>JAHZSR010000034.1:0-513028 GCA_025782845.1 Boletus coccyginus
TCTTTTATCCCTGACACACAGGTCGTTCTTGGTGATGCCTCGTCTCCAATCCGCAGTCATGCTCCCAATCCACTCCAGTCCGGGTTGAACAAGGCTGGTGCGAAAATCCACAAGTGGATAGATGGAAAGACCTTTGTGCAGGAGCACGGAATGATGTGTGAGTCTTTGAATGGTAAAACGCGGTAGGTTCGCTGACGGGACACGCATTACATAGATGAGCTTGTGCAGCATTCACACTTTTCCGACTATCAGCTAAGGGTTACCGAGCCTACGCTCTGCGATCCGTCTGTCAAGCAATACTCCGGATACCTCGACATCACCGATGACAAGCACCTCTTCTTTTGGTCCGTTTCATCCTATCTCACGTTCCGCAGCCCATCTGACGCGATAGCGACTCGGCTTCCCAGGTTCTTTGAGGCCCGAAACTCGCCAGAGGATGCCCCCGTCGTCTTGTGGCTTAATGGCGGCCCTGGCTGCAGTTCTTCCACAGGTCTTCTCTTCGAGCTTGGCCCCTGTCGCATCGCCGATGACGGCACTGCCACGACTTCGAACCCTTACAGCTGGAACACGAATGCCAATATTATTTTCCTCGACCAGCCCGTTGATGTAGGATACTCTTACGTCGAGGATGGGGGTACCGTCAATACCAGCCCAGTCGCGGGCAAGGACGTGTATGCGTTCCTGGAACTCTTCTTCTCGCGTTTCCCAGAGTACGCGTCCCTTCCCTTCCATCTCGCAGCTGAGAGTTACGGTGGCACGTACGCGCCGAACATCGCAAGTGTGATATATGACGAGAACAAGAAGGTCCCGTTGATGGCGTCGTCCGATGCCAACGATGCGCTCGTTAGAATCAACCTCGCATCTATCATGCTTGGTAACGGGATGACCGACAACTACATCCAGATGGCCTCGATACCTGACTACCTCTGCGAGGGACCATACCCTATTTATGATGACCCGGAAGGGCCACAGTGCAAGGCGCTCAGGGCAAAGGTACCAATATGCCAGAGACTTGTGAAAGCTTGCTACGATTATAATTCTCGTTTGGTCTGTGTTCCTGCAGCCTTGTACTGCAATAGCCAGCTGTATGCTCCTATCCAACGTGAGTTCAATCTCGAATCTCGTGTTTGTTACTGTGAGCCTTGTTTCTCCTCTCATTAGAATCTGGCTTCAACCCTTATGATGCACGTCGTCCTTGTGACCCCACGACGGATGGCCCTCTCTGTTATCGAGAACTGGGATGGGTTGAAACCTACTTGAATCAACCCGATGTCAAAGCTGCGCTAGGCGTGAACCCTCAGCGTAACTTCGAATCTTGCAACATGGCTACGAACCAGGCATTTATGCTTCAGGGAGATTCGATGCACAACACTCCCGCTTTGTTGCCCCCACTGATTAACGATGGAGTGAGGTTGTTGGTCTACGCTGGGACTGCTGGTGAGTGGGGTGACCCCATTTCGTTTATCGCGTTCTCGATAGTAAATGGTGGACTGATGTTTGATGTTGGCAGATATGATGTGCAACTACATCGTAAGCCGCCTTCGAACTTGAGGGGGATGGGATGGCCATTGATTTCCTTGTAGGGTAACGAACGCTGGCTCGAAGCTTTGAGAACTGATTTCTTCGACGAATTCACAACTGCGCCAACGGAGCAGTGGATAACGTTGAAAGGCAAAGTCGCAGGTACCGTACGCAGTGCCAGCGGCGGTGGTTCTGGTGCGGGCAACATCACCTTCGTCGCGGTCCACGACGCTGGGTCAGTTCTTCGGTCGCATGTTCCACGAAACTCACGCTGATACGTGTTACAGCCACATGGTGCCGTTCGACCAGCCAGAAGCTGCCCTGGTAAGTCATCTTCCATGGTTTTCCTCCCGAGAGCTCATACTGACTTGTGTGGTCTTGCAGGACATGTTTACGAGATGGATCACGGATGCTCCTCTGGCGTAATGGTGTCCGGATCGTGTGTTCTGCGGCTTTGTTCGTCGTGATCTGACAGGCTTCTCGGAGAGAAATAGAATGTGGTGTATTTATGGAAATTGATCGTCTATCGCCGTGTACAGGTGACGCGAGCAACGATATCGTGTTCGAACTGCGGTGCTCCGATCTCGGGCACGACCGAGCCTGAGAGCCGCCAACCCATTTTGCAACCATGCTGTATCTGTGCTTTTAGATCTTCGGACGCGCACACCAAGCATACGGACCCTGGATGCTCAGGTCGACATCTAGGTAGTTACCACTAATCACTGAATAATGGAAGACGCTGGATCGGTTCAGTGCATGGGTGATCATGAAAGAGCCCGTGACTCAACTCTGTGCGCAGTGACTGGTGCTCCCACCCTCCCACGGATCCGATTTCGTCGGTACGGTGGAACCCGGTAGAAATATTCTACGGGGTTGCGCAGTACCATGTCTACGCTCCCATGTGGATCTGAATTGCGAATCATTCCCATGACCGACCGGTCTTCCCTCTTCGCATGAAAGAAGAAAAAATTGAATATAGGGGTGCGTGTATCAGATCCATCTTTTTTTTTTTTTCGTGCCACACCCACGTAACGGTGTTGGTCCTTTTCAAGAATGGAGGCTGACGGAGAGGCTACCCCAGTTGATCGTCCTCATGACGTGAGTCCAAGACTTGACTGCAACCAATGCTTCTTGGGAGGGACCACTGAGGACTATATCTTCTGCATACATCGATGCGCCGTGATTTGGATAAGACTAAACTTTCAATGACAACGCCACGTTGAATACCTGACTCGGGAGACGATGCGACGTCCCCAAGGGAACCAAGAGCCAGTTCGTATATACAGGCTCGCAGCGCGACCGATATCGCTGTATCAACTTCACCACATTGCGAGTGTGTTGTCCTGGATACCGCCCTGAAACCGCTGCTTGGACGAGACGCGACCCGGTACCGCACCAACTTTCAGCCTGAATTTTGGACAGACGCAACGACAAAATTTATTTATTTACACGATGATTCTTCAAAGTTAATGGCAGCCAATGAGAATGGTGTTCGCGATCCCGAAACGCCGTGTACAAATGTCCAGGACACGTCATCAAGGGACTTGCGTAGCAAGCATCTCGTTGACTGGCGCGAACGGGCGCCGTGCTTAGTGATAGCTCGACGTGGTACCAGGGCAGAATGTCAGGGTGATGGCGGTGTTGTGGCAAGTGTAGACAACAAGATCGGCAGGCTTGTACCCGTCTGCGGGCGTGCAAAGATCAATATCCATATTTATGCTGTCCGAGACGAGGAGGGGCATGACTTACTGGCACCGTCGTTGTCAGGAAAGGCATACGCGTTGTAGCAAGTGTCATAGTAGAAGGGACTGTTAGGACCAGGGCTGGCGTTGTTTGCGCAGCCTCCGCCCCCAGCAGGGAGAGCACCAACCGCTGCATGCGGAGACGGAAGAGCAGCAGGGAGAGTAGCATGGACTGTCTGGGCCGGGGACGGGCTAAGTCAATGTCAGCGCACGTACGAAACTCTGAGGCAAAGTGCACTGACGCATCCGGAAGAGATGGTGCAAGCGAACGCGTCACAGCTAGTGTCGGCCAAGGAGATCTTCATCCCAACGTTGTGGCCGTAGATGAGGGAGATGTCGTAGGTCACTGAACCGGGGATGGCGTACTGAGGGAGGAAGGTGTTGGATCATTGAGGTGGGCTGCTCGAGCTGAAGGCTTACAAAGTTGGATTCAGCTCCGCTGACGGTGTCACACCATTCCAGGTGGGACCACCAGTGGTGCAAGAACCCACACTGTTGCATCCAGTACCTACGAACGTGAGCAAAGTCCTAAGGGACAGTGAAGGAGATCAACGACTCACCAACGTTGATGGCGCCATCCCAGTTAGAACTAATGCCCATGTTGGCACTAGCACCAGCGGCAACGTTCACGTTGTTATTGATGGAACCGAAACTGGTCTGGGTGTACAGGAAGACGGACTTGGAACACTTGTTGAGAACGGTCAGAGACTGGGCCTGAGCCATGGTCACAAGAACTGCGAGAGCGAGGGTTGAGCGGAGAGACATGTCTGTTAGCTGGGAGTTGGAGTAGTAGTCTGTTGAACTGCAGGAAGGGGAGCTTGGAAACCCAGCTCTTATACCCCCATTGACCCCCCCTCGCCCCCAGCTTCTCCATCACGAAATGGATCCATCTCAACCACGGGCTTGTTACGTTTTTCCGTCGTGCACACCGCGTGTTGAAACCGGGCGGGGCGTTCATCGTCGAACCGCAGGCTTGGGAGACGTACGGCAAGGCGCGCCGTATGGACCCTAGGCTGAGAGTAACCGCGAGACACCTCCAGGTGCGGCCAGCGGATGTCAGAGCAGCTACTAGAGTACGGTGTGCGTCGTAGAGTCACATCAGCAAGCAGCAGAGCCTGGTCTCGAGCCAGTCAACCCTCAGCCGTCTCCAACGGGATGACGAAGGGCCAACGGTGAATAAACATGCAGCGGGGTACAACGGACTCACTCGAAGACAACCCCAAATGCTTAGCGTGAGTCGATTGGTGTCACGGACTAGGCGAGCAGAGTCTCCATCCGCCTGTTCAATTGCGAGCCTGCAACATGGCTATCATCGTGCGGAAGGCAACGATGACGTGTTGTGATGAGGTCAGCACTGCCACCCCGGCAGCGACCGACATCCGACGCAAACATATTCTCTTCACCACGTGTATTCAGCAAAACGTCTCCCCACGAATCAGGACACAACATTCTCTGCCAGAAACGACACCAATCCGACTCGGTCCAGGGGCTCAACGCAGTAATCGCTCCGTCCTCTATCTTTGAATCGCGAAAATGGAGAGACATCCGCGTCAAGTCGAGTCCGACGAGTTCATCCCTGCAGATCTCGTGCTCATCTCTTCGTCCGAACCAGTTTCATCGAGACGTCCATCCTCGACGGGTCGCCTTGCCCCATTCTTGATCCATTCCTATCGGTCCAGATCAAATGCTCTTGCGTGGCGCTCAACTACGAAATACCCCCTGGATATATGGCATCGTTGTATTTACCGGAGATGAAACAAAGCTGATGCGGAACGCGACGTGAGGCATCTTTCCTCCTCACTGTGTTTTTGTCACCTTCGGTATATCACAGGGCTGCGCCGATCAAGAGGACCGCAGTAGAGAAGCAGGTCAATGTACACATCATATTTCTCTTTGGGTTTCTCCTTGCCTTGTCCGTCAGGTCCACCATTGGTGCAAGCGTCAATACGGTGAGTGGTTTGCAAACCTGTCAGCGCTCTCATTCACGGCTCCATCGGTGGTTTCTCTCCGGTTCTCAGTGGTACTTCTTCCAATCCAACGCGTTTTCGGACAGAGGTCAGTCGCCTTGTTTTCTTGCATGTCTCGTTCTGACACGACAACCAGCCAAGATGTTTGCGGAAGGTCTCGTATGATTACCCCCGATCGACACAAACTAACCTAGTCGCCACAGACATCCTCACCTTTATCATCCTCTACAACAACTTCATCCCCATCTCCCTCATCGTCACTGTGGAAGATTCCAACAAGCAGCACTCATCAACTTGGACCTCGACTTGTACTATGGCACCTCGTCCCTCGTCGAAGAGCTTGGCCAGATCGAGTTTATATTTTCGGACAAGACTGGGACACTGTCGAGGAACGAGGTGGAGTTCAGTGTGAGCATCGGCGGGGTGGTGTATGCCGAGGAGGTGGACAAGAGTCGCAAGGCCGATACAGAGAGGGACGAGGAGGGTGTCAAGGAGAGTTGGCGGATGTTTGACGATCGGCGGCGGGTTCTTGACGGGACGTCCACGTCGGGCAAGGCACCCAAGAACCCGTTTTCGGCCGAGGCGATGGCGATGTCGGATGGGGTATTGAGGGAGAGAGTTATGGCGCTCTTGGCGGCCTGCCATACGGTCATCCCAGAGGTCAGGGACGGAAAGACCCATTTCCAGGCAAGCGATCCGGACGAGGCGGCGCTCGTGGCAGGCGCCGAGTTGTTGTGATAAGTATCACTTCAATGTGCGTGGGCACCGTTTGTTTCATCTTTCTCTCTTGATGGTCGGCGACGGTTAGATTCGAAAATCCAAGTCGGTGTTTGTCTACATCCAAGGACAAACGGTCGAGTACGAGACCTTGAACGTGTGGGAATTCAATTCGACGCGAAAGCGCATGTCGACAGTCGTGCGCGCACTGGATGACAGTCCCGTCCACCGTCAGTGAGGAAGAGAGGACAACAACAAGGCGAGCAAGACAGACTTGGACACGGGACAACGTCCTCTCGGTAAATAGCTGATGCTTGCCCAGCCGCTCGAGAATAACCGTTTGCAATACAGCTTGATTTTATGCCACCGGAGGTCTCCGCATGTTCTGCATCGCCTACCGCGACATCCCCCCAGCCGAGTATGCCCAATGGGCATCCATCTACACCAAAGCCGCAACAAAGCGCTCGACCAAGCCGCTGAGCTCATCGAAAAAGGCATATTTTTGCTGGGAGCGACGGTGACTGAGGACAAGCAAGAAGGGGTACCGGACACGATCCACACGTTGCAAGAGGCTGGGATCAAGATCTGGGTGTTGACGGGGGACCGACAGGAGACGGCGATCAACATCGGGGAGAATTGTCGGTTGGCCGGAGAGAGGATGAACTTGATGGTCGCGAACGAGGAGACTGCGCGTGAGACGGCCGAGTTTATCGGGCAGCGGCAGCGGTTGGGCGCGATTGGGAGTCAGGGGATTAGTGGGGATTCGGTGCTGGTCATCGGTGCGTGTTTCTCTGGTTCTGGTTCGAGGGCGGGCTGACGACGCGTGACAGTTTGATGTTTGCGCTCGAAAAGGAGGTGTTCAAGTCGTTTTTGGAGTTGGCGTTGTTTTGTAAAGCAATCATTTGCTATGCGTCGTGTGTATCTTTACGAGGGCTCCCTGATGACGTGTTCTCGCAGGTCGCGTATCGCCGCTGCAAAAGGCGCTCGTAGTCAAGCTCGCCAAGAAGAACCAAAACTCGATCTGGCTCGTGATCGGGTATGGTGCGAATGACACGAGGATGATCCAGGCGGCCCACGTCGGGGTGGGCATTTCGGGCGTCGAGGTGGGTGTCGTGGTCGTGTGTGACGGTCGAATGCGAAGTTGACATTCTGTGCTCCAAGCGGCTCGGTCGGCCGACATTGTGATCTCTCAGTTTCGCTCTCTGAAAAAGTTGCTCATGCATGGAACGTGGAGTTACCAGCTCATTCTGCGTACGTCGCAGCCCGTGGTTTCTCAAGGCATGGGATTGACACCGCAGTCTAGATTCGTTTCACAAAAACATGACGCTCTACGTGACGCAGTTTTGGGTACGCTCGGTATTGTCGACGTTTCGTTCTCGTTGACGCGCGGCACACTACTCCTTTTTCAACAACTTTTCAGGGCAGATTGCCTATGAATCCTGGACGATCTCATTTTACAACGTCATCTTCACCGTCCTCCCACCGCTCGTGATGGGGATCTTTGACCAGTTTGTTTCGGCGCATGTATTGAATCGGTATCCGCAATTGTATGCGTCCGGAAAACAAGAATGTGTTTTCACCAAGACGGCGTTTTGGTTGTGGATCGGGAATGCGCTGTATCATTCTCTGGTGCGTCATCGTGTATGCGCATGGGATCGGGCTGACACGGACGAGGACGACAGATTCTGGTTGGGTTTTTGGTCATCTTGTTCTGGGGAGATTTGAAGCAGTTGACGGGTTGGATTCGGGGCACTAGTTCTGGGGTACAGCTTTGTACCTCACCGTGTTGTTGACCGTGCTCGGCAAGGCTGCGTTGATATCCCAGTGCATCTTCCATTGTCCCCTTCGTATCCTCGCTGACGGATGCCCACCAGTTTGTGGACCAAGTACAATGTGGCGGCCATCCCAGGCTCGTTCGTGTTCACGATGGTCTTTCTCCCGCCCTACGCCCTCGTCGCCCCCGCCTTCGCTTTCTCGACCGAGTACGCAGGCCTCTCTGGACCAACGCTGTCTTCTACCTTGCGCTGCTCCTCGTGCCTGTGATCTGCCTGACCCAGGACCTGGCATGGAAGTACTACAAGCAGACGTACGATCCGCGCTCCTACCACGTCGCGCAGGAAGTGCAAAAGTACAATGTGCTAGATTATCGGCCGAGGCAGGCGCAGTTTCAAAAGGCGATCAAGAAAGTGCGGGCCGTGCAGCGGACGAAACGCAATGCCGGGTTTGCGTTTAGTCAGACGGAGGGGGGGTGCTGGGGGAGATGCCGGTGGGGTGGGGGGGTTGGATCAGACGGCGGTGATTGGGGCGTATGGTATGGCTGGGGTGAAGCCGACCGGGTATTGACTCGGACTGCGTCCCTCCTTTTTCTTTCTTTGTGAATATCATGATGGATGTATTGATTTTACAGTACGATCTAGTAGGTTCGGGGACCAATTCCACTCGGCTCGGAAAACTTACAACCTTGATTAAAGAATGATACTGAGTGACAAAGGGAGAGATGGCACCCAATGCGCGCGGACTGTCTTCAGCCTGCCAGCTGGGGCGCGTTTAAATGGCACTCTGCCATACATAGATCAATCTGCCGGTAGTGTGACGGATCTCCATGATACTGGTCTCGGGGTGCGGAAGAATCCCAAATGCTGTTGTCTCACCTGACCTTGCTCCATGTGGTGTGGCGTTCTCTATCTACACCTCGTGCTTCTTTGCTTATCCCGCGATAACGGTTTGCGCGAGGCCCATCAAAGTTCTTACGCTGTGCCGCTATAGTATCCAGTGGAAAACGGCTATTGTCTCGGTGGGATCTGGAAGGGTCTGAGGTGAGACTGGGTTTTGTTATCCCTTCAATACCAAACGCCTACAGGCGTGAATCGAGTCGTGCGATAGAGGATGGTGTGAAGTTTCTTCACAGGTCAGGTTCGTGACAAATGTCCATCTGCTTGACCTGTAGCCACAACCGCCGAGGATTGCCAGCGGCGTGTATCTGGGCTGCCGAATTTGCGATTGGGTACTGGGCATGAACTCACCGCGCATTTGAAACAAAATGAACGGAGCTTTTGTCCCGTTCAGTGACTGCGACCAACACGTGTCAAGATAGAAGACGTGTCCAAGATCCATTTGGACATTTGGGGTCGCGTCATCACTCTGGCCAATGGGAGTCAGAGTGGAGGTATGTGAACGTGCGTGCCTTGTAACAGCGTCCACTCGTCAGATTCCTTCTTTTCTCCCATCTCCCATCTCCCATTTCCCGCCTCTCGTCTTTACTACCCACTCAACCCTACGAAAATCTCGTTCACTGTCATCTACTGTACTCGAGCATGTCGGACGACTCAGACCGCGCTGCTGCCGTCAGGAAGAGGTTCTCTCGATTCCGGATTCTCGTTATCGGTCGAGCCAATGCTGGAAAAACCACACTGCTTCAGAGGGTCTGCAAGACGACCGAATCCCCAATCGTTCGTGATCGGGATGGTACCAAGGTTACCGCGGGAATGCTTTCTTATCACCGACCCGTTGTATGCTAACCGACCAGCCAGATTGCCGCCGACGTGAAGGGAACTAGGGGGGTGAGCGTTCGCAAATCATTATGCACAGTATTCCTTAGGACAAGTTATAGCGTGGCGAGCATGAGATCGAGCATGAAATTTCATTCGAGAGCAACGATCAATTTGTTTTCCACGATTCGCGCGGTTTCGAGGCCGGTAGCGAGGACGAACTGCTGAAGGTTCAATCATTCATCGAAGGACGTGCAAAAGATCAGAGGCTGGGAGATCGCCTGCATGCTATATGGTTCCAGTCTATATAACATTCTTGTTTGGTGGCCGTCTGAATGTTGTTCGTGATAGGTATTGCATTCCAATGAATGAACACTGCAGGCCAATTACTGTGGCCGAGGAAGCATTCTTCTCAAAGTGTGGTACCGGAAAGGGTGAGAAGCATCTAAGGTTCGAGTGATGTACTGAGCCAGTTATCAGTGCCAGTGATTGCCATCTTCACCAAGTTTGATGCATTGCATACAATTGCATTTGGTGAACTCATAGAGCAAGGCAAGGGAATGAGAGAAGCTCGAGACATGGCTGCCAAGCATGCAGAAGAGATATTTAGGAGGAATGATTACTGTGGGATGCTACAAGACAAAGCATTTCCTCCCAGGAGTTTTGTGTGCATGACTGGTGAGTGGTTGATGGCTGGGATTAAATACAATAAACATGCATTGTGTTTGAAGGAATGAATGAAGAGGAAGCAGATTGTGCTGCACTGATTAGCAGGACAGCAGAAGCCCTGGATGATGAGATGCTGGAGATGCTATTGGTTTCTGCTCAGCAAATCAACTTGGAGATTTGCATCAAGTATGCAATAAAGAGGTAAGCCATAGGTGATTATGGAGTGATGACCAGTGCTATTAAATCCTACTGTAGATCCTTCAGGAGAATGATAGAAGGTGATTTGCAGCAGCAAAACAAATGGGAAATGCAATGCAAGTTGGCTGGATGGTTTCCACATGTTTGGGTAAGTGTACAATGGGTTGGACATTCAGAAAAGATCCCCACAATGAGGATATTATTGCAGGTAAGAAATTTGGAATATTTTGGAAGGTGGTAGCTAATGCCTGTTGCATTGGTTGATACTGTTAGGCTGTAAGTTTTTGTGTTTGTGATGTTGGTGTGATTGCATCCATGCTCACTGCTATTTCATTCCTTGTGCTGACAGGCTGTAAGTTGCTGTGTCTGTGGTGTTGGTGTCCTTGCATCCATGCTCACTGCTATTTCATTCCTTGTGCTGACAGGCTGTAAGTTGCTGTGTCTGTGGTGTTGGTGTCCTTGCATCCATGCTCACTGCTATTTCATTCCTTGTGCTGACAGTATGTAAGTTGCTGTGTCTGTGGTGTTGGTGTCCTTGCATCCATGCTCACTGCTATTTCATTCCTTGTGCTGACAGTATGTAAGTTGCTGTGTCTGTGGTGTTGGTGTCCTTGCATCCATGCTCACTGCTATTTCATTCCTTGTGCTGACAGTATGTAAGTTGCTGTGTCTGTGGTGTTGGTGTCCTTGCATCCATGCTCACTGCTATTTCATTCCTTGTGCTGACAGTATGTAAGTTGCTGTGTCTGTGGTGTTGGTGTCCTTGCATCCATGCTCACTGCTATTTCATTCCTTGTGCTGACAGTATGTAAGTTGCTGTGTCTGTGGTGTTGGTGTCCTTGCATCCATGCTCACTGCTATTTCATTCCTTGTGCTGACAGTATGTAAGTTGCTGTGTCTGTGGTGTTGGTGTCCTTGCATCCATGCTCACTGCTATTTCATTCCTTGTGCTGACAGTATGTAAGTTGCTGTGTCTGTGGTGTTGGTGTCCTTGCATCCATGCTCACTGCTATTTCATTCCTTGTGCTGACAGTATGTAAGTTGCTGTGTCTGTGGTGTTGGTGTCCTTGCATCCATGCTCACTGCTATTTCATTCCTTGTGCTGACAGCGAGTAAGTTGCTGTGTCTGTGGTGTTGGTGTCCTTGCATCCATTCTTACTTCCTATTCTTTGTATGCTCACAGCTGGTGAGTTGTTCCACTTTTGTTTTTAATATTTTTTCACCAACTTCTTCATATGTGTTTGTTTTACATCTGACATAGCGTGTAAGTTTGTATTTTTCTCTCTCAATTATATGCATTCCATGGGGTACTTTTGACATGTGATCAATTTCTAGTTTGATACTGTCAATGTGGATGATATCCAGAAACCATTCATGTTATTGGTTAGTGTCCCTTTCTTCCTATTTTTTGCAATCAATTCATGTTATTATAGTGTCAGGGCTCTGATATCCAATCAGCTTGTCTTCTATCTACCTGTATGTGCTGTTGTGCTTCATGGTTTATTTTCACTCAATTTTAATTCTAGCTCTTTTGCTGATCTTAACTCATTCATTCTATAATTGGGATAAAGACAAAAACAAAAACAATCTTTACCTCTCTTTCAAGGACTTCATTGACTCTCCACTTCCCATAGTTATTGCATCAGCTGTGAAGCAAGCCATAAAGTCATATGGCAAGGATATTGATTTACTATGTGAAGAGATTTTTCAAGTTGTTTTAAACCAGATCTCAAGTAGGTTTATGTCAATTTTTTTTCAATGTTTATTCATATGTTATAGTGAACCCTATCCCAGGATCTTTAGCCTTCAATTTCCATCCCTCTTCCACACCTTTCTCACCTTCACCTTCACCTTCATCTTCACCTTCACCTTCACCACCACTGCCTCCACCACCCCCACCCCCACCACCTTCACCACCCCCTCCAAGGAGAACCTTTGCAAAGACTTTTCGTGCATGGCTCAAACATCATTAGATACTATAATCAATCTGAAGATGTTCTTTTGTGCAGCATATGTATACTAGTGGTGGTGTGAAATGATTGCTATAGCTGATTTTCCAAATCTTTTGACTGCATTCAAAATACATGCTCAATAATTCATGCATAATTTGAATCATATCAATTGCCCATACTTGCTAATCAAAAACAGACAGCCCCTTATCTGCAATAAAGAGACAGATGACATCACATATACTGTACTACCTGAAATGTCAACAATGTGCTCCTACTGCAACTCTGCATGTGCCCCAGGGATGCCAGGAATCAGACTTGGATTTGAGCAACAGGTCAAGAGAAGGCTTTAGAGAAACTGTTAGTGTGGTAAGCAGATTGAAGGAATGACATCAACCATCTGGATTTCAAGAAGCCCATGGGGATGTGAGGAGATATCACAATCATATATCCTGGCATGTGCAGACTGTCCACTATTCTGTCCACTATAATAGGTTAATTAGTGATCAACACTAGTTCCACCCGCTCGACACAAGAAGGAATCCTGGCCATCAATGCGCCAAACTGCATTCCTTGGCTGAGCACCAGTGGTGGTCAAAATCATAGCATAACAAGGGGAAACTATGTAAAACATGATGATAATGGGGGGGAAGATGTGTGAGTGCGATATGAATGTGACCACGAAAATCAGCAGGTTGCGAATTATATGACTGTGCCAGCTTTTGCTGCTATATGTGGCCATAGATCAGCCTGTCCAAGATGGGTGAGAAACTGGATCGACATCGAAGATTGGACAGATCCATACATATTTTTTTGTGATGGGGCTGATGATGACAGAGCCCTTCATGTCACCCTTGTTGTTGATGATAATGCCAACATTGTCCTGCAGTGGTCCAAGTTAGAAAGCACAGAGCAACTGCAGGACAACAGTGCATCGACAAGTACAAACCTCGAAGTAGAGGAAAATACTGTCTTTTTGGCACCAAGCTTTGTGTTGGTGGATGACAACGATGGGCAAGGCTACAAAGATCACATGTCAGCGTCATTCTAAACAGAAACATGGCAAAGGACATCCATTTTTCTTTCTCAGTTCAGGCTTTCCCTTCTTCATAGAGGCGATGACTATGTTGCCCATGCCAGCATCTGGTAATCTGTTCAGCCATGCACCAAAGTCATAGGGTTCAATGATGAAGAGCGACTTTGCACCACTATTGTCTGCACAGTTGAGGACAGCCCCAACAGAGAGACCGAGCATGAGACAATACTTCTTGCTGGTAACACTGACTGTGCACGTCAATGAGCAAAAAGGCTTGATTGTCTGTATTAAATTGACCCTTTTCCTTGGCCATGTTTACAGAATGATGCGAACAATGTTGATACCTGCCATTATGATGGCGAGCTGGTGGCTTAGTTCTCGGCAACTGCTGAAGACCACTTGGACTGCCATTTTTGGTGATTCAGGCCTTTGCATATCTTGGCGTTGTCTCACGTGCAGGGAGCAGCGACCCCATGGTGACCACCAAACTCACCACACTCACATCGGACCAGGCTGTTGACCTCAACTTGAAACTGATGCGCTGGCGCATCCTTCCCATGCTTGACTCCTCGAAAAGATCTCCTTGGTGCAGGCACACGTGGGTGCTAGTACGTTCACCTTCTCTCATCCTCCATCCTACTGATCTGTTTGGTGTCAGGGCTGGGCTGTCTGCACAATCACGTTTGTCGACTCGTCCTGTGTCTCCTTCTCCAACCCCTGTCTGCCAGCCCCTGTTTGAATTTGAGGACTGTCTCACAATGGTAAAATCAAACTGGCATGCACAGCAGAGCGATGAAAGCAGAATTTTCCTGGTGTCGTTCCCTTCATTTCTCTCTTGTGTCATGTTCTAGATACACGCATACATCTAACCATGCGAATGACATCATTGCACCCATTGACATGCATTACTCGCTTTTCTTTTCTTTTTTTGCACAGCTGAATGCTGAACATGTGTGGGCTCACAGTCCCTCTTGGACCCTACATTGGACTAAATGTGTTCCGTCAACTGACTGGGGCTCACTTCACTGCATCGTCAACTGCTGTCGAGTTGCTCATGTTGCCCTTGCAACACTCAGATGGGCAAGTTCCGTCCATCATTTACTCTCCCATTCATATCCTTGTATGATATAACTTACACCCCCCCCACCTCACAAATGTTGCAGAAAGTAGACAAGCAAAGGTATGTTCAAAACTGCTTAGATCATCTTCCATGTGTCCCCATCCAGTATGTTGTTTCCACTGAGATATGTCTCCCAGTGAACACTGGATATGGCCTGATCTTAGGTGTTGATACGTTGTCCTCTTTCTAGATAAGATCAGTAGAAATGCTAAGAAACACTTACCAGACAACCAATCTTATCTCCATGGATAGTAAACCTGAAGTGAGGTGAAGAGAATACTCTTCCCTGGTTGAGTTGGTACTAGAAACAAGTATCAATCTCATAGAAAGGGGTTGACTATCAGGCACATGGTTTGTTCATCAATCTTCAATGAGGTTGAGGGGATTGGGGTTCAGCAACATGTTGAGGGTCTGGTTTTCTGTTGGGATGGTGTATAAAATGTACTATAGTTAGTTGGGGAATGGTCTAGACAACTCTTGGGTTGCTAGAAGGATACTTTGTAGTGACTAGGGTTACTTCCCTAAGATGTGCTCTCAATGACTTCCAATTAGCTCCAGTCAATTAGGAATGCTCAATTGGGTAGGTAGCATTAATATGCTTCACTCTCGCTACTGATTCTCACATGTCACTTAGACACACAGAATAGTCTTTCCTAAACTGATTCTATTATGCACTAAGGAGTTGGCAATCAGCTTAAATGCTCAACTCAACCCTTTCCCAAGGTACTAATGAACTATTAGATCTCCCTACTAGCTAGGGATCTATTTCCTTTAGTTGCCTGCTCTGGGGTTTTCTCCCTAAAGGTGTCCTAACTGACCCTATCCTAAGGGATTCAGTATACTCCTAACTATGGGTCTAAGTAGTTCTATTTATAGCGTGGGAACTTCTCTACACAGCCTCACTGTCTGTTTGTAGAGGGGTGCACTTGTGAGCATTTGTTGGTTGAGTTCAATTCAAGTAGGAACCTTTTTCCTAAAAGAGGAAACTGTCCAAATGGGGCTGAATCGTGCTCCTTATATAGTAATTTACATGTGGCTGTGCTACCTTCAGTTCCGAGGTGGCTGTGCCAAAATATGACTCATATTGACTCATACTGACTCATATTGACTCATACTGACTCACTTTGACTCACCCAGTCAGAAAATGACTTGCAATGAGCTAAAAATAGCCTTTTTCTTGGCAATGACTCATCATGACTCATGCTATGCAGGTCACATGATCATTTTGCTAGTCTAGGGGCAGTGCTTTGATTAGTCCTCATTTGACTCACTTTGACTCATTATGACTCATGCTGTGCAAGGTCACATGATCTGAGTCAGGTGATTTACAACTGAGGTCACATGCTCCAATTGCTTCTCTGACACTTGGCTAAGTACTTAAGGGTAAAAGAGATATTAAGAAAATGGTTTGCTATGTACTTGTAGGTAGTGATAAAAGTATGTTGGGAGAAGTCATTTTGTTTCTCCACAACCTGTGAACAAACAAATAAGAAAAAAATAGAGGTATATTCTAGACACTATGGTCTATATGTCCCTCAATTAGCTAAGCATTTGGACCGTGGGAATATAGTAAAAACTCAAATCTCGGGTCAAATATCTAGCATCACATATACAATAACTATGTATCTGCATCCAAACATTTTGGTGCAGGTCAACATGTGATGGGATACCACGTTGTATTTCATTGTAATCAATAGTAAATCCATGTGATATCCTCAAGCCAAAACACCATGGATTTCTCATCAAGTGTAAACAAGGTCCCTGCTGACAAAGTCCCAGCCATTAATCTAGTTTACAACCGTGAAGGAATTCTGGTCATCACACATTGCACTTCAGAGGGGGATGTCACCTTGAGACATATGCATGAATCACAGTTCCAAGAGTCTATCCATGCTGTATCTGAGTGTATGCTTTCATGAGAGCCACCCCTGTCATCCAACAAAATGCAAATAGTTGTGTATTGGTATCATCTATGTCTAGGTCGCATCATGCACCTTGCACTACCAAATCGTCCACTACAATAAGTCTACCAAATCAGAATATTAGATCGAAAGCGTATCACGACTGCAATCATCGCCCTCCTACAATAAGGTATACAAGCCAAAAGGAAGAAGAAGAGGCAATGACCACCAAACTCGGGATGTGCACATGTCCAGGGCTGCCTCGTGGTCACTACAGAAATAAAGCCAAGTGAAAACAATAAGTTAGATGCACTCATACATGCGCATGTACACCCTGCTCTTGAGCACTTCT
This sequence comes from Boletus coccyginus, assembly GCA_025782845.1. Lineage (NCBI taxonomy): Eukaryota > Fungi > Basidiomycota > Agaricomycetes > Boletales > Boletaceae > Boletus > Boletus coccyginus. The sequence continues at coordinate 16,661 of JAHZSR010000034.1, forward strand.
TCCAGTGACATCAGCCAGATGACAGTATCACTGATAAACGCCCAGTCCCTTGGCACCTTCCCACTGTCCGATTGTTGTCTCTCATTCTCGGGTCACATTGGATCAGTGTTGGACAGTGACGGTGGAAGCGCCATGTAAGCGACATAGTGCCCACCCAGCTAGAATGTACAATATGATGAACCATCTCTTTGATGCACACAAAAACATGTACCATGTTGCCAATGTGCACCACGACCACATACAATCTATACATGCACAGTGCCAATCTCCGTGCATGACCCCACATCACCGCCACCTTGGAATCAAAGTAATCTTCTTGTCTTGGGGCCAGGTATGGTGCCAAGTTGAAACTCAGGAAATGACATGTAGTTGCAGCTTCTTGAAGCCCATGGAGAATGACATGACTGGCATCTTGATCAACTGTTAGAAGCACTTGAGATGGATGACGAGGATGGATGGCGGCGTGGCAATGAAATAGTGCTTGTAGGTTGGTCACAACAGGAACTGTCAGGAATGCGGTACACCAGACGGGTGTCACTTGTCCTTGGAGTGCGTTCCTGGCATTGGAGAGGGCCACTGTAGGTGGTCTTGCAAGGTGTTGGGTGATGGGTTGGATAATGCTGTGGATGACATGTTCAAGTAGACCAAAAGCATTGTTTCACTTTTGCCTTCTAGAACTTCACTCTCGGGATTGCTGTCCCAGGTCCTGAACCCATGCTGTCAGTGTGGAGCACTGAGTGATATCCTTGATGAGTATTCAGTGGTAGTGGACGTCTGTGTCAAGCTTCTGATTGTTGCAGGCTTTGCGGTCTGAATGGACATGGGAGACTCTGGTACAGTCATTGATATAGAGGGAACAACCAAGGTCCTTTGGGTCAATGTGTGCTTTCTAATAGGTGATAAAAGTTCAATGGGATAGCCGTCATTAAGCTGAAGTGCATGAGGGACATATTTGTATGTTGACGAGATATGCATGGGGGGTTGGGTTAGTGTCGATGGGGTATCATGAGATATCTGGATATATTGGAGGGAAGTGGTGGAGCATGACAGAGATACTGGATCAGAAGAGGTGGGCACTGAATCAGGAACTAAACGGCTGTCTGTCTTTGTGCTGATAGCCTCAACCTCTTCGCTGTCGATAGACGAATCTGGGTCTTGAATGGATCCTTGCATTCCAGGCTTATAAAATCCATGGGCTATCTTCCAATAGCAATGACAATGGATGGTATTGTCACCATCAAGGACCTCGACAGAAGTAAACAACCAAAGACGCTCTTCGATTCTATTGATTTGGTTGACCTTCAAAAAGATCCATTGCAAGCTAAAGGCAGAAGTTGGTGATGGCTCCTTGGACTAAGGATTAAGAAAGGCTTTGGGACATTAGGGGGGTTGATATTGGCAAGGATGTCCCATAGATACGCTGCCTCTTCTGCACTGAGTTTAGGTGTGTGGGAAGTCTTTGAGGTTTTTGGATGCTTTCCTGGGCTTGAAGAGCATGAGATCAATGGGAAATGAGAGGTAGAGGGGCCCGACGAGTCAGCATAATTGATCACTTCATGTTCATGAGCTGGGCCTGGAGTATCTTGTTGACGAGTCTGAGCGATGTCGACTCTCTTTCGGGAGGGGGGATGGTCACGGGAAGCAGGCCCATTGAGCATGTCTGGCATGGCAGGAGCCGAGCTGGGGTGATGTAAAGAGCTCTCTTCATCTGTAGGTTTTGATGATGTCATTCCTTTCTTGTCTTTTTGGTCATTCTTGGGTCACTTGAAACCAACCAAGACACTGATGCGTCTGCTGATCTTTGCCCAGCTCTCACCCTTGTCCCTTGTTTCCTTTCCATTCACCTTTTCTGGCGTGATGACAATAACATGATCGCTGGACAACTCTCAATGTGGGAGATGGGGGAGATCTGTGACAAGAATGAGTGCCTCTGAATACCTCGATATTAGGGCCCTGATGACAAGCACCTCTTTTTTTGGTCTGTTTTATCCTAACCTACATTCTGCAGCCCATCTGACATGATAGCGACTTGACTTGCCAGGTTCTTTGAGGCCCAAAATTCACCAGAGGATGCACCCATTATCTTGTGGCTTAATGGCAGCCCTGGCTGCAGTTCCTCCACAGGTTTTCTCTTCGAGCTTGGCCCCTTGGTAACGGAATGACCAACAACTACATCCAGATGGCCTCGATACCTGACTACCTCTGCTAGGGACCATACCCTATTTATGATGACCTGGAAGGGCCACAGTGCCAGGAGCTCAGGGCAAAGGTACCAATATGCCAGAGACTTGTGAAGGCTTGCTATAATTATAATTCTTGTTTGATCTGTGTTCCTGCAGCTTTGTACTGCAATAGCCAGCTGTATGCTCCTATCCAATGTGAGTTCAATCTTGTATCTCGTGTTTGTTACTGTGAGCCTTGTTTCTCCTCTTATTAGAATCTGGCTTCAACCTTTATGATACATGTTGTTCTTGTGACCACGTGATGAATGGCCCTCTTTGTTATCAAGAACTGGGATGGGTTGAAACCTACTTGAATCAACCTGATGTCAAAGCTGTGCTAGGCGTGAACCCTCAGCGTAACTTCGAATCTTGCAACATGGCTATGAACCAGGCGTTTCTGCTTTAGGGAGATTCAATGCACAACACTCCTGCCCTGTTGCCCCCACTGATTAATGACAGAGTGAGGTTGTTGGTCTATGCTGGGACTGCTGGTGAGTGGGGTGGCCTCATTTCATCTATTACATTCTGGGTAGTAAATGGTGGACTGATGTTTGATGTTGGCAGATATGATGTGCAACTACATTGTAAGCCACCTTCAAACTTGAGGGGGATGGAATGGCCATTGATTTCCTTGTAGGGTAACGAATGCTGGCTCAAAGCTTTGAGAACTGATTTCTTTGACAAATTCACAACTGCACCAATGGAGCAGTGGATTGTTGGAGTAGAAGCGCATGGATCAGTGCATGGACCATAGATACACACCATATCACCGCCACATATCTATTTCACAACATGGATAATGTTGAAAGGTAAAGTTGCAGGTACCGTACGCAGTGCCAGTGGTGGTAGTTCTGGTGCGGGCAACATTACCTTCGTCGTGATCCACAACGCTGGGTCGGTTCCTTGGTTGCATGTTCCACGAAACTCACGCTGATATGTGTTATAGCCACATGGTGCCATTCGACCAGCCAGAAGCTGCCCTGGTGGGTCATCTTCCATGGTTTTCCTCCCAGGGGTTCATACTGACTTGTGTGATCTTGCAGGACATGTTTACGAGATGGATCATGGATGATCCTCTGGCATAATGCTATCCGGATTGTGTGTTCTGTAGCTTTGTTCATCGTGATCTGACAGGCTTCTCGGAGAGAAATAGAATGTGGTGTATTTATGGAAATTGATCATCTATTGCTGTGTACAGGTGATGTGAGTGACAATATTGTGTTCGCACTGTGGTGCTCTGATCTCAGGTGTGACTGAGCCTGAGAGCCACCAATCCACTTTGCAACCATGCCCTATCTGTGCTTTTAGATCTTTGGACACGCACACCAAGCATATGGGCCCTGGATGCTCAGGTCAGCATCTAGGTAGTTACCACTAATCACCGAATAATGGAAGATGCTGGATTGGTTCAGCATCATGGGTGATCATGAAAGAGCCCATGACTCAACTCTGTGCACAGTGACTGGTGCTTCCACCCTTCCACGCTGGACCTGATTTCATTGAGAAAAAAAAAAAGCATGGCAGAATCTGGAGGAGATATTTTATGGGGTCAGAAAACTGCAAGTATCATGTCTACACTTCCATGTGTATCTGAATTACAAATCATTCCCATGACCGACCGGCCCTCCCTTCTTCACATGAAAGAAAAGAAGAACGAGGTGCATGAATCTGATCCATCACCTATGACAATGGTCCTTTTTTCGAAGTTGCTACACCCTCAAGAATGGAGACTGACAGAGAGGGCCACCCTAGTTCTCTGAGTTATGGTGATGGCCCAGGGTGAATGCTTTTTTCCAGATCCATCTGTAGAATACTCAGTAAGTCACTATAATATTAGGATAGTAGGTACCTGTAGAATACTCAGTAAGTCACTAAGTAAGACTAAAGGTAAATGGTCCGATGTAAGTACTGCTTATGTAAAAGGCAATACCAAATATGGAATCCTAAATCCAACACTCCCCCTCAAACACAAGGGGCTAACTATTAGCTGTAAGTGTTTGTCCAAACAGAATAGAAGGTAAGATCAAAAGAAATATACCAAAAGATTCAATAAATGACTTGTAGTGTAGTCCGTATTGATGTTCATAGGTGGTGGTCGCGGTGCGCTCGAGCGGTGTCCATATATGGCAAGTCGCGGCTCGGCTAATAGCGCGGTTGCGTTCTTGCTGTATCACTGTGCGCGCACTCGTCCTAGATCGGCTCTAGCGGTTCCACCTCCACATATCGCGCCTGGGGGTTGGTTCAGCATCATCCCCAGTCCACATGGGATGTATCCGGCACGTTCGATCGGTCCGATTCGGCCCCAACGCGTCCGGTTGACTTGGTAGGTCCACCTCCTGGTACTGATCTTTCTAGATCGTGTTTCTCGACGATCCGGCGTGCTCGGCTGGTGGAAGTAGTCGGTGGGTGACCTGGGATGGCTGGAAGATGGTATGGATGGCCCAGGTACGTGCGTCGTTCTGCGTTTGTACCGTTCACGCTGACCTCCTTCTCTCTAGCTAGCGACTTCGTTTTGAGTCGTTCTGACTCACGACGTGCGCCGCTCGTTGCGCCATCTATCCGGCATCGATTCCCATCGTATCCGACTCGTTTGCGCGCGTTTCGGCGCTTCCAATCGCGCTCGGCACCTCTGGACTCGACCTCCTCACTTATATGGCCTCCTGGCCTATTTCCTGGACATTGCGCGTCCGTTTCGGCGGCGCGCGTGTTCCCGTCGCTCATGGTGCGTATCCCGTCGTATTCGGCGCCTTCGATAACCTTTTGGCCGCCCGAATCGACCTCAACGTCTCCCGGATCTCCCAGCTCGCCCAAATGCTCTCCAGGCCCGGTACCTCGACTTGGTGGGATCGTCTCGCCGCCGCGCGCCTCCCTATCGGCTCTGGCACGTCCCTGGGTGCCCTGGAGGTCGCCTGGTACGACCGTCTCGTCGTCTGGCGCGCTCGGCTCGTCTGGGGGTCTACCTGGTGAGTACTCTTCCTCACTTTGCTCTGAGCGTTTGGGCTCGCGTTCTGATGCATTCCGCAGCTTCCTCGGCATGTTCCCGGCGTCCTCGACATCTCCCGACGCTCCCGACACGTCCGTCTCGGCTGCGGTACACTCGACGTCGCAGCTTGTCGATACTCGCCACTCCCCCTCGAGCTCGACGCTCGGGGGTCCGTTCTCTCGCGCGGATGGATCTGCTGGGCTGGGACGTAGTGGTGGAGGCTGTGGGGGTTTCTCTGGTACGTCGCTGTAGACCGTTTCACTATGCTGATCGCTTTCTTCGTCAGCTTTCGTCGGTCGTACGTGCGCACTCGCACTTCCTCTCTCCCCCGCGATCGACGCACTACGGTGCATCGTCGCACTCTCCCCTGGGCCCTCGACCTGTCGCGCTTCCTCTGCCGCCTCCCCGTCGTCCACTGCGTCCGCGCTTCGATGCGCGACGCATTCACTTGGATCGACCTGCACGTCCGTGCGGTCTCGCGGTTCGACTTGCGACCTGGTAGGTGGTTCGTCGGGCTTCCCAGCTCGACGTTCATCGTCGCTGTCACTGCCCGCACCTTCCTCGACACCTCTCGACGTCCCCGACACCTTCGTCTCGGCCCGCACCTCGCCACCTCGACCTCTCGTGCCCGCTGGCTGGTCAGGCGGCTCTGTGGGTGCGTCTGGACGACGCTCGTCGTCGCCCGTCGCATCCCCAGTGTCGTCTGACGGTCTGGGTGCGTTCGTCGACTCTGCGTCTCCGTCGGGGTGGATGCGCGACGCACTTCGTGTGCTCGCACTGGTGTTCGTTGGCCAGTCCGTTTCATGCGCGGTCAGCTCCCTGCTGCCGCTCGTCTGACCTGCGTGCTCCCCCTCGAGCGGCATGCTCTGGGGTGCGCGCGATGTTGTCGTGGTGGTCTCGTCTTCGGACGTCTCCACCCGACCGTTTGCTGGACTGTCGACGCGCTCGTGCGCTCGACTCCGTTCCTCGTCACTAACCCGTTCCCCAGCGTCCTTGCAGGTCCCCTTGGGCTTGGTGCGCGCGTGGTCGACATCGGTGTCGCCACGATCGTCTCGGCTGTTCCGTGCGGCGGGTCCCTCGCTGGTAGCTCTCCTGGCTCCAGTCACTTGCCCACTCGCCTCAGCCATCTCACCGCCCTCTTCGCCTGTCATCTCGGCTCGTTCGTCGGCCGTTTCGACTTTTCCGCCTGCTCGTACCTCGAGCAGCTGGTCCTGTGAGTTGCGCGATGCGTCCGTCGGCTCTGATGGCTCGGCGCATATCGCGTTCGGGTTCGTCGTGTCGACGGTCTCGTTGTCGACTTCCCGACTCGCCGTTTCTGGTTCTGGGCTGCTCACCGGGGTCGCGAGGCCTACGCCATCAGCGCTTTGGTCCGTGGTCTCCATGCCCGGTCCACTTGCTGCGGCTGCGCCTTCGTCAACTCTCCCGCGCGGCTTCTCGCCCTCTCGTTTCGACTCACGACGCTTCTTGTCGTGTCGACCTTCGACCTTGGCATTTCCGGACTGAGTCTCGACTCCTTCGCACTCGCGCGCCTTGTGGCTGCGCTTGCCGCACTTCTGACAAGTCCCGCGGTACATTGTAGGTACCCGCACCGCCACTTGTGGCGCTGGACTAGTGGGCTTGTCGAATATCTTGCTTAGGTAGTCGTAGTAGTCGTGGGCTGTCGTCAAATTGATCTGGTCCCAAATGGATGGTGGGGTGGTGGTCACCAGCATGTACTGCGCTTCTGTGTCGTCACGCATCCACGCGGCTGCACGCCACGGGTCCCATGGCCTGTTTGGCTTCGTTTTGGTCCCATCGAGTAGTCCAAGTAGATCTTGCACTTCCGCTGCTTGAAAAAGCTTCTTGCGGTAATCTGACCAATTCCGCCCGTCTGCCGCAAGGTCCGGAACGAGAAATTTCTTGCCGTTCTTGGCTCGTGTCGAGTAAGGCATTTCTCCAAGCCTGAGTGAGTGAGCTCTTGAGGTCACTGAGAAGAACCAGGGCTCATAACCTGTAGAATACTCAGTAAGTCACTATAATATTAGGATAGTAGGTACCTGTAGAATACTCAGTAAGTCACTAAGTAAGACTAAAGGTAAATGGTCCGATGTAAGTACTGCTTATGTAAGAGGCAATACCAAATATGGAATCCTAAATCCAACACCATCCTCTCAACAAGTGTTTGCTCACTGTGACGCACTCGCCAGCTTCAAGTTGCACCTTTTTTTTTCTTCTTCTAAAAAAAACTCAGGCATGGGGGGGACACCGGTTGTGTATTACATTTACGAGTGACTGGGCCACCCCAGTGGTCCAACAACATTTCACAGGTTCTCCTCTTTTTCTCAACCTAGTGGTTACACCTCAGCCCATCCCTCTATCCCTCTCATAGTGCAAAGGTCTGTCTGTCTCCGTCTTACGTTGCCAACACTAGGACTTCACCACAAATGAGTCATGGGGAACCTAAAAGGAAACCACACAACTGAGAGGATAACAACGTGAGTTCAAGATTTAAACTACAACCGATGCCTCTTGGGAGGGACCACTGAGGACTACATCTTCTGCATACATCAATGCACTGTGATTTGGATAAGGCTTTTAAAATGTTCAATGACAATGCCATGTTGAATGCCTGACTCCAGAGATGATGCGACGTTCCTCAAGGGAACAAGAGCCAGTTTGTATATACAGGCCAAGTCTCGCAGCACGACTGATATTGCTGTATCAGCTTCACCACATTGCGAGTATGTTGTCCTGGATATATACTGCACCAACTTTCAGCCTGAATTTTGGACAGATGCAACGACACAAAATTTATTTATTTACACGATAATTCTTCAAAGTCAGTGGCAGCCAATAAGAATGGTATCCATGATCCCTAAATGCCATGTACAAATATCCAGGACACCTCATGAAAGGAATTTTCTTGAGAAAACATCTCATTGACTGGTGCCGTGCTTAGTGATAGCTCAATGTGATGCCAGGGCAGAGCATCAGGGTGATGGCAGTGTTGGGGCAAGTGTAGACAATAAGATCAGCAGGCTTGTACCCATCTGTGGGTGTGCAAGGATCAATATGCTGTCTGAGGTGAGGAGCGCCATGACTTACTGGCACCATCGTTGTTGGAGAAGGTGTATGTGTTGTAGCAAGTGTCATAGTAGAAGGAACTGTTAGGACCAGGGCTGGTGTTGTTTGCACAGCCTCCACCCCCAGCAGGGAGAGCACCACCGCTGCACACAGAGATGGAAGAGCAGCAGGGTGAGTAGCATGAACTGTCTGGGCCAAGGACAGGCTACAGTGAGGTGCAAAACCATTGCAATGCCTAACCCCAAACTGGGGCGTGAAGTGCCCCACAATCACTTGTGGGAATTTCACTTTGCTTTGGTGGGAACAAATAAAGTACAAACCCTTAGCTACAACTTTGTCCCCAGGGTCATGTGATTTCGGTTACATACTGCAAAGATACATCCATTTCAAAACACCAATACCATTGCAACAGTTTTGCATCTTTTGCTTTCCAGGGTATATTAGTACTTGGTATAGCCTCCCTTTGCCTTGATAACTGCTTCAATCCTTCTAGGCATGCTCTCTATCAACTTCTGACACTCTTAAACTGCTATCCCCTCCCAATCAACCTGAACTCTCTCCCACAATTCATGAATCCCCTTAGGAGAGGAATCATGATCTGCTAGTCTTCTTTTGAGATAACCCCAGAGGTGCTCAATGGGGTTGAGGTCAGGAGACTGTGCAGGCCATACCATAGTATGAAAATCCTGCTCCTGAAGCCAATCCTTCACCTTCTTGCAAGTATGTTTGGGGTCATTGTCCTGCTAAAAGATGATGTCAGGAGGATCAAGACCATAAAACTGCAAAGAATTGAGCAGTTCATCCTTCAAAATCTGAAGGTAAAGGTCCCCATCCATCCTAACATCAATCTTGGTAGCATAGCCAACTCCCTGCCAAGTCATACAGTCCCACATTATCAAAGAACCTCCTCCAAAATTTACTGTACCTTCTACCAGCCTATCACTTAGCCCTTCCCCTGCCTTTTTGCACACCCACTTGTGCCCATCTGACTCTAGGCGATTGTTACGCATAGCATACACAAAGGAAAAGCCTTGACAAGATACTTCTCAGGAGGTACTCACGAAGAGACGCTTTGTCTGAGAGAGTACCAATGAGTCAAGGGGCAAAGGTTCAAGGATTATGAAGGATGAAGGTTCGAGTCAATCGGACTCACAATGGAAGACAAGGGACAAGGGTCTAAGTCAATTGGACTTAGGACATGAGAGTACGCTATGATTGCATAGAATGAGTATAAAGAATACAAGTACATGACAGGTGGGTATAAGTACTAGGGGATGCGTCATCACCGAATACAGAAGAAGGTAATAGAATGATGATGTAAGAGGATGTGTCATCTGCAGTAACATGTGGGAGATAGGAACTACGAGGCCAATACGAGAGAGTCGGCCGAGGAGATAGCTGTCCGTAGAACAAGAAGGAAAACGATAGAAGAAGTCAAAGAAGAATAAATGAGGAATGTAACGGACTGATTACAAGAAGACCGATGTCCCATATAGTTTGGAATAGTCCTAAGAAAAGACGTACTTGTCATGGAAAGTAAAAGAGATAAAGATAGGGAGGAAGGAGAAAAACCGTAACATTACCCCCTTCGTATAATTGAACTCCAGGTTCGATAAAAATGCCATCAGGTAGATTTGTCATGAGGGATGGGAGAAGGGCCAAAGAGAATGATGGACTGCTCATAGGATATTGCCTAAAATGGACAGTTATCTGCCACATGCCCATATTGATTACAATGGCCGGGCGGGTCAGTGAGGACAAGCGGGTAAAACATGAGTAGGGGATGATAACACGTGACTACCGTCGGGGAGATGTCGATGGACTGCGTCTACTGTGGTGGACCAGGCTCTCAAATCGTCGGAGGTTTCCTCAATAGTGGTAGGGGAGGAGGAGGAGGAGGAGGGAGTTGGGGAGGAGATTCGGGTAATGAGAGCAGGGGCACAAGAAGGGATTGGCAGTATGGGGGTAGGAGGAGGAGAGTCTTCGACAGCGGGTAGTTGAGCTCATTCGAGGTAACGATCTCGATCAGCTATGGGTAGAGATAGGTAAATGCGACAAAAGGTTGGGTAGATGATGGAGGGGAAAATACGTTCAATGTATTGGTGAAAACCATAAAGATGAAGGATAGATAAAACTCGCCAGGGGAGTACATCCAGATGAAGATGGAGCGGAAGGCCAAATTCAGCTGGGAGATTGCTGGGGGTCACTTGAAAGTGATACCGTTGAGTAATGGATACCTCATGGAACAAACGAACTAGTTCCTGAGTAATAACATCCTCTTCATAAAGAGAGAGGACCTCGATGGCACGGAGGAGAGCGGGGCTGGTGAGGATGGTGGTGTAGAGCGAATGGGTAGCAGAGATGGGTAGTAAAGTAGGCAAGACATGTCTGGAACGCAGCGGGGAAGTAGATAAGGAAGAAGAAGGAGATGATGAGGGCACAACAGAAGAAGAAAGAAAGAACATATTGGTTGTTAAGAAAGAGAAACTCGTCAAAGAACATGTATTGGGGGGGTACTTCACGAAGAGACGCTGCTTCCCGAGTAGAAAGGAAGAAGAAAAGAATGGGGGATCAAGATAAGTGATGAGTCCGTTTATAAGAAGAAAGAATGGTGGAAGCATGATGGAGATTGTTTTCAGGTTCTCATGTATTTTCGGCCAAAGAATATCCTTTTCATGTGGTCAGGTACAATCAGCGACCTCATGATCCTTTATGTGATACGATATGATCAACTTCATATTCTTCTTCAGTACCAATGAAATCTGGCAGAGGTCAGGAGAAGGAAGGACCATGTGCTTTGGTCTGACGATAAGAGGATAAAAGAGTGGCGTGGAATACGTTGTGGATTTTTCATGTGGAAGGGAGACGGAGTTGGTAAGTGAGGGGAGATAGGACCTGAGAGATCTCAAATGGTCCATGGCGTTTGGGGGCGAGTTTTCAGGAAGGGTATCCTAGGTGAAGATGAGTGGCTTCTAGCCATACTTTATTGCCCACTTTCCAGGGGGAGAATTTGTGAGAGGAGTGGGATATCATGATCTGATGAGCAGATTCGTGTGCAGCGAGGGCTTCTTTTTGGGTGAGGGAAGACAAACAATTTTCCAAAGCAGGAATAAACATCTTTCCAAGAGCAGGGTACGCATGAGGTTCATAGCTGTAAAGAAGGGAGAAAGGGGAGACTTTCGTAGAACTGTGAGGGACAGAGTTGTGGATGAATTCGGCAGAGGTTAGGAAATTGGCCCAATCGTGAGGATTATGAGCACAAAAGATACGAAGATACGTTTCGATCTCTTGATTGGTTCGTTCAGTTTGTCCATCGGTTTGGGGGTGATAGGCAGTGGAGAGGTGGACATCATATTTGAGGAGGTGGGCAAGTTCTCTGGCGAAGGCAGAGGCGAATTGTGGGCCTCAGTCAGAGATGATGGAGTCGTGAAGGCTGAAGCGTTTGAATACAAAATTAAAAAAGAGTTGGGTGATTTTTTTTGCGTCAATGGTTTTAGAACAAGGTGCAAGGATTACCCCCTCCGTAAGGCCATGGTTGACCACGACCATAAAGGAGTCAAAACCATGGGAAAGGGGGAGATCAGTGACGAGATCAACAGAGAGTTGATGGAATGGCAGAGAAGATGAGGAAGAAATGGGAAGAAGGGGAGGGGAGGTCGGGTGGGTGAGGACTTTGTTTTGTTGACAAACCGAACATCCAGCAACAAAATGAGAAACAAAGGAAGAAAGATCAGGCCACCAAAAATCACGTTCAAGAATAGCTTTAGTGCGAAAACGATCCAAATGGCCAGAAAGCGGAGAGGAATGAATAGAATGGAGTAATGCAGAACGAGATGCCAGAGGAACATACATACGACCACGAAAATACAAATGTCCATTGTCAAAGGACCAGTTAGAAAGGGAGGAACAATGAAACAAAGGTGAACCGTCATCAAGGTTAGTAAGAGCATGAAGGACAAGAGGATCGGAAGATGAAGAGTTTTTGATATGAGAAGCAAGGGTGAGGTCCAAGGCATTAATAACTACAGGATCAGGAATGATAGAGGAGTCAATATTGTCTTGGGAAGTATCAATAGGATTACGACGAGAAAGGGCGTCGGCAGGGGCCATCTGTGTGCCGGGGAGGACCTTTCAAAGAATGTCGAAGTCTTGGAGGAAAAGAGACCAGCAAGCTTGGCGACAGGAGAGTTTACAGGGGTCTTTGAGGTAGGAGAGGTTCTTATGATCAGTGATGACAGTGATAGGGTAAGTGGTACCAAGGATATAGTGATGCCATTCGGAGAGGGCCAGAATAACAGCGAGGAGTTCGCAATCATAAATATCATAGTTGCGTTCTGCAAGAGCAAACGTGTGAGAGAAATAGGCGCAGGGATGAAGATCGCCGTTGACGTCGGCTTGGAGAAGGACGGCACCAGCAGCTAAGAGAGAGGTGTCCGTCATAATGGAGAAGGGACGGGTGACATCGGGGATGGCTAGGACAGGAGAGGTGGAGAAGGTAGCTTTAAGTGACTCAAAGACATGTTGTTGGAGGGGGGTCCAAAGCCAGGGTTGGTCTTTCCGGGTGAGCAGAGTTAGAGGAGCTATGGTGTTCAAGAAGTTGGGGATGAACTTTCGGTAGAAATTAGCGAAACCAAGGAAAGAGTGAATGCCCTTGATGGAAGTAGGGGGTTGCCAGTCACGAATAGCAGCAGTCTTGATGGGATCCATCATAACTTGGCCTTGGCCGATGATCATTCCGAGAAATTCAATATGAAGGGTGTCGAAGGTACATTTGGATATTTTGAGCGAGAGATTGTGTTCGCATAGGCGTAGGAGGACACATCGAGTCCGTTCATGATGGAGGGCAAGATCGCCATTCGTGTGAATACCAAGGTAGTCCATGTAAACTTTGAGCCAACCTTCAGCAATCATGTTGGCAAAGACGTGATTCATAAAAGCTTGGAAGGTGGGAGGGGCATTGCAGAAGCTGAAGAACATGATGGTGGATTCGAAGAGTCCATACAGAGTAATAAACGCAGCTTTCCATTGATCCATTTTCTTGATCCGGACATTGTTGTATCTCCAATGAATGTCGAACTTAGTGAACCAGGTAGAGTTTTTCATCCGGTCAATGAGAGAAGGGATAAGGGGAAGTGGGTATGCATTGCAGACAGTATGGGAATTTAGATACCGGTAGTCCTGACAAGGGCAAAGGGATCCATCTTTCTTAGGAACGAAGAAAAATGGGGCAGCTTGAGGAGATTTGGATGGAATAATGCGTCCGGTCTTAAGATGTTTGTCAATAAAAGCTCAGCACACATCTTGTTCTTTTGGGTTGAGAGGGTAGACCTTGGTGATTTTCGGGATGAAGGAAGGTTTAAGTTCTATGGTATGATCGAAGGAGCAGTGTGGAGGGAGTAGTTCATAAGTCTTTTCAGAGAAGACATCTTCGAAGTCCTTGTACCAAGAAGGAAGAGAGGTTTCGAGAGGTTTCCTCTCTTGGGCAAGTTGGGTGGATATCATGATCTTGTTGATCATCTCTCCCTTGAATTTCTGGGGGAGGTACTCACTAGGAGACGCATCAACCCCATCGGGATATCATTCATTGAACAAGGAGGAGATTTCTTGATCAATGTCAAGATCAAGGAGGCAAAGGAGATATCGTCAGGGAGGTTCCTCTACAGGAGGGGAGTTAAAGGGAACTTGTGGGAATGAGAGGGTATGAGATTTCCAGTCAATCAGAGGGTTTCAGATTTTGAGCCATGGCATGCCCAGGATGATTTGTTTGCACTTGAAAGAAACAACCATCAGTTCAAGATGTTCTGGTCATTTGGCAATATGGACTAAGGATCTGGCTTTCCAGAGAATGGTGCCTTTCTTGTTAAGCATTCCGTCGACATTGTATGCCTCGACAGGCTTCAGCATTTATTGTAAAGGGAAGTTCATAAGGGAAAGGAGTCCGAAGTCCATGAAATTTCTGGTGGCACTGGAATCGATGAGGGTGGTGGTTATGATGGTTTGGTTGCTGACTTGTAGCTTTACAGGGAAATGAAGAGTTTGTTCATTGCAGGGTGCTACAAGTACATGGTGAAGATTATGGGAAGAAGACGTCGGTGCGACTCCCCAGTTTAAAAATCCTGATTGGTATTTATTACAAACACTTCCTCTTTTGCAGGTTTGGGTTCCTTGTAACACATTTGGAGGACTTGGAGGATTTCCCCTTCGTTCTTTTCCTGGGTCTTGAGAGAATTGACAAAGGACGAGAGGGCAGAGGGGGTAGTAGCAGCGGGGGTGGAGGAAGAAGAGGGTGTAGTCTCGGTGGTGCGAATGTTTTGTGGATGAGTGGTTTGAGTGCGAGGGAAGGAGCGAGAGAAATTGTTCCCAGGTTTCGGACATTGGTTGGCATTATGTCCTATGTTTCGGCAATGGAAGCATCGGCCCTCTCAGATACATTTGGCACATTCCTGGGGGTTAAGCTTCGAGAGTGAGATGGCGTCAACGTCCATGGCATTGGGATCACAGGAAGAGAATGGTCGAGAGAACGTGGGGGATCTGCCTCCTTTCAAGGCAAGGATGCGCATCTTCTATGCGTGGAATGTTTTTGCTTTTTCAATCCACTCCTTAATGGTAGTGGGGATGGTTGCCATGGAGAGAATCATGGTCGTGAGTTGTTGGTCTAATCCAAGGGAGAATTGGTCAATGAGGGTGATGTCATCGGTGATTCCAGCGTGGGAGGATAGGTTCTGGAAATTGGTGATGTATTTTTGAAATCCATCGTCATGGACTCCATCGGGACGATGGAAAGACTTTTGCGCAAGTTTCGAAAGTTCGTGGTGGGTGGTGGCTTTTGTGTCGAAGGGGAAGAATGTAAATTCAAAGTTCTCAGTGAATTTGTCGAAAGTGAGGTCCATGGGGTTGGCATGGACGTCAGCCATCTTATCATACCACATTTCTGAGAAGGAGACTCCACGTCCTTGACTCATCTTGTTCAGAGTGGTCATGATTCACTGGGAATCGAGGGTATAGAGATCTTTGTTAATGGCAAAGTATGCCCGCATGGCTTTTATCCATCGGGTGGCATCATTAGGTTCACCGGAAAAGTCAGTGGGGAGGGCCACTTTGAGTTCAGTGGGTGTGTGAGACATGGGAACAGGGATAGGTTCACTGGGGTTACAAGGGGGTGCTGGGGTACAAGGGGGTATAGGGGTTCGTGGTAATCTAGTGGTATGAGAGGGTACTGGGGCAGTGGTTTGATATGGATTTACTGTGGCATGAGGGGGTTCAGTGGGTTCAGGGTCTTGAAAGTTGATGTCGATGTCAGAGGAGTCTTCGTCAGGTGGCAGCCTGTAGCGTAAGTGAAGGGCATGATCTGAATGGGATGAAATGTTACTCAAGGGGGGTGTCCTGCTCCTGAATAGGAGGGATGAAAAATAACACTCATTCTTTTGTTACACGTAGCGTATACAAAGGAAAAGCCTTGATGAGATACTTCTCAGGAGGTACTCACGAAGAGACGCTTTGTCTGAGAGAGTACTGATGAGTCAAGGGGCAAAGGTTCAAGGATTACAAAGGATGAAGGTTTGAGTCAATCGAACTCACAATGGAAGACAAGGGATGAGGGTCAAAGTCAATCAGACTTAGGATATGAGAGTACGCTATGATTGCGTAGAACGAGTGTAAAGAATACAAGTACACGACAGGTGGATATAAGTACTAGGGGACGCGTCATCACCGAATATAGAAGAAGGTAATAGAATGATGATGTAAGAGGACGCGTCATCTGCAGTAACATGTGGGAGATAGGAACTATGAGGCCAATATGAGAGAGTTGGCCGAGGAGATAGCTGTCTGTAGAACAAGAAGGAAAACGATAGAAGAAGTCAAAGAAGAATAAACGAGGAATGTAACGGACTGATTACAAGAAGACCAATGTCCCATATAGTTCGGAATAGTCCTAAGAAAAGATGTACTCGTCGTGGGAAGTAAAAGAGATAAAGACGGGGAGGAAGGAGAAAAACCATAACAGCAATTGATTTTGATCTCATCAGACCATACTACCTTCTTCCAGTCCTCCAGAGTCCAATCTTTATGAGCATAAGCAAAGTCTCGACAAGCCTTATGATGCTTGGCTGAAAGAAGAGGCTGTTTGGACTTGGCCATAGCTTTCATACCTGTCTTCCTCAACTGTCTGCACACTGTGGAGGTAGAGAGGCTGGTTGACTATATTGGTGAGTGCCTTGGTCACCTGAACAGCATTCTCTGCCTTTCCAGAGGAGATGAGACGAATGGCATGCCGGATATTGGCAGAGGAAAGCTTGGATGGATGACCTCCAGTAGCTTTTTGGAGCTCAGAATGCTCTTTGAAGTGTAATCTGGATATGGTAGACATATTAAGACCAGTAGTGAATGCAATAGAGTAAGCAGATTGGCCAGCATCAAGCATAGAGAGGATGGTTTGTTTTTAAGTAGGAGTGATGGTTCTCATGATGGTTGTGGTTGGAAACAAAGATGTGTGTGAACTATTTTAAACTCAGACATGGTTCTAATATGTGTATGTTTGTTTGTATGACCAAACATAACTAAATAACACTTGATTTCAATATAATGAGCAAAGGGTGCAAAACTGTTGCAATGGTATTGATGTTTTGAAATGGATGTATCTTTGCAGTATGTAAGTGAAATCACATGACCCTGGGGACAAAGTTGTAGCTAAGGGTTTGTACTGTATTCGTTCCCACCAAAGCAAAGTGAAATTCCCACAAGTGATTGCGGGGCGCTTTGTGCCCCGGTTTGGGGTTAGGCATTGCAATGGTTTTGCACCTCACTGTAAGTCAATGTCAGCACACACACAAAACTCCAAGGAAAAGTGCACTGACGCATCCGAAAGAGATGGTGCAAGCGAACCCATCACAGCTAGTGTCTGCCGAGGAGATCTTCATCCCAACATTGTAACCATAGATAAGGGAGATGTTGTAGATCACTGAACCAGGGATGGCCCACTGAGGGAGGAAGGTGTTGGATCATTAGAGTAAGCTGCTCAAGCTGGAATCTTACAAAGTTGAATTCAGCTCTGCTGAAAGGCATCACACCATTCCAGGTGGGACCACCAGTGGTGCAAGAATCCACACTATTGCATCCAGTACCTATGAATATGAGCAAAGTCCTAAGGGCCAGTGAAGGAGATCAACGACTCACCAACATTGATGGTTCCATCCCAGTTAGAACTAATGTCCATGTTGGCACTAGCACTAGCAGCAACGTTCACGTTGTTATTGATGGAACTGAAGCTGGTCTGGATATACAGGAAGATGGACTTGAAACACTTGTTGGAAATGGTCAGAGACTGGGCCTGAGCCATGGTCACAAGAACTGTGAGAGCAAGGGTTGAGCAGAGAGACATGTTTGTTAGCTGGGAGTTGGAGCAGTAGTCTGTTGAACTGCAGGAAGGGGAGCTTGGAAATCCAGCTCTTATACCTTTTGCTACAATACTAGGCCACCTCAGTGATTTGTATAGATTCCGGATACCGGGGATGTAAGATTCAGTGCAGTTTAAAGCAGAACAAATCATAATGGAACAAGGATAAAGATTCCCTTCCATAAGAGTTTGGACTATCATATCAATAGCAATGATTGGGATATGGAGACCATACCACTATTTTTAAGTCAGAACATTTTGAGTGTAGCTATGCTCACTGCTATCAGAATGAACTCCACCATCCAGCATTGCGCAGCCCATAACAATGGTTTGTGACTAGTTTTGTGTCCACTGGCAGGATGTTTCGATGCGACACTACTGCCACCACAGACTATAAGCCATACACTGTGACAATCCTTGTCCCTATCAGGTAATCGCAGCTCAGGGACTGTTGGTGTTTCAATACTGCCACATATCATTATGAACCGCAGAATGAAAATAAGGTAATAAGTGCATTCAAAACTTAAGTCGCGACCAATGGCACATACTAGTCAATTTTCTCCGGATCCTCCACAGGTTTTCTGCATGCCAAGATCTCCACCCATTTCTTTGGGAACTAGCCTTCTCTCCCATCACAGGTCTGACCTCTCCACCACTCACTCTCCACCTCCAGCCAGGGGTCCACTTTCGTCCCCATGGTGAAATCCAACTTTTCCATGATTGCAACAATCTCGTCCTTCTTTAATGTGAGCTCAGAGGGTGACAAGGGAGTAAAGGGGTACAGTGCTTGAGCAAACGATAGCATCGAAGGATCGAGCAGACCAAGTTGGGCACCAACCTGACCCTGTTTTTGCTACTGAGCATGCTTGTTGAGAATCTTGATCAGCTTTGACATTGCATATGGAATGCCAAAGATGGCGAGGAAGAAAATGATGAGTGGTTTCCTGCTTGGCTTTGATGCAGGGGGACTATGAGGGCCATGGATTGGACGGCCGTTGATAAATGCCCTAAATTCTCCCTGCATCGATGAACTAGGCTTCCCAGTGATGAGCTCTTTCATCCATCTTACGAGTCTGAACAGACCAAGCATGCTCCCCAGTGCATTCTAAAGATGGCTGAATTGTTCAACCACACCGACCATTGCGAAAAATGAGCTGTGAGTGGCTATAAATATGGACTCGAGCATTTGTGCGATGCCTGAGAAGGTTTGCACAATGGAATGGAGGAGGAAGAAGGTGTATTGGGTGGTTGTTTCAAGTGCCTGGATGAGAGAGAGGTTGTTTGGATCTATTCCAGGATACATCCCCATCCCACCCATTCCCATCCCTGGCATTTTAGCATACAGGCCATTCGCTCCATACCCGCTGTATCCATACCTGCCCATCCCATCATAGCCTAGACCTCCCCCATACAAGGTGCTTCCATATAGGGGATATATTGAGCCAAATTGCAATGGGAAGTATGGGAAATGATTATGGTAGGGTGGAGAGGCGGTTATGTGAGAAGGGGACAGGAATTCTGGGTGGGCAGAAAGGAATGGTGATTCAGTTTGGACTGTTGACATTGGTGGCAGCGATGCCTGCTTCCATGGCTTCAGTGGGGACACCATAATTTAGGAGGAGAGCAAACGGACACCGCAGGAACATTTTACCAAATATAATCATTTTTATTACTTACTGTAGTTTTCAGCTAGCTTGGCGGTATGGAAATTTTAGTAAAAATTCAACACCCATCTTCCTCCCATCATAGTGCCCCGACACTTCACTTGAATTTGACAGAAAAGGTACCAATTGAGTTGGAACACCCCAGAGAATGCATCCCTCTTGGACCAGTGAAGAGATAACAATGCTTTGGCATTTCAATTCTTGGGATCACTGGGATCTTGCTGTATGTCTACATCAAGCTTGTATGTAGGATCCAATTACTGAAAAACATATAGAAGACATGCCTCAAGGTCAACAAATGGACTCTGAAATTCAATGGGCTATTGTATGGCTCTCCTGAATGCTGGATCAAGAACATGTTTCTGCAGGACTCTGTTACAAATGGTATATTCTTGTACCCCTATGTTTGTTGGACTTAACATTTTCTATGGATATCAACAGACAATCTTATCTTTTATCTTATCTTGCTATCTCTCACCCTTATCTCATGCGTTATAGTCATCTCACCTCTTCACTCCATTTCATGCATGAGACTTCTTATTTTCCCTGTTTCACATCTTCATGTCTCACCTTTTCACAGAAGCATTTGATCATGCTTCTATTCCATTCCCTTGATACACATGTTTCACATATGTTATGCTTCCCTTCCATTCTGCCACACTATGTGTTGGCCTTATATGTTTCACTTCTGTTTCACCCTATGCCCTTTCCCCTTTTGTCCTTGGATCGTTAGATACATTCCCAACATGTACATACCTCCAGTAGGTACTTAAGGCTTGATGCCACCACCAGAGAACTCCAGTCTAGTTCTCTTGGTGTTTCCCCTAAGTACTATAAGAAGGACTCATACTTGGCCTGACAAGCCTCTTCTCATATCACTCTCCATCCAGTCCAAGTTACTATTGGCAACCTAAGGAAGCTACACTCTAGAGTTGTTTCAGACTCAATGTATCAACTTGAACTGTCCAATGAGTCCTAGCTCATTTTTGTGCTTATGGGACAGTCCTGAATGAAGATAACCAACCAGCCAAATGAGATCAATCCAATAATCAACATCTTCAAGACATTGATGTTGAGATATGTCATCCACAACACCGATGGATTGATTGATTACTAAGGATATTCAAACAACTATAGTTTCTTCTAGGTACCATTAAAAAAGCTCCAGATTTATACTTGAATGAACTCCAAGAGATGTTGGCCATATCAGCCAGTATTCAGATCTCGCACTCCACTGTTTGGAGAATCCTTCGCAGGAAGGAATTTACCATGAAAAAAGTGAGCGACTAACCAAATCCTTTGTACTTAATTTTTACTCTTCTAGATCACACAAGTTGTGGCAGAAAGGTCTGCAGAAAAACGACTTGAATATCATGTGTGAATTGATTTGTACTGCCTGAACAGTTGGTATTTGTTGACAAGAGTTCTGTGGATCATTGTATGACTTATCGCAGCTGTGCTTGGTTAATTCGGGGTACAAAAGCACAGCAGAAGGCTTTTTTTGTGCACGGTTGGGAGTAAGTCCATATTTCAAGTCTATAACCATCACTGATAATTTGTTGCTTCTCCATTCTACCTGCTATTTCACTTCACGATGGTATCTTGCACTGTGACATAGTTGAGGGCTCATTCCACAGTGACATATTCAAATGATTTATTGAGCGATTACTCAACAACATGCAGCCATTTCCTGTCACAAGTTCTGTTATCGTAATGGATAATTGCCAGATTCACAAGCATCCAGACATTCAAAATCTGATTCAAGATAAGTACAATGAGATTTTATCATGCAAACATGTGAACATGAACTAATATTATGCTGATTTACAAAGGCATGCATTGTGAGTTTTTACTGCTGTAAAACACTAGTCCCATCTGTATTGCAATAGCAAGAGGGATACTAGAAAATGATAAAGAAGGATACAAATAGGTTCGTCCCAGGGACCCTAAAGAAGTTGGTGGGGGCAAAGGACCTAACTACACAATCTGGAAAGCAACCCGGATGAATTTGATCTAGAAAAATAATAGAAAAATGATCTGGAAAGTGAAGTAGAGATGAAAAGAAGTAGAAATATACGTTCGATGATGGAATCCAGAAATCCAGAGTAGAATTGATGAGATGGTGATGAGATGAAAGAGAGCCGGCCAAGGATGAGGGCCAAATATGAGCGGGAAAGTGATGATGTTCACAAAGACATGACTTTGCAGCAAGAGAATGGGTGATCAGTGCACATGGGCGAAAGATATATTATCCATCGCACTATAGGGATTTTATAGTCAAGGGAACACCCAAGACTCTTCCTAATAAGGGAAATATCAATTGGTAACCAAGTATGGCAAGGTAAGAGAAAAAGAGCATCATCCCTTCATGGGTAAATAGAAATCATGCAGAACACTATGAAATGGTCTAGACCTATGGCAAAGTGATATGAAAGCTCAATGAAATCAAAAGAAACCAATCTGGATGAAAATAAAAGATCTGGGTAGGTCTTGCACATGTGGATATGCAGAAACAGACAGATAATGTCGGATTGGATTGGGTTGGGATAGGATTGGATTGGATTGGATTGGGATTCACCGGATTATGGTTGGGAATGATGTGGAAGTCAATGGAATGATGGAATATGATGGAATATGATCACAAGGAACTTCTGTTCCTTACACCACCTTATTCCCCTGACTTCAATCCGATTGAACTTACGTTCTCTGTGATGAAGTATCATTTGTGTAGGAATGGTGAGTATGCTCGAATGGTGATGATGGAAATGACAGATAAGGATATCTACATTACTCTTATGAAAGCACTCCATCAGCAAATCCTGGTTTTTGCCATAGTATTCATAGTGTTTTCATAGATGACTTATAGTACTCATATGTAGTACTTATAGTGTTTTCATAGATGACTCATAGTACTCATAGTATTCATAGTTTATAGTATTTTCATAGTAATCTCATAGTATCCATAGTATTTCCATAGTATTCATAGTGTTCATAGTGGTACTAATTCCAATCCATTTTTTTAAATACTCTTTGACTAGTACACTTTGCTGTATTTTTTTGCCACACTTTTTACTATACCTTTTGTTACACTTTCTTTATCACACTTCATTAGCACAATCAGGGTTACTGTCCAGTGCTGTCCAGTATCATAGTACTCATAGTATCATCATAGTCTTTCATAGTGTTGGCTAAAATCATAGTGTGTCACAGTTTGTTAGAGTATTGTAATAGTCTGTCATAGTTTGTCACAGTGTAATAATGATAGTAAAAAGTGAATCAAAAAGTGTAGGGTTAGGATTAGCATGAAATGTCCAAATGGTGGTGAAAAAGTATGGCCAAATATGGTAAAAAGTATGGCAAAGTATAGTGAAAAGTGTACACAAGTGTATCAGAAAGTGTAGCAAAGTGGTGTCAAAGGCCAGAGATGTAGTCATATACATCTAATAGTTTATACTATGCAAGGTCTTATGATCTACTATCACTGCACTGGAGTTACAAAATGACACAGAGATGCAAACAGTATTGTAGCATGTGCAACAATGACACAGGAGGCTTCCTATGTTGCTTCCAGGCTGGTGTGAATGTAATCATGATACTGATCTATTTTGTTTGACGAAAAACATACAAGCAATGAGTCTATCAGACCTTTAATATGAGAAAAAGCCAAATCTGAGGATTGCAGGCACTCAGGAAAGACAAGTATTGCGTTTCAAATTCTGCTTTTCATTTTGGATATACAGTGAGGTGCAAAACCATTGCAATGCCTAACCCCAAACTGGGACGTGAAGCGTCCCACAATCACTTGTGGGAATTTCACTTTGCTTTGGTGGGAACAAATAAAGTACAAACCCTTAGCTACAACTTTGTCCCCAGGGTCATGTGATCTCGGTTACATACTGCAAAGATACATCCATTTCAAAACACCAATACCATTGCAACAGTTTTGCACCTTTTGCTTTCCAGGGTATATTAGTACTTGGTATGGCCTTCCTTTGCCTTGATAACTGCTTCAATCCTTCTAGGCATGCTCTCTATCAATTTCTGACACTCTTAAACTGCTATCCCCTCCCAATCAACCTGAACTCTCTCCCACAATTCATGAATCCCCTTAGGAGAGGAATCATGATCTGCTAGTCTTCTTTTGAGATAACCCCAGAGGTGCTCAATGGGGTTGAGGTCAGGAGACTGTGCAGGCCATACCATAGTATGAAAATCCTGCTCCTGAAGCCAATCCTTCACCTTCTTGCAAGTATGTTTGGGGTCATTGTCCTGCTGAAAAATGATGTCAGGAGGATCAAGACCATAAAACTGCAAAGAATTGAGCAGTTCATCCTTCAAAATCTGAAGGTAAAGGTCCCCATCCATCCTACCATCAATCTTGGTAGCATAGCCAACTCCCTGCCAAGTCATACAGCCCCACATCATCAAAGAACCTCCTCCAAACTTCACTGTACCTTCCACCAGCCTATCACTTAGCCCTTTCCCTGCCTTTTTCCACACCCACTTGTGCCCATCTGACCCTAGGCAATTGATTTTGGTCTCATCAGACCATACTACCTTCTTCCAGTCCTCCAGAGTCCAATCTTTATGAGCATAAGCAAAGTCTCAATGAGCCTTACGATACTTGGCTGAAAGAAGAGGCTGTTTGGACTTGACCACAGCTTTCATACCTGTCTTCCTCAACTGTTTGCACACTGTGGAGGTAGAGAGAGGCTGGTTGACTATATTGGTGAGTGCCTTGGTCACCTGAACAGCATTCTCTGCCTTTCCAAAGGAGATGAGACGAATGGCATGCTGGATATTGGTAGAGGAAAGCTTGGATGGACAACCTCCAGTAGCTTTTTGGAGCTCAGAACGCTCTTTGGAGCGTAATCTGGATATGGTAGACACATTAAGACCAGTAGTGAATGCAATAGAGTGAGCAGATTGGCCAGCATCAAGCATAGAGAGGATGGTTTGTTTTTAAGTAGGAGTGATGGTTCTCATGATGGTTGTGGTTGGAAACAAAGATGTGTGTGAACTATTTTAAACTCAGACATGGTTCTAATATGTGTATGTTTGTTTGTATGACCAAACATAACTAAATAACACTTGATTTCAATGTAATGAGCAAAGGGTACAAAACTGTTGCAATGGTATTGATGTTTTGAAATGGATGTATCTTTGCAGTATGTAAGTGAAATCACATGACCCTGGGGACAAAGTTGTAGCTAAGGGTTTGTACTTTATTTGTTCCCACCAAAGCAAAGTGAAATTCCCACAAGTGATTGCGGGGCACTTCACGCCCCAGTTTGGGGTTAGGCATTGCAACAGTTTTGCACCTCACTGTATGTACTAGAGGTGCATTGGACAGTCTGGAACATTTTTATCAGGACCTACAAATTGTGGATCCATTGCAATTGGCAAGATAATCTTAAAAGCAAGATGAGAATGCCAGCATGACAAGACCAGCTGGAACATGAAACCTTAGTGTCGGCTTGGTCTGGCGATCAGCGGAGATCCAAAGAGTAGTGTAATGGTGTGTGACAAGACCAGTCGGAATATGAAAACTTAGTGTTAGCTTGGTCTGGCGATCAGTGGAGATCCATAAAGTAGTGTGATGGTGTGTGACATCCCACCAAAGTTGCTTGGATGAATTTTGCATTTCTATGCCATTTCATGCTTTTCACACCGGCATCTCTCTGGCACATGAAGCTTTTTGATGGACCCTTATATTATTATTGTGGATTCAAGGCAAGGTTGTTACCCACATCTCCATATACTTTTCGAATCTCAATGTGTTGAATTTCATGAACTATGGACTTCACACCAAAAACATTTGCAACTTTGGTGCAGTGATAGTAGTGGTTAATATGTCTGAGAATTGCCATTTTGGGAAAGTCTTGAGTTCAACTCCTGCCACTGGCATATATTTATAATTTCCATTTGACCATTTAAAAGTGTAGTAAAGAGTACATAAAAAGTATAATAATGAGTGTAGTCTTGAAATTAAAATTAGAAGTGTGTAAAAGTGTACTATAGGGGTTGGATTAGAATTAGGATTGGTAGTATACTACAAGTTGAGTAGGATTAGAGTTAGTATGTGTACTAATCAAAACATTAATTTTTTTGGTTCATTTTTTGCTCAACTTTATTACACTATGACACACTATGAGACCACTATGACACACTATGACACACTATGACACACTATGACACACTATGACATACTATGAGACCACTATGAAAGTCTATGAACACACTATGGACAGACTGTAAAACACTATGATTTTAGCCAATACTATGAAAGACTATGAGAGTACTATGAGAGTATTGTCTATGTGGACCCTCACTATGAGCACTATGACACTGTCCAGCACTGTCCAGGCAACCCTTATTTTGCTGATGAGTATAGGGGTGTATACCATCATGCCTGCAGATATTCAAAGATGGTATGGACATTGTGGTTACATATGATCTGTTGTCTATGTACTAGTTTTTGTTTTCCATATGAAATATCATCCTTGTTGTATGAACCTCTTGAATCAGGACTTCACTGGCATTTGATACCATGACTCTGAGTTGTGTATCAATCTCAACTCATGATATTGTGCACACTGCACATGGCTCATGATACACCTCATCAATTAGTGTCCTTGTGCCATCCTATGTAAAAATGAGGTCTGGACTTCATAGCGATGACTAATTACTCCACAGCACAAAACAAGTGGCTGCATGTAAATATGATGGTCCATGCCCTCCCATTCCTTGCATCCAGACCATGATCTGTTTGATATCATGCCCCCAAGGCAGAGAGCTGCTAGTTTTACTGTTGGGGGCAACTCTGCAGAAGAGCTTGAAGCCTCTCAAGCCTGAGCTAACACAGGTAAGATCTATTCTATCCCTTGTTGGAAATATACATTACTCAGTCCGTCACTTTTTAGGCAAGAAAAAGTGAGCTGGAGTCTATTCACAGTGTCGAGCGCACAAAGTAAAGTATGAGATACCTCCTGGGGCCAAAGTCTGTAACAGATGCCAACAAAGTGGACTCTCTGACATATGTGAGCTCAAAAGAACTGCTACAAATACCAGCATACTGCCGAGTAAGCCTTGGGTCATGTGGAGCAAGCACCATTCCCATGGCGCACCTACTTCTCGGTCCAGTGTTCCCCCTATATTCCAGCTCAAGGTTTCAACCAAGGACAAGCATATACCAGAGAATATGGGCCACTCTCAGAAATCTACAGCCCCACACAGAAACACTTCACAATCCAATCAGCCTTAGATGATGCTACACAAACTGCATACTTAGATTCTATTACCAAATTTGATGAAGCTTACAGTCCTGCAACTTTCAATGAAGATGATGAAGACGTGGACATTCCTGCATTCCCCACAGAGACACTCAGGAGTGCAGACCAGCTTTTGAGCATCATAATTATGGGAATGAGTGAAGTCGAGTATATGGATGTTGATGACAGCCAGAGTGAGATGTCAAGTGAGAATTTCAACCTTGAAGATATACAGGACACATCTAACAACGAGGACTCTGATGTTGCACTCAATGACCTTTTTCAACAGCATCATCCTTCTAAACCTATGATAGCTGCAGCACTCCAGGCATTGTGAAAACAAAAGAAGCAGGCCTCCAAGAAAGTTTCCACCTCTGACAATGATAGTGGTAAGTGGTCCTTGTTTTGTCAAAAATCTTCCCCCATTCATTTTATTACTTTTCAGCCTTTAAAGTTTTTACCATTCAGTGCTCAGCCCCTCGTCCGGATGGCACACATGCTCCATTCAAGTTGCTGTCTACTGTCATGCTTACTGCTCTCCACGATATTGTTGTTGAGAAGATGGAATAATACTCTAAGGCAGTCTACCTCCAGTACTGTTTGGACTCTGACAAGACAAAGCAAGCATTGACCTCAATCCAAACAGATGATGAACTTGATATATTCATAGGATGTTTGCAGGATCTCATTGTGCCTGAATGCCTACCCAGCAGGCATAAGTCAACTCACGCACTCAAGAATCCAGTTATCCAATTTGAAGATTCTGCCTTTTTTGGCAATGGCAGCTCCTCTCACCCCAGCAAAGGTGTAAGTATGTTTTGTTCTTCATTCTCCAGACTCTGACTTTTATATTTCCAGAGTGCAAAAGGCTCAGGCACAACATCTGGCACAGCCAAGCAGAAGACAACACTTGGCTCTGCTGACCTGGAGCTATATGAAGCCAGTCGCTGTTACACCCACTGGTATTTGTCCCTATTTATTCCATATTTATCCATATTTTTCTGGGCTTTCTACAAAGCATTTCGCTAAATAGCCCCTATCACACTTGAACTCCTTAACCACTCGTTCAACCATGAACATGTGACTATTTGATCACATGACATCACATGACATCATGTGCCCACGCTCACGTCACTTCTTTGCTGGCATGCACACAGCCATGCACAGCCATGCCACATGACATGTCTCTTATCTCTTATCTCATATCCATGAGTCACCTTCTTATCTATGACTCATGCCGACTCATGCGCACAGCCCTATGCCTCATGCCCTATGACTATGCTTATCTCTAACTCATCATGATTCCTTATGACTCATGCCACAGCTGCGCACTGCCTTATGACTCATCATGACTTCTGTATGACTTGTATGCACTGCTATCTACTCTATATAGATACTGTATAGTATCAAACATGTACAAACCCTAGATAGTATATAAACCTCCAAGTAGACTGCGACTGGTCCCCCCAGTCTTGTCCTCTTGGAGTTCTCCCATCGATCCATCTGCACCTGACCACCAGGTTTACTAGTTAAACACCCATCTCAGCCTCAGGTAGGCCTTGGTGTTTCAGTTGCTGCCTCAAGCTGGTAGAAAAGCTCCAAGAATGATGGAAGTGCAAGATTCACTCAAAAGGCACTGACAGGTGGTGCTACAGTCCCAGCAGTGGCAATATCTGCCAAACACTGACAATCAGCAACTTATTGTTCTGGGCTATATAGATTATATGTATTCTCTTGCTACTATTCGAACTCACTTTACTGATTCATTGTATTGATCAGATGGAAGGTTTAGCAACAATTGACGAAAAACCACCAAATCTCATCCTTGATAGTGCACTGCTGACCTGCACCAAAATGTTTGGATGCAGATACATAGTTATTGTATATGTGAATCTAGATATTTGACCCGAGATTTGAGTTTTTAATATATTCCCACGGTCCAAATGCTTAGCTAATTGAGAAACATATAGACCATAGTGTCTAGAATATACCTCTATTTTTCCTTATTTGTTCGTTTCCAGGTTGTGGAGAAACAAAATGACTTCTCCCAACATACTTTTATTACTATGTACCTACAAGTACATAGCAAACCATTTTCTTAATATCTCTTTTACCCTTGAGTACTTAGCCAAGTGTCAGAGAAGCAATTGGAGCATGTGACCTCAGTTGTAAATCACCTGACTCAGATCATGTGACCTTGCACAGCATGAGTCATAATGAGTCAAAGTGAGTCAAATGAGGACTAATCAAAGCACTACCCCTAGACTAGCAAAATGATCATGTGACCTGCACAGCATGAGTCATGATGAGTCATTGCCAAGACAGGCTATTTTTAGCTCATTGCAAGTCATTTTCTGACCGGGTGAGTCAAAGTGAGTTAGTATGGTTAGTATGAGTCATATTTTGGCACAGCCACCTCGGAACCGAAGGTAGCACAGCCACATGTAAATTACTATATAAGGAGCATGATTCAGCCCCATTTGGACAGTTTCCTCTTTTAGGAAAAAGGTTCCTACTTGAATTGAACTCAATCAATAAGTACTCACAAGTGTACCCCTCTACAAACAGACAGTGAGGCTGTGTAGAGAAGTTCCCACGCTATAAATAGAACTACTTAGACCCATAGTTAGGAGTATACTGAATTCCTTAGGAGTAGGATCAGTTAGGACATCTTTAGGAAGAAAACCCCAGAGCGGGCAACTAAAGGGAATAGATTCCCAGCTAGTAGGAAGACCTAATAGTTCATTAGTACCTTGGGAAAGGGTTGAGTTGAGCATTTAAGCTGATTGCCAACTCCTTAATGCATAATAAAATCAGTTTAGAAAAGACTATTTTGTGTGTCTAAGTGATGTGTGAGAATCAGTAGTGAGAGTAAAGCGTATTAATGCTACCTACCCAATTGAGCATTCCTAATCGACTGGAGCTAATTGGAAGTCATTGAGAGCGCATCTTAGGAAAGTAACTCTAGTCGCTACAAAGTATCCTTCTAGCAACCCGAGAGTTGTCTAGACCATTCTTCAATTAACTATAGTATATTTCATACACCATCCCAACAGAAAACCAGGACCCTCAACATGTTGCTGAACCCCAATCCCCTCAACCTCATTGAAGATTGACGAACAAACCATGTGTCTGATAGTCAATCCCTTTCTACGAGATTGATACTTGTTTCTAGTATCAACTCAACCAAGGAAGAGTATTTTCTTCACCTTGCTTCAGGTTTACTATCCATGGAGATAAGATTGGTTGTCTGGTAAGCATTTCTTAGTGTTTCTACTGATCTTATCTAGAAAGAAGACACTGCACACCCGGTCATCACTCAACCAGCAGAGCGACATGCCAATGGAACAGCCTGGCTTCCCAGTTGGATATGGATATCCTGGCTATCCCCCTCCCATTTTCATTTTACCACAGTGGGAAGTAGGTCCACAAGGTGCTGGATTGTCAGGTCAACCATCTGTCCAATCAGGGCTTAGTATGCCAACACCTCAGAACACGTGCTTAGTTTCACCTGCTCCACTCAAGCCCATCCCTGAACTCATTGAATGGTTTTTATATCTCGACACACATGGTGGGAGGAATAAAAATGGAGTCATTTACTCACAATTTGAACCTGTTCTGAGTGCAAAAGGCTTTTCTCACCTGAATCACCTCAGCTGCAAGTATATCCAGTTATCAGATCTCAAGAATTGGCTTGGAATTGAGGTTGGCACAGCAATTGATATTTTTGAGTATGCCAAGGAAGTTCTTGAGGCAGCAAGGGCAGGGACTTTGGTGCTTCCTAGTTTTGAGGCTCTTGACAAGCAAATAGTTTGTTTCTGATCATCACATCTTGTTCTATATACCATATGGTTTGTCGTGATGCAGCCTCGGTGTGATTCAGCCTCATGGATGAGCAAAAACATTTGTGTTCACACAAGTTCCTACAATAGATTGACAACTCTGGATATATTCTGAGCAAAGTCATCCCCAAAGTACATACCACTGCA
Organism: Boletus coccyginus; assembly: GCA_025782845.1. NCBI lineage: Eukaryota > Fungi > Basidiomycota > Agaricomycetes > Boletales > Boletaceae > Boletus > Boletus coccyginus. Next base: position 47,247 of record JAHZSR010000034.1, read on the forward strand.
CCCTCGAAAGGGTACACTATATCATCACTACATGTTTCTACTACTTCCTCAGACATCACCTATTGATGTCCCAATCCTTGAAATGGACAAACACTTTGGCTTTTCAGTAAGAGGGTTTATGGCTAAATATGATCTGGATCCTTCCATTGGTGGTGGCACACACATGTGGAGGGGTGAATGAAACCCAGCCATTTCAAGAATATATTGGGATCTCCTCAGTAAGTATCTGCTCCTCACATTGCAGCTCTGCAAAACAGAGTCACCAGGTATGAGCAAGGGATAAGGGTAGGTGGAATCAAGTGTTCCAATTCTGCAGGAGGAGTTATTGATGGCTGGATCCTACAAATGAGCTAGATAGACACATACTACAAGATCCTGGCAACCCCCAAAAATTGAAACACCGAGATGTCGTTATCTCCTCAGTGGTCCAAGCAGGGTGCATTCTCTAGGATATCCTGAGTCGATTGGTACCTTTTCCATTAAATTCCAGTGAAGCATCAGGGCACTATGATGGAAGGAAGATGGGTGTCGAATTTTGACTAAAATTCCCACACTGCCAAGCTAGCCAAAAACTACAGTAATGGATTGGGAATTGGTGACATGTTTGAAATTATCTGTGACACTACAGAGAGTCGGACAACCAACTAGCTTCTGGATACCACCTTAAAACTGCTGCTTGGACAAGAAGCAACCTGGTATTGCACTCACTTTCAGCTGAACAGCACAAAGAATTTCTAATAGATGCAATGACACACAATGTATTTATTTACATAGTGACAAGAAACAGGGACCAAAAAGGGGGGGGTGATATTTCCTTCAAGTCGAGAATGGCCAATAAGTATAATATCCATGATTCCTAGATGCCGTGTACAAATGACCAAGACACGTTATCAGAAGGAACTTCCTTGAGCAAGCATGAGACTTGTTGACTGGTGTAAACAAGTGCCACGCTTAGTGATAGTTCAACATGATGCCGGGGCAGAGCGTCAGGGTGATGGTGTTGTTGTGGCAAGTGTAGTCAACAACATTGGCAGGCTTGTACCCGCCTGTAAAAGACATATATCAATATCTGTATTTATGCTGTCCAAGACGAGGAGTGACATGACTTACTGGCACTGTTGTTGTCGGGAAAGGCATACATGTTGTAGCAAGTGCCATAGTAGAAGCTACTGTAAGGACCAGGGCTGGCGTTGTTTACGCACCCTCCACCCCAAGCAGGGAGAGCACCACTGCTGCATGTGGAGGTGGAAGAGCAGCAAGGAGAGTAGCATGAGCCATCTGGGCCGGGGATGGGCTAAATCTATGTCAGCACAGAAACAAGAATCTGAGGTATGGTATGCTGACACAGCTGGAAGAGATGGTGCAAGCAAACACTTTACAGCCAGTGTTGGCCAAGGAGATCTTCATCCCAACATTGTAACCATAGATAAGAGAGATGTCATAGGTCACTGAACCAGGGATGGCCCACTGAGAGAGGAAGGTGTTAGATCATTGAAATGAGCTGCTCAAGCTGGAATCTTACAAAGTTGAATTCGACTCTGCTGAAAGATGTCATGCCACTCCAAGTGGGACCACCAGTGGTGCAAGAACCTGCACTGTTGCATCCAGTACCTATGAACGTGAGCCCTAAGGGCCAGCAAAAGAGATCAAAGACCCACCAATGTTAATGACACCATCCTAGTTAGAACTTATGTCCATGTTGACACTAGCACCAGAGCCAATGTTCATGTTGTTCTTGATGGAACCATAGCTGGTCTGGGTAAACAGGAAGACAGACTTGGAACACTTGTTGTTAATGGTCAGAGACTGGGCCTGAGCCACAGTCACAAGAGCCGTGAGAGCAAGAGTTGAGAGAAGAGACATGTCTGTTGAACTGTAAGAAGGGGGGCTTGCATACCCAGCTTTTATACTTTTGCTATGTACAATTCTAAGCCACCTCAGTGACCTTGTATAGATTCTGAGATATCAAGGACATAAGATCTTGGAGAGCAGGGAAGTTTAAGGAGCGAATTGGGATGGAACAGAGATACTCTCTTCTGGAGGGATTCGAACTGTCATATCCATATCAATAGCAATGATCAGGGATATGGGGACTGTACCACATTTTAAAGGATAGGGTGAAACTATCTTGGAAGTATAGCTACTCTCACCGCCACATCAAAATGGATGCCACCCATCTGGCCCCATGATATTCATATATTGTTCTGTATGACCAGACATTTTGACTGCGATGCTGCTATTGCAGAACACAACTCATAGGCCATGAAGCCTTTTCGGGTAATCGCCAGCCTACAGTCAGCAATAGCATAGACACAACTCTTCAAATGGCAGATGAGCCAACAGATGGTAGAACTACATACTAGAGGCTCAGAAATAGATAGGTCTGGGAAGAGGCGAGATCCTGCATGTGATGGCTTCGTTGACCAGGATTGAGTGACCCTTTTACACTGTACTGGAGAGCCAGTGATTGCTGCAGCTACTATAAAGCATGGTTCATCTTTCACTCATTATGAGAGTAGTCCGTAGCATCGGTCAAACGGCTGAAATGAATGCTTGAGTTGGCCACCAAAAGAAATATGATGTCGAATGATTCTCACTTTTCAGGCTGACTGATACTAGAGTCATTGTCTTCATGTACTGGATAATCAATGCTTGCTGTGGAATGATAGATTACTAGGAGAAGGTCAGTATCTGCAAGGCACGATGACCTGCACCAAACTGTTTGGATGCGGATACATAGTTATTGTATATGTGATACTAGATATTTGACCCGAGATTTGAGTTTTTACTATATTCCCACGGTCCAAATGCTTAGCTAATTGAGGGACATATAGACCATAGTGTCTAGTATGTATCCCTATTTTTCCTTATTTGTTCATTCACAGGTTGTGGAGAAACAAAATGATTTCTTCCAACATACTTTTATTACTACCTACAACTACTTAGCAAACCATTTTCTTAATATCTCTTTTATCCTTGAGTACTTAGCCAAGTGTCAGAGAAGCAATTAGAGCATGTGACCTCAGTTGCGAATCACCTGACTCAGATCATGTGACCTTGCACAGCATGAGTCATAATGAGTCAATATGAGTCAAAGTGAGTCAAATGAGGACTAGCCAAAGCACTACCCCTAGACTAGCAGAATGATCATGTGACCTGCACAGCATGAGTCATAATGAGTCATAATGAGTCGGCATGAGTCAGTATGAGTCATTGCCAAGCCAAAGGCTATTTTTAGCTCATTGCAAGTCATTTTCTGACAGGTTGAGTCAAAGTGAGTCAGTAATGAGTCAGTATGAGTCATATCTTGGCACAGCCACCTCGGAACCGAAGGTAGCACAGCCACATGTAAACTACTATATAAGGAGCGCGATTCAGCCCCATTTGGCAGGTTCCCTCTTTTAGGAAAAAGGTTCCTACTTGAGTAAATCTCAACCAACGAGTGCTCACAAGTGCACCCCTCTACAAACAAACAGTGAGGCTGTGTAGAGAAGTTTCCCACGCTATAAATAGAACTACTTAGACCCAAGTTAGGAGTATACTGCATCCCTTAGGATAGGGACAGTTAGGACACCTTTAGGGAGAAAACCCCAGAGCGGGCAACTAAAGGGAATAGATCCCCAGCTAGTAGGGAGACCTAATAGTTCATTAGTACCCTGGGAAAGGGGCGAGTCGAGCACATTTAAGCTGATTGCCAACTCCTTAGTACATAATAGATTCAGTTTAGGAAAAGCTGTTCTGTGTGACTAAGTGATGTGTGTGAATCAGTAAACGAAAGTGAAGCATATTTACGCTACCTACCCAATTGAGCATTCCTAATCGACTGGAGCTAATTGGCATCTTAGGGAAGTAACCCTAGTCACTACAGAGTACCCTTCTAGCAACCCAAGAAGTTGTCTAGACCATTCCCCCAACTATCCAGTGTACAATTTGTACACCACCCCAGCTGAAATCCAGACCCTCAACAGTTTGCTGAACCCCCAATCACCCTCAACCTCGTTGACGATTGACGAACAAACCACGTGCCTGATAGTCAACCCCTTTCTACAAGATTGATACTTATTTCTAGTACCAACTCGACTAGGGAAGAGTACTCTCTTCACCTCGCTAAAGGTTTACTACCCGTGGAGATAAGATTGGTTGTCTGGTAAGCGTTTTCTTAGCGTTTCTACTGATCTTATCTAGAAGAAGATAGCGGAAGCAATTAAGTTGTATCACATGTGGAAGAAGGTTGAAGGATGGTGCATCCAATGATGGAGACGTCACGTAGGTGTTATATTCGGTCACTAGTAAGTTCCGATGCAGTTGGTAAACAGTCATATCCATTCAATGAGACCTGAAACCATTCATGATTTTGAGCCAATCAGGCCACATCTGGGCCAATTCTGGCATAGTAAACATCAATACCAAGCCATGCTTATATCACAAATTGAATGCTGACCTTTTTTGGACTGATGCTTTGCTTTGTAGGCAAGGGAAAGCAATGTATACAATGCTATGTGAATGCAGGAGTATACTAAGGAACGAGTGAGAGAAAGGCGGGAATGGGCAAGTGCATAGCACTTTGGTCCAGCGGACACCCGAAAGGCAGGCGAGAGAGCTGCGATCCCATCATGTTAGTCCTGGGAAGATGATGCATGCAGTGAAAGATATCTACCCAAGAAGAAGGAGTCGTCCGTGGTGTGCCCGTGTCTAATTCCTTTGCCACACTGGAGGAATGGTGTGCTGTAAGAAGATTGCATGAACCTCTGGGTTGGCTTGCATGTAAGGCACTAGGATTTGTGCATGCTTGCATAGGTAGATCAGAAAGGAGTCTCCAGCTCAACGTCCTTTGACTTTGACTACGTCAAAAGGGATTTTGCACAGCAGGTATTTTAAGGTGGCCCCGATGCAAATGCCATGTCCTTGTAAGGGTGTGAGATCGGCAGCAGCGATGGCATTGTCAAGCACCTTGAGGAATTTTTCCTGAGTGAGAGGGATGTGGCCCAAACAATAGCGGTATGCAAAGAGGGGAAGTGTGACCGGGGGGTTGTTGATGTGAAAATGGTTGTTTAAGGCTTCCTCTGGATCATGTGGGCCAATCTGCTTTGCCCAATTTACTTCCTCCCCGAAGGGAGATTTCTTTGTCCATGGCAGGTGGAAGCAGGTTATTTGTAGCCCATCTCTGTCTTGCTGCATGGAAATGTTTGTCCGAGTTATGTGCCACACAGGGTCAAAGGCCTTTAGGTTGGGGATTGTGAATTCCCCGGTGCACACTGCTGCGAAAAAGGTCGTGGTGAGGCAGGTGAAAACTGCCGCATGCAATGGGGAGGTGAGGTTCAAGTGCTCCCTGATAGCTGCGATGGTTGCCAGGGTGTATGGCTCCCTCGCAGGGCGTTTGGACGTGGGTGGGGCCAGGTTGCGCACAGCTTTGTAGAGGAGCTCTGTCTCCCGTTCGTTCGCACTCCAACTTAAGCCATGGACTGCATGCCACACTTGAATGGCGCTTACATAGTTTACCACTGTAGATGGCATGTATGCGCCTGCCAGATGCGCTATGAAGGCAGAGACGATGTCTGCTGACGCTGGCACTTGTTCTGCTTCCAGAATGGCTTTGAAGTCACAAAAGGTGTGGAAAGCGAGTAGGCCTGAGTCATAAGTCTCCTTCATGGAGTCAGCCCATGCATGTGGTAGTATGCTAAGCAGGTGCTGTGTGTCTTCTTGTTGTAAGGGGAGCTGTAATGCCCAGGTGTGGAGTGAGCACCACTCGATGAGCCGGTCCTTGGCAGTGCAGTGGGGGCGCAGCGTGGGGGGCTTTGCCGATGGTGTGCAAGAAGACAAGGTGGAGGATGATGAAGGTGATGGGGGGTTTCTCTCCGTGCGGGACTGCAAAGCCTGTGTGAGCAATGTGGGGTGCAGGGGTTTGGGTGCGCTGGAGTTACGTGCAAATGGCTGATGGTGCTGCTGTGATGAGGGGGGGATTCCAGAGAAAGGTGGCGAGTTCAGCAGGGATGTGAAAGGAGGGGAGGAGTAAGAAATGGGGGGGAAAATGCCGCACGAAAGAGGATCAGCAGGATTGCCTCCACTGGAGATGTACCTAGTGACGAGGTCACAATTTTTGCATATGAGCTCAGGTAGGAGCCATTTGAAGACATGGTTGACATGCTTGTTCCTGCTATGGCCATGGTGCCATGCCTCAACGACCCCTTGATTGTCTCCATGGACAAGAAGGGTGGTGCCAGGCTGAATATGGCAAAGAAGAGTGTGGGCGAGGAGCTCGTAGCCCACTGCCTCTGCCCAGCTAATGTCATGGCCATCTGCATTCCATCCTGCCCGAAGGGTCCATGCATGCCAGCACCCTTGGATGCAGATTTCAATGCCGATAGATAAGCTGGCATCCAAATAAGCCTGCAGGTCGATTGGTGGTTGGTATGTTGGTAGAGGTGTGGGAGGGGCTTGTGTTGCAAGGCGCTCAGCCCACCACTTGATGTCATCCTGGGTGCCCTTGGGAGGTGTGTGAGGGACAAAAGGCTTGTGACCAAAAATGGTCAGCATGCTCTCGAGATTAGCTAAGTATGAATGCCCTTCTGGGAAGATTTTTGCTGCGTGCGTCAACTTGTCAAGCAACTTCTGGACCTCATGCAAGGTGTGTGCCCTTTTTGATGCCCAATCCTGCAAGGCTATGAGGTACTTGAGCTGCTTCACTTCGGCAAGCATGACTGTTTGCTGCTCCAAGTCCCACATGGAACCAATGAAGGTGGGGGTTGTTGAGAAGGGCAAGTCCTTTGAAGGTTCCCATGGGATGCCAAGGGTGCTCAAAATGGAGTCAATGTCATCCATGTTGTACACATATGGGTATTTGTCAATGTTTTGGTTTCTGGTGTCTTCGAAGTCATGCAAGACAAAAGTGCAGTCTTCGTCAAATTCCTCTGTGAAGCCATCAGATAATGGACTTCCTTTGAACCAGAAATGGCCACTGTGTACTGCTGGCCCTCCCTGTGCAGCAATGCGTTTGGCAGCATCATGGCAGAATTTGTTGTAGTTTTCCAGGTGTGCCCGTGGGATGTGAATAAACAGGTGATCATCTACCCAGCGTAAGATAGGTCCAATGCCAATGAAGTGCATGATGTCAGCACCAGCACTTGCAACATCACCATAGATGCCAGCGGAGGGGGCGAAGCTGAAACATAAAGCTGTATCTATGGCAAAGTGTGACTCTGATAAATGGACTATGAGACCATTCCACTAGGAAGGGTGTATGGGGATGGTGCGATAAGCCTCAGCTACATCTCTGACTACTCCTTGCAAGCCAGGTGGGAGAGAGGATAGGAGCAGTGCTACTATGGGGAAGATACTATACGGGGCTGTAAAATCATCTGGGGACAAGCGTGCATTTATGGATTGTACGGGAGATGACCCTCGTGAGTGTGAGAGGTCCTGGATCATTCTGTATTTACCTGGTCAGCCCAGCTTGGATATTAAGGAGAGTGGAGAGGTTTGAAAATATCCTATAGCTTGCTGTACCTCACTTTCTGTAAGTGGTCCGATGTAACGATGTTTCGAGAGTTCTTTATGGACAATGTTGTCAAAGACCACTTTGTACTGTTTTACTGAGGGATGATTAGGTGGGGTGAAGGTTTGGATTAAGGATGGCATGAAAGTGCGAAAGCCATGTGAGAGTCCTTCTACGAGGTTAGGATATTGAGGCAATAAGCCTGCTCGCAAAAGGAAGTCCTGCCACGCATCAACCTTGTATGGTGTTATTGCATAGCTGCGCTTTAAGGCACTTCTGAGCGCCATGGCTGGTGCTTCCACAACCTGAGCAGGTGTACTTGGCATTGTTGTGGGGGCGGGAACAGCCCTGTGGCTTTTGCCAATCATGGCAGAGGACATTACCATCTGGGTTGATGAGTCGCCCCTCTGAGGAACGTCTCACACGCACTGCAGCTCTGTCCCACAGGTGTGAGGAGGAGCAGTTGTTGACATCGTGGGGATGTCGTCCGAGGCATGATGGGCAAGCGGATTTAGTGGGCATGTAGTCTTGCAGTGAGTGCCTCTGTGAGGGCTTTGCATCCACAGGGAAGTGGGATGGCTCTCTGGTGGACCCATTAGCGCTGCAAAACCGCAGCCTGAGGGAAGGGGGGGACCTGAAGCATGAACTCTGGCAACAATCATGGGTGTAGTCTGCCCGAGAGGCATATGAGTGCCATGATTGCCTGTGGGCTGCTGTTGGAGACGCCTGTGTGATCATGAGGTTCTCAGCCTACGAGACCAATCATGGTAAGAGGCACCCAATAGAACATCACCAAGTGCGTCGGGGAGAGGGGGAATGGGGAGAGGGGAACAAGGGTGATCTTCGTCAGCATACTAAGCCAAAAGTAGGGAGCGGACACTGACCTTTCCCAACATCGCATCATTGACTTCTGTGACAATGTGTTGAAGCAGATTTTCATTGATGATCGCAATGTTGAAAGCATTGCCAGACTTGAGTTTGTCGTGCCAGTGTCTTCTGGTTTTGGCAGTATATGTGGTGAGGATCCGGTCACCATGCTGAGTGGACAAGTGGAAAGGGTGACATTCTAGATTCCAGAAGAATTTGAAAAGCACTGCAATGTGCTTTTCTGGCCAGCCAGCCTCCTTTAAGTGCTCCAGATATGAGGTCCGCACCTGCAAGATCTTTGTGAGCAACAGCTCATTATCGGCTTTAGCATATTTAGAGGCCTTGACTGCAGCAACAGGATGCAAAGTGAGAATCTCATTGGTGGATGCAAGCCCAAAGGCATCGTCAGCCTGCGAGTAAGCTTGCTTTATGGCTTTGAAGCAGCCATCTTTCGTGAAGTACCATAACTCGACGTATTCGAATGCCACGATTTTTTGGAGTGTGTACTGTGACAGCCATGAGGCAATGACATTGGGTGGGGGCACGTCTTCCTCAAAGTCTCCAATAGTGGGCTTCTTCTTATCCTGGGCCTGCTTGGCTAGGTCTCCTGGTTCCTCCACTCTTCCTGGCTGCTCCATCAGCCAGTCTTCTTCATCCTCTGGACAGTCCTGTGGTGGCTGAGCTGGTGGCTCTTGTGGCAGGAGTGGTTCTGGGTGCGCCTGACACCAGGTGGCCTGCAGGTGCTGGATGGCCTGTTCCTCATTCCATCCAAAGGCCTCAATGAGGGCGCCCCACAGCAAGAAAGCCTCTTCTGCCACAAAGTCCAGCATGGGGTTCGGATTCAGATCCATGGTGGTGAGGAAAGATACTGAGAAAGGAGAGATGGAAGGTGAGAGTAATGAATGATGGGAAGGAAGGATGTGCGACAGGAGCCAACTGCGACAAAGCTCGCGATCGAGCTGTGGTCGGAGGAATAGCCGGTGCGAGGAGCTTGAAAGAAAGAGGCGTGGGAGCTACCTCGCCCACTGGTCCAAAGACCTTACGTTGTGGCTACACTTGTGCCTTGCTGCGCCGCAATATGCACACCTTCAAATCTGAAGTGGCCCTGTTGTGGCGGCTGTGCTGACCTCAGCTGCAGCCAAGGAGCCTCTGTGCTCTTCCGTCCTTTCATTTTTTGCCCCCACCCCCCACTCCCTCTCTCAGGTCCAGCGTCCTCTGTAACTCCATTCTTGCATCGTCCATTGCACATTATGTGATCTTGATCCCGCTCGCTCCACAACCTTGGTGTCCAACTCACCCTCACAGCTCACTCTTTTGGATCAGCAGCACTTCAGTCCAAGAAGCCCTTTGGGCTTTTGCCCATATCCATTCTCGTGTCACACACTCAGTCATACCTCTGTATCCTTGTACCTATACCTATTGTATCAGATATCGTCTTCCTTTCCCCAACCATAGTAATTCGATATCCACAGATTGGCCAAACTGTTGGCATATTTTGCTTTATTATGGATGTGGATTTGCCTCTTGGTGAGTATTCCTTATATGATGGATACATCCTACATCTTCTGAGCATTCTGTAAAGCTCCTCCACCCTTTCTTTTAGCTGTACTTCCTATCAGGACTTATGGGATATCCTTTGACCTCAGAATCCACCCAATGATGGACCCACTTCTGGATGCATGGGAGATGCATGGTAGATATAGTGAGCTAGCCATTGTGATGCTTTTGATTATGTTGCTAACACACACTCTAGGGAATGTCTATGGACACATTAGTGCTTTCTTTCAATCTCGCCATTACACACATTCCCAAGGCTCAGTATATCAGATTCCTTGGAGCACCCCCCTTATGGTGTGGTCTGACATGTGGGACCTGAGGGCGATAACTCCCATTGGGGTCATCCCCTCAGTGATAAAGCATCTCCAGATGTTCCACATTGATATCCCACCCATGATAGCGACAGATGATATGCGTCTTGGTGGCCAACATTCACCCTTTGCCCTTGGTCCTACACCGATCGGGCTTTTCCCACCAGGTCTTAATCATGTCCAACTGGGTGCAGTTCCCCAACCTTGGTCTGTGGGAGTGGCCCACAGTCCAACATCTGAAAATCCAGCCAATTGGGCAATCTAGTAGGTGGGCTGGGCATTTTACATTCTCTTTTCCGCTTTCCTATGGTTTGCTCTGGGCCTCCATCAAGCACCTTCCCTTCATGTTCATTTTTCCTTACTTAGGTTTTGAATGGGACCTAGCCAACAGAACGGTCTCTATCCCCTTGAAACAACACTCAGAGTATCTTGCTTGCTTAGAATCCTGGTCTGCCAGTGTTAGACAACTTTGCATTATCATTATTGTTCATTGTATCATTTCGCACTTATCCTTGTACGCACGCGCATACATTCAGGTCTTGTTACATAATCAAGCTCGGACTATATCTTGTAGCTTCGCCTGTTTCTTCCTTTCCCTCAGCGTTCTCTCACCATTGTGACGATCGCTGAGGTATGTACTTGCCCATAGACACTTGCAGCATGTAACTTACTTTCGTAACCTAGCTGAGATTGGTGCTAGGTAATTGCAGTGTTGTCTCACCATTCGTGATGATCACTGAGCTGAGATCAGTGCTAGCTCATTCAGGGTCAAGTTTCCGTTTGGTTTCGGTTTCGGACCTGTCAAAGCAAGGTAGTAGTCCCATCAGGAATTTACTATACATGTATAGGTACATAGACGAACGCTGAACAGCATCATGTCAAAATGATCCGATGGTGTAGAGGTGAACGAAACGACTGAGTACAGTTTTCCATTCCTAATTCCCATCAAACGCACGCAATCTCCGACGTCGACGTCGGCCGGTTGCCAACCGGCGTCACACCCCCATGGTCTTCCTCATTTGCTATCGTGACTATCGTCATCGGGATCATGGACTGCGAAACCCGACCTGACGTGCGGAAAGAGACCACCCTCGACCCTCGGTGCTTGTCACTACTCCTGGTGCCGTCGAACGCTTGTGAAGTCGCGGTCGTGAACAAGTGCGCGTCGGTGTCGGTCGTCGTCGTTTCACCTCGGATGTACGCTCTCGCGTTCAAGTTGGCGAGTAGCGTGTTACAGTAGACCGAGCAAAGCGGAAAACTAAACACCGTATGGAATAAATTCACCGGATAGAAATGCAGCTACGGGGTTCGTGTCAGGGTTGACAAAAGGGTGCTCACAAGCGAGCCTGTGAAAATAACACGCACGAAGAAGAGGGACAAGATGGCGAACGTAGCCGTCCAGATGCCGGAATTCACCACAAACACGGTGAGGCGTTGTAAAATATGTGCCGTGCTTACGGACCAGCATTCAGATGCGTTATCTTGGAATGTGACACACAGGCATTCCGTACTTACTTTGCAAATCCAGTGGCGATCCGCTCGCGAACAAGTAAAAACGTCAAGACAACGGCGATCGTGACATCTACCGCGACAGCGACACAGAGGGACGAAGAGGCCATATTCTGTCCGCCCAATGGTGAGGTCATTAGTTCGGAACATGGAATATATCCCTACTATGAAAAGAGGTTCATTGAGCAGAAAGAAGTCGATAACGCGTAGGCTGGAAGTGGATAGTAAACTCATACGGCCAGTCTGCAAAAGAAACGAACGAACCCATCCGCAATATAGAGCGCCTTTGTTACATAAACTGAGAATGCAATGCTCAGCATTCACTGATCTGAATTCAATGAGTGACAGCCTACGGAGAACAGCCACTAATACCCAGATGGATCCTGTTAGGTTTTCCTCCCCGCAAGGTTGAAAAATCTCACCGGACTGGTAGATCGACAGGGGAACCTAGAATACAAGGTTTAAGCGACACGGAAATTCGCTGCTCGTGGAGACTCCTACCCATATAAGTGGTCCAAAAATGTTCCTCCCGTTAACTGAATGGCTGTGAGTGAATGCGAAAGAACCCGGAAGTCGAGACGCACAAAGGTAGATCCGATAGACGAAAAACCCTTGCGTAGCTATTGAAGCCAGGCCCTAGTCATATCAGCACCCTTTCCAGGAACAAAAACAAATGGGTACCGTGAAGAGTAACTGTAACTACGCCCTGTTGGTGGACCTTTTAAGGACATCAAGGACAAAACTTACGACGAGTTCGCTGGGAAGGATATCAAGGCGCGGAGATGTGATTCCGAAAGCAATGACTCACGGAATCCCTTTCAATGTTGATAGTAGGTTTTCCTGGCCAGCCGTGATGTATTTGTACGCTATTTGGGACGTGATATGAACGAGAACAAGAGTTATGCGCGTCGAATACGAACTTCCAGAACAAGTCAAAGCTTCATGAATCGTATTGACTGCCCTGTTGCGAAGTGTTAGGGACGTTGGAAGCCGAAGCAAGAGGAACCATGGAGCCGTACCATACAACTGCTACCTGAGAAGGATGTTACATTACGAAACCCGACATGTTCAAGAGTGGACTTACAAGGCTCTTCATGAGCAGGGGATCGTTCCGGTAACTAGAGCAAAAACGTGAGGTGGGAAGGAAAGAAATCAAGAAACAGAGGTCATACTGAACATAATAAAAGAATCTGCCCAAATGACAAGAATGAGTTACTTCACTACTGCAACACACTTCGAAACTCACGCTTGCATGCATGTGATACCGTAAAAGCCACTCGACATGACAGTTGCAAAGTACAAGGATCGATATATCGGTCCACGCAGTGCGACGAATGGTTCGGCTGACATGGCTCGTCTCCAGCTGGCGGGAACGGGGAAGGGGGCTGAAAACTGCTACCACTGCCAGTTCATATATGTGTGCTGGCAGCCGCGTCACCTAGCTGCGATCCAGATAACGCCTGATACCGGTAAAGAACCCGACCCATACATTCAAGAATAAATTCCGCCTAGCTCAGCTCACGTGAGTTCTCCGGTATCAGTTATGCTTCTCAAGGAAGGAAAAGGGGCCGAAATGTTTCGAGTCGTAGCACAACAGTAGGTGCGAATGGGGATTACGGCAAAACATTTTGGAGAGGACTGTGAGGAAGGAAGAGCCCCAACACGTTTGAATTTGAAACTCCACGCGCGGAAGGATCTCCTGACTTTGGAGTGCGTCAAAGATCCGAATCATGCCGAGCAAGTGTGTCACAGGTAGACAAAAAATTGGCAGAAGACCTTGGACACAAATTGGACTGGCACTTCGGAGCGCGGCACCCGAACTTAGCAAACTCGACTTGGACAGTCTACTTTTAGCCTCAGTGCCAGTGGCAGGTATAACACCTGAAACTTGAATTCGGGCAACTCTGACAGCTCGAGCTTAATCACGAGCCTAAGACTTTGGTCCGGACGAAATTGGCACCAGGGCGTGCTCCATCCCTCGGAAGTTGACTTCCGATGACAGTGAGGTACTAGTATAGTTTATGAAGTCATCAGTGACAGGTTCCAAGCCAACTCTAAATCATGGAGTAGAAACCCCATGGAGAAACTCCCCAGAGCTCAGTTTCATTATGTAGTTGACTAGTGACCAGACGAGATGCGTCCAAAAACGAAACATCGTTTGAACTCCCAGTGACATATCGTAGAGTTAAATAAAATGCATAGCAGTAGCCTATCAGTACATGTAGTGGTCGACGATCACAACTATGGCTACACGTAACGAACAACGAATGAGGGCAGCGCCAGAAATACATCCGAGAGAGGAGAGGAAACGAGGGATACCGAGTCTACACATTTTAGTCCCAAACCGCCAAGAAAAGCCTAACACATCACATCTTCCTTTCTCGCTGATCAAAAGAGTCCCATCATGTTCAACATGGACGGTTTCGTCTTCATCCCGAAACTCGCCAAACTGCCGTTGACAGCGCGCCAGGGTACATTGATCGCCCGGTTATTCCCGACGAGTCGACCGCGCACGTCCACAGGGGTGGTCACGGGCACGGCCGTTGCAGGCGTAGCTGGAGTCGCTGGTATCGGATTTTCAGGCTTGAAACTGGCTTTGATAAAGTCCTTCCGGACCTTGTCTGCATCGATCGGTGAGTTCGTCGGCCGCTTGAATGCTGGAGTCGGCGGAGAAAGTTTGAGTGGTACCGGCCGTCTCCTTGCTTTACCCTTGGGCTTCACGATCCCCGGACCCACACCCGACATGGTCGGAGACTTGGGGCTGTTGGAAAAGGTAGTATGGGGTCGCGAAAAGGGCATGTCAACTAAAAAGTCGGGCTTTCGGAGATGCTGGGCGGCACGACGCGGGCGAGAAGGGAGGGAAAGGACGGAAACGGAAGGTTTACGCGTTGTAAGGGATGGGGCAGCGCCGCCAAATAGTGCAACATCATCCCCGTCAAGCAAATAGGCGGGTCGAACAACGTACTTTGGATCCAGGTCGGAATCCTGGGTCGACACGCTACCGCGTCGCCCCTCGCTGGGAACACCAGCCGCAGAAGGCGACGTGCTGCCCCCAAAGGTGACCCATCGGAGATCACCTGTGGAATGAAGGCAAGATTCGTCGCCCTCTGCAAGGAGATGGGTATACTCCCACTCTTCATCCTGGTCCCACCAGATACCGCCTGCGCCGTCGCGGTAGACGTCGGTAAGACCGACAGCACCTGTGGTCTTGGCCTGGGCTTCCATGATACGCTTGGCATTGGTATCCATGTTGCCACCGTCGGTGAGCTGCACGAGAGCAAGCTCGTTGGCAAGGGGGGGTGGACGTATGACATACTTGGCTTTCTTGCGCTTGACGATGGCAGCGGAGGCCGCGGCAACTTTGGCCTTCATTTTGGTAGAGGAATCAGGGCGAGCGGATTCGGACCTGCTTCGTGGTCGAAGTACAGAGAGCGAGCGAAGTCGGCTGAAACCGTGAGGCTTGCAAGTAGGAAATGTGACGGGTGGGAAGGGGATGCTCTTGGCAGCGTTTTGGGATGAGGGTTTAATAGAGAGGGAAAGGCAGGCGGAAACGGGGGAGTTGGGGAGTTGGAGGAAGACAGAAGTGTAGCCAACCGTAGTAAGATCGGCCTTGAAGTCACGGGGGGAAGGGGTGGCCACGTAGGCAGTGGTCGGTGTGGGCGTGTTGTGGAGGAAAGATGCAGAAGCGGTGCGGATGGAAGCAGTTGATGGACAGCGGCTCTTGCGGAGGAAAGGACGGCGATGTGGGGAGCGGGGAGAGAGAGTAGCAGGAGAACCAGGTTGCACGTGAGCAGCCCAGGATGCTATCGCGGAGAAAGTGCCGGACCTGCGGCGGCCGCAAGTTGCTGGGGCGGTACACTCCGTAGATGGGCAGGAAGAGGGCGGGGAAGGCAAAGGCTGGAGGGGGCGCTTTTTCTGGGGAGGGGGGTAATCGGTTTTAATAGCGGAATGGTAGTGCAGCGCCATTGCGGGGTAATCCGAGACGTCTATCAAGGAAACCGTTCTGGCAACGAGTGAGTTCGGCAGAACGGAGAAACAAGAAGGGAAGAAAGCGCACATATGCAAGAGGGAGAATTCCGAGCGAGACTAGCTCAAATGTGGGACTGGGCCGGGCCTTATGAAGGGTCAGCAGACAATTGCAAGCCTAGACAACACGCCAACTGGCACCCACAAACAACACAATTCATTGTAGTCCACTTCCATTGTGTTGCACAACAACAATTGCCTTTTATGGAACAGCCTCGACGTTCTCCGAGTTTTGTTTCTTGACAACGACATGGCCCCCGGCCATGGTGCGCAGGTAAGCAACAGCTTTGATTTGCTTACTGGCATTGTGTCCGTTTCAACGACACGCCAAGCACGCATGATTCCGTCCGTGCTAAACATATGGGCGCGTCCTAACACCATTGTGGCCCTTTAGCCCGCGCGCTCTCAGCCTGTGACCTGGCCGATAAATGGAAACCAAAGCGTCATTGATGGGTGTAGTGTTGGCAAGACCCTTGAGACCCGCCGATTCTTGGTTATCTGTGGAAAGCCGTTTTCCTTCGACGGTACAAGAAAAAACCCCGCATGCGAACGCGAACGCGTCGAGTGCGAGCTCTCAGTGCGGTTCCTATCTCACATTGCAACCAAGACACAAAAGTGTTTCGAATCCACCAGATACCCTCAGTTACACATCCACCTCTCACGCCCTTGTTGATTCTCGCCAGGTTCTCCAGGTGTTGCATATCGTCTTTCATGACTCGCTGCCTCTTTCCTTTACGCCGCCTCGAACATGGATGACACCACCCCGGGATGTTTCGCGGGGAAGGCCCCTGAAATGTCCACCTCCGCCTCCACGCCCATGTCCCGTGTGTGGGTGAACATTCACAGCGATCCTAGCCCTTCCTCTCCCTCTTGGACCAAACTTGCCCCTCAACACTTGAGGATTATGTCGTTCGGGATGCATGAATCCTCCACCTTTCCCGCCCCGTCCAAACTGAATCGCTGGTGGAACCAACGAGAGTGAGCTCATCGACAGTGCAAGGTCGTCCACTCCTCCGTGCGGCAACGAGGATCGGCGCACGTTCGATTGTCGAGGTGATGGCAGTTTGGGCGAAACCGCTGGTGATCTAGCATTGCTTCCATCGTTGTACCGTGCCTTGGGGGTTTCTCCACCCCCCTCCTCTTCAAGATCTTCTCCGTCTCCGTCCTCTTCTTCGTCTTCTTCTTCCGCACCTTCTCCTCCATCATCCTCACCGTCAGAGTCAGGGTCTATTTC
Source organism: Boletus coccyginus (assembly GCA_025782845.1). Taxonomy (NCBI): domain Eukaryota; kingdom Fungi; phylum Basidiomycota; class Agaricomycetes; order Boletales; family Boletaceae; genus Boletus; species Boletus coccyginus. The sequence continues at coordinate 64,243 of JAHZSR010000034.1, forward strand.
CATGGTTTCCTTTTCTTTGGTCATGGTCTCCTGTCCTTTATCATCATCCCTCGGCCTCCATGTCCTCCGTATCATACTGGCACCATCTCCCCATCTCTTCAGGAGACCACCGACACCCTTGTTGGTAACAGCAAAGAAATATTCCTTTGGGTATGAATGTGCTTGAATGAGATGTAACCTTCGTGCTTTAGGTGTCGAGAACAGGCGTGGACACGAAACTAGATGGCAAGCAAACTGCAACAATACCCCCCGCCTAAGTGCCTCGATCGCAACGAATCGACAGAGAGAAACACGCACGATCTTGTCTCCCCTCTCTTTCCGCACCGCAGCAAGGGGGTCATGACACTCCGTCTGATGCTGTCGATAACAAGCAAAACATGAAAACATCAGTGAACAAAGCACCCACGGCAACGGCGCCTTGGACAGATCGACATCCTCACCAACTCCAAAAGCCGTTCATCTGGAAAGACACACCCACACCCTCGTTGCTCGCACACGTGCGCGTGGTATTTCCCATAGTGGATCTCAAGATCGCGGAAGTTGGAGATCGGGGTGGGTTCGTTGTGTGGCAGGTTGCAAGTGGGGGGTAACGTGCACAGAAAGGCGCGATCGCGGGCGTGTGTGTCGGATGTCCGGGAGGACTTAAACATCGGTGCCAACTCTTGATCTTGGCCTAGATTTCTGTCTCGTGCTTGATGTTGTGCTTGCATCTCGTTTGCGGGCAACGTCGTGTGTGATGATGGTGCGTCTGATAATCGGGGAGAAGCACGCGGACGCTTGGAGGCGTGCATCGAAAAAGGGTGGCGGGAAACGCTGCACCTCGAAGATTTATCTCCCCCTGAAATCCGACAAGGATAATTGCCCTTTTTAGACAGCACAACACCGCTGAGTTTGAATTGGTCGTCACGCTGTGACAAGTACCCTCGGCCTAATCCCGAGCCTTCACTTGGTGTAGTCAAAGTGAAGTTACCAAGACGTTACTTCCGCAAGCCCAAATGTCGTCGAAACGCAAGTGGGACCAAGCCGCGCCAGAGTCACATGCAGAGAACGAGGCACCTTTCAAAGCGACCAAAACCGACGAGGTAAAAACGGCTTCGGAAGCAGCTGCCGCGGCTGCTGCCATCGCTGCAAAAATTGCCGCTCAGTTTAGTGCGGGCGGGTCTGTACCTGGGAGCATACAGATTGGACAGAGAGACCCGCATGATGCCGAGTTTACCCATGACATTGACATCAACGATGTCCGGAATCGTTATGTGTTGACCAAGGGCTCGACGCAAGCAGAGGTATGTTTTGTTGTTTTGCTTTTTCGTCTAAGTGGTGTTGTTGTAATTTGGTGGGTTGAATGACGGTCGGGACAGATCCACGAAGATACGGGTGCATCGGTGAGCACCAAGGGCGTCTGGTACCCTGATCGATCCAGGGCGACAGAGAAGGACCCTCCTCTATACCTTCACCTCTCCGCATCTTCGAGAGACCTCCTTCAAAATGCCATCGACAAAATCAACGAATTAATTTCCATGGACCTTGGACCACTCGTCGAGGATAAGAAGGATCGACTGCGCGACAAGGTAGACCAGGATAGTTTATGTGTACCTGCGTCACTCACCACTGTCTAGCGGAAATGGCCAGAAGAAAAACTTCCGGTCGGTCTGGAGACGATTCGAAATTTCAATGTTCGCGCCAAGGTTGTCGGACCACAGGTGATGGTGACCTAACGCTGGAAAACACTCGCGCTGAATATGCTGCAGGGTGTCTTTGTGAAATATATTCAACAAGAGACGGGCACGCGCGTTCAGATCAAGGGTCTTGGCTCAGGGTTCGTGGAACAAGAAACTGGGAAAGAGTCGGAGGAGCCGATGCACATACACATCACGTATGTTCATTTACTCGACCCTGTCGATTGACCAACCCGCTCACAATTCTCCAGTGGCCCAGACGAGGGCCAAGTCGCTCGTGCCAAAGTACTGACCGAAGATCTCCTCGAGGTCGTACGTGCAGAGCATGGAAAAGCCCAATCGGCCCTCGTGCAACAACAAATGGAACTCCACCAAGCGCAGATGCAGTATGCACAATACAGTGCCATGTCGGTACGTCCATCTACCCTCACTCATCTTTGTAGGCAGCTTGATGCTCACGTCGTGTCCTGACTTTGTGTGGGCACAGGGTGGATATGGTTCCGCACCTCCACCCCCCGATAATGCGCCACCACCACCACCGCCCGGTGAACAACCGCCGCCACCTCCAAGTGGGGGTGCACCTCCACCTGCCCCTGGGTCTTCTGATCCCTCCTCGGACGCATACTCTGCCTACTGGTACGTGTCGGTCCGCTCGTTTATTGATTCCTTACCAATCTGCTCATCCTCTTCTGCCTTATCTCACGCATCATGCTTTCGAATTCTAGGGCACAGTTCGGATACGACGTTAATTCGCCACAGTTTAAAGAATGGGCGGCGAGTCAGCAACAACAGTATAACCAGTACTATGCTCAACAGGGGTATGAGGCTGGTGCGCCGGGTGCGCCGGGGGGACCGCCTGCAATGTCCGATGGGGTTCCTCCGCCACCGCCGCCACCGCCTGCATAGCCGAAGTCCCAGCCCCGGTCCTGGTGCTTGTACTGGTCTTGATTCCGGGCTTGGGTGGGGCCGTGCGATAATTGTTGTAATGATATTCTTTCTAGCTTGCTTTATTTCAATGTATATCTTTTGTGCGTTATGGGGAGAGGAAGGGGTTGGATTGCACGATGAAGCGATGTGGTCAGGGTTGCCGATGAGACGTCACCTAGCGCACTGCGAGCATACTTATGCAAGGGGTCGATCAACCACCGGTAATTAACAGGCTGACAGTAGGCTTGCGGCTCCTTGCTGACACTTGGTAGGGTGTTTCTGCTAGAGGACATGCCGGGTGTCGAACCGCTTGAGCGCCGAGGACTGACGCACACCACGATACATTCGTCGGTGACCGGTGGCCAACTGTGCACGTCTGTGTACGTACTAAGCATCCATTGTCATGATTCTGCCTCTGCTCGTTGCGTATGAAGATGTCTCGTTTTGGAGCTCTGTCTAACCCAGTCGTCTGATGCCGGTCGCATGCTTCGAGTTTATCGATAGTATCAAGATTCTAAACCCGCGTTAACCATCCGGCTCATACCCCTTGTTGACAACAGTGACGTAGGTACTGCCAGCTTTACAGGGTCACCCCCTGGATATATCCCGCGAAGTCGTCGTGACCATGCTCGTGTTTTTTCTCCAGGAAATGAAATTCGTCGGGAGTCCTACAGCAAAAAAACGGCGTCCGACTTCCCCTTGGACCTCATGCAACATGGTTCTTGGAGACCCCGAAGCCAAAACAAAAGTACGTGTCCAACTCGTTTCAACGATCGACCAGCCATCTCTCTTCAATGTGGTAACTAAGTGACCATCGTAATTGGCCTTATGGACGTCCGTCCGTCCATTGACTTACTATTCCAGCACGTCCCGCCGTTTGTTTCACACCACTGATGTGACCCCTTACCAAAGCAAGCGACCGAGATCATGGAAAATCGATCGCCTTCACCTGTTCTCGGCAGCGGGCTTCCTCTCAAGTGGGGTGCGTCTCATCTTCGAACCCGCCGGAGAGCGGTTTCGTCGTCTCATGTGAGTGACACATACGCATCTTCAGCCTGGGGCGGCGAAGAAGAGATCCGGGCGGCGACAGCCAAGGACGTTATTCTGGCGAAATGACATGTGCAACGTGCGCAACGGTATAGTGTCCAAGTTGACGGCGCGAGAGCGCCTTGGTGTTCCTTCTTTGATCCCCGAGTCAGGTCGACGACGCGAGCAGAGTATGTTCCGGCCGACACGTCACAAATCGAGAGCTCCTACATCAACCCCGCCGTGTTGCTCCGGCCGTTTCGTTTTTTTGCATCGACCAGAAGCGCCAATCAATCTCGGTGCAAGTGGGTTTCAGGATATGATTGTGTTTCATTCCAAGCCGTTTGAAGCGGCGTTTGTACCGAGGGTAGAAGAGCGGTGGTTGAGAGAGCCGATGGAGGACGAGGTTTGGATGTGCAGGTGACTGTGTCAAAGGCAATGCTGACATGGATCAGTTTTTGATTCTCTGTGGCCTTGGGTGGTTCGTCGAATAAGTCGTCATGCCTCCAGGCTCCAGCATCTGCACTAGTGGTGTTGGAGATAACCAACCCGCAAGCGGACTGCGATCCTTGGCCATTTGGGGTACTAGCATGTGATTCCATAACCCCCGCGCCGTACGTTGAGCCGCGCTGAATTTCCAGGTTCACGTGGCGCCAAGCTCACATTTGGCCCACTCGGTCGTCTCCGAAACGATTCACCTTGATCCTGTCATGCGGCTAATATCCCGTGCAGCTCCCCTGAAACGTTTCGGGCCTTTTCCTCCCTCGACGAGCAACCGGACCTTCGAAGATAGCGCAAAACTTTGAACTTGTCCGATTATCGCGGTCGAGGTGGCAAAAGATCCATGTAACATGCATATATATGAACAGGTTACAATCCCGCCACGGTTTTTAACGCCGTTGCTCGCACCTACCAATTGAAGCGCGGTCGAGGAAGTACAAATCATGTCAGCCTGCCCGCTTGACCAACCATGTGGGTCGCTACTCGGAGCGTTGTTTTTTTCTGCCGTCGTGTCCACCGGCTTTTACGGTGTTACTTGCATGCAAACGTAAGTGCCCTCTCTTTCGAAGTTGCTGGCAGTGATAAGACGATCTATTCTTGTCGTTCGTCAGATTCTTTTATTATGTCCAGTATGGCCCCGCCTTTGATTTTGTTTGTCAGCGTACACATCTTCCTTCTAGTTACCGGGACCGTGATCCCCTGCGCATGAAGAGTTTTGTAAGTCAGCTTCAAGTTATGAATATAACCAACATCACAATGTAATGTTCTTCTCAGGTAGCAGCTCTATGGTATGGCTCTCCTTCCGTCGGTTTTCAACGTTCCTGACGCTTGGAATAGGGCACTTGACACGGTGCATGGAGCCCTGACTGCCGCTGGTGGTTGGTATCTTGATACGCACAGCACTCACACCTACCGTTCTCATTCATCTTATGTCCCACACAGCATATAAATTCATTATGGCTGATCTAACGAGCCGCCAAGGCCCAACATTGAGCGGGGTATTGTGAGTCGTTTCTTCCTGAATCTCACTTTCACCCTCCAATACTCTTCCCAGTGAACTCACGGTAAGTTCCACGCTTGGCGTCTGTGGAGGTCTACCGACAAGTAGCAGTTACAGATGCTGTTCACGGTATCCGTCTACCTTTCTGTGTTCAAAACGATAGGACTCATGTCATCCAGGCCTTGGTTGGATTACCTACACAAGGCTTTTTTCATCTATCGAACCTACGTTTGTGCGTATGGACCTTCGAGTTCTTTTCCCATTTGCTCACAGCCGCTCAGTTGGCGGGAGGAACATTGTGGTACCACTCATATGGGTAGGGAGTCTATATGAATAAATCCACTCACCTAAACCTTGTTGTGTAAGGTTCCATTGGCAATCTACCAGCTTGGTAAGACTTCGAATGTCCTTGGGAACTGAGGTCTAACGGCGCTCGTTCTGAATTTCAGCATCTACCTCCAGTAAGCTGTCGTTGATCGCATTCATATCAGCGAACGCTAATCTATGCGTTGCAGTTTACGTAGGGAGCGTGCTCTATAATGTGTACCAGTTCGTCTGTTCCTTTGGTACAGAGTGCAAATTGGTCACTATTTGTTTTCAGCATGGATTTTGCTGGGCTCAGTGTGTTCCGCGAAAAAATCTTTATGGTGGGGAGATGTTTCATGTCCCAGCACAACGACCTGAGCATCAGTCGGACAGGTTCTAGTTACTTCGACACTCTATGTCGCTGCCGCGGTAGATGTCTTGAATGCCGTGGTCTCAACGTCCTTGCTTTTCCGCAAGCGGATTGCCACTGGGCTTTCGAGGTGAGTGTGCAGCATCTGCGTCATGTCGCCGAGAAAATGCATCTGAATGTTGGCCCACAAGTGAAGCACATGCTTTTCAACGCCTCGCCGTGTTTGCAGTAAATACGGGTATCTGGACAGCCGCGTTTGCCCTCTTGGCCGCCATCCTGGTGCGTGTCGTTACATCACTGGCACCCTTTCCGGCTTTTTTTTTTCAACCCTAACGCAAACCCGTAGCTACACCTCTCCCGGTTCACTTTCCTCTCTTTGGTGTTTGGTGTTCCGCTTTGCTCAGTCTACTGTAACACGCTCCTCGCCAATTTGAATGTTAGAGCGTATATTCGGGATGAGACACACAATAATAGCGGATCGTGGGGGTATGACAGCTCCAAGGTCGACCAACAGAGCATGGAGACGAAGATCCGGAACACCACGGGGATGTGATGGAAGCCAACTAGGGATCATGTGAGCTTGATGGATTTTGAAAATGGAGAACATGATATTTGTTGGCCCACTCCGTTTTCTTCACTGGCATGTGCTTGCTCGTTTCATCTTATCCCACACCTCCCTAGAATATCTCCTCTTATTCGTAGTATGTGTATGTTTAGTATCCAATCATCAATGCATCATGTGTGTACCATGCACATGTACGCGTGCGACTCTGAGTGCAGTGACTCAAATTTGTCGATGCTTCGTCGTTCCTGATTCTGGCTCCGGTTTTCGCCCTCGTTTGTCCGTATCACGATCCGCTAGTGATCGGAAGTAGCGCGCATGGGGTTTGAGGCAGAGGAATACAGTCGATGAGGGCGACCTTGAGGTTTGGTACTTAGCACGAACGAAACGTTGGGAGTCAGGTGTCTCATCCGCAGTCACATGAGGGACCCGGTGGGACTCGGAAAGTCCCGGAGCTGGTTGTGACGGTGGGGTGGGGTGACATCATGATGGTGACACCTCAGACACGGCGGAGGAATAACCTGGTGTAAGCCAATTGTATGTTGTCACATCTTTCTTCTGTGTCCGACGGTGGCGTGACCTGCCAAGCAGCGATGTGAACATCGTATATATAGCATGAATCGGTGACTTGCTCCGTTTTCGACGCCGTTTCCCATTCCTGCTAATAACTGAAGAAGAGTCGAATCATGTCAACCGACTCACTCATCCCGCTATTTGGACCGCTGTATGGTTCACTGTACTTTGCAACTGTCATGTCCTCCGGGTTTTACGGTGTCGCATGCATGCAAACGTCAGTGCTATTTATTCCAAAGTGTGTTACAGTGACGGAACAAAGCGCACTTGGACAGATTCTTCTATTATGTCAAGTAATTTCCACGTTTCTCGTACTCTGTCTTCAGCTTATCAAGTCTTCGTTCCAGCTATCAGAATGACCCTTTACGCACAAAGAGCTTTGTAAGTCAAGTTTTGAATAAGTCCAGCATGACGATGTACTTTCCTTCCCAGGTTGCAGCTGTATGGTAAAGCCCATGTTTCTTTGCCTCGCGATGTCCCCGATGATTGGCGATAGGGCACTCAGTACAACTCACGAAGCTTTGATTATCTCTGGTGGTTCGTTTCCCGACGTGCTCGTTTAACATTGGCATCTCGTTGATAAGTTGTGCTTCGTATAGCATACAAACACCTTATGGCTGGCCTGGCGAACCCATTCACAATACTGAACGGCACCCCGTGAGTCTAGCCATTCGCCGTCTTTCGGAATCCCGTTTCTCATGCCTCAGCTCTCTTCCGGGACAGAGAGCTCATTGTAAGTTCTATCCATAATTCCTTGAAAGGTTGGCCAACAAGTAGCAGTTACAGACTGTCTTGACGGTACATATCTATCTTTGTATCCCGAACGAGATTTGACATCATTCAGGCCCTCGCTGCAGCAACTACTCAAGGCTTTTTCGTCTATCGGATCTACCTTTGTGAGTCTCAACCTGTAGGTGCTTTTCCCATTTTCTTACGACAGCTCAGTCAGCGAGAAGAACATGGTTGCACCGATCATATGGGTAAGATTCTGCACACCTAAGGAGTTTCAGTCTCGCATAATGTTTGTTATGTAGGTTGTCCTGGCGGTCGCCCAGTCTTGTAAGACTCATAAATTTTGGGAGATCATTGAAGGCTAATAAAGTTATTTTAAATATCAGTGTGTATTATCAGTATGCTATCATTGATTGCAACCCCATTGGTAAATGCTGATGATTACAAAAATCAGTTTATGTCGGAAAAGCGCTCTATAGCTCGGATGGGTTCGTTCGCTTCTTTGTCCCAGACTGCATTTCCCCATAAATGCTTCTTATTTGTTTCTAGCATACAGGCTGTTGAGATCACTACGCTTGCCGACAATCCATTCAAGGTAGGGACATGCTTTAAGATCAGATCCGGAGATCTCAGCATTTGGTGGATAGACCCTGGCCACCTCGGGTCTCTCCATCACTGCCGGAATAGATATCCTGATCGCCATTTTCCTGACGTTCTTACTCATTCGAAAGCGGTCTGCCATTGGATATTCAAGGTAAGCATAGAGCGCTTGTGTCATCGCAGAGAAAACGGATCTAAATGCTGGTCCGCAAGTACGGCGCACGTTTTGCAACGCCTCACCGTGTTTGCGGTGAATACTGGCACTTGGACGGCCATGTTTGCTTTTTTGTCCCTCATCTTGGTATGTCTCGTTCTCCACGAGCACACTCCTTTTCAATACTTCCTGATCCGACCATTATAGTTGCATGTCTTCCCATCAAATATGATCTACACCGTGTTTGTTACTCCGATTTGTCCGATCTATTGCAACACCCTTCTTGCCAACTTGAATGCGAGAGCATATATTAGGGCCGAAGCGACGAGGCATAATGGCGGTGTGGATTTGTTCACGACTTCAACGTCACGGGTGTGCAACAACACCAGGTGTGAGAATCAGTGTGGAGATGCGAATTTGGTCTCTCCGGCACGTCAGGTAGGTTTTCAGTCAAAGCTGATTCGGTTGTAATGGACTTATCGGATGATGATCGCCACGGCAGGTAATCTGGAAGACCACGGAGGTGGTGACGTTTACAGATCCCCGCCTGTCCCCCGTAGTGGACAATGAATAAACTTTCTCCTCCTCCGCTTCATCAGAACCTTTTTTGCCCTTTCTTTGTGTCTATTCCTCTTGCTTCCGACATGACTTGAAGCAGATAATTATCTTTGCCGTGTGCACACATACTACCCCAGCCAACGAACATACCACATGTAGATGAAACTTATTTCTGATACAAAGAAAGCCAGCGCTGTCGACGATGGATTCACTGCTTTCCAACCATCCTCTCCGATCCTTGGACATTAGCTCGGTCCTCCGACCCGACACATCATTTGGATCGCTGTCGCCGCGGTACTACGGTCAATGCTGCCTATAACAGGCGGACGTGAAAACGTTGGCCCTGTTCGAAATGCGGCTGGAGCTTTTCTCGCGAGTTCGAGTCCGCTGCAACTGACCTCCTACGAGACCTGGTTCGCATTTGATCAGAGCGGTCTAAGGTTGTTGGCGGTCAGTGATACTAAGGTACCTCTAGCCTGAGGTACCTGTCCCTTGTAATTATCAATGCATTCCGGTGGCAGGACTGTTGATATCGTGTTCTGTCCACGTGAGGGAATCTCTGGTTAAGTAAGTACATGTATGATGTCCTTGGCTCCAATCGGTGGAACGAAGTTTGCATGCAACGAGCGTAGATGAATAGAACCTTCTGTGAATCATACGTTGGTTCTCTGGTGCAATGGATACTAAGTACTGGATACTAAATTTACATAAAGGTTATGTTATATGAAGGGAACGATGGAAGGACCCTTATTGGATTATGGAGGCTGCTGGATCACTGGGGCTGCGATCAAGGCGTCAGTGTCAATCATAGCTAGCTTTGATAATTAATACTAACACCCGCTGTTCCCTGAGCCATTGTTGATTGCATTGACATTAGAGCCTGCTGTCAATACGGAATTGAGGAAGTAAAAGTGGTACGAAGGAGAGCTAGGGCTCGTCGGCTCAGCTTCTTGTGGATCGATGATACTTGCATCTTGGCTGAGCAAACTCGCAGTATCGGGGAGGGTGATTAGGCTTTCGTCTGTCCAAAACCACCAGTCATCATCCGGGTATGAGTCACACAATCTTCTCACCATCGTTCAGTTGGGGGATGACTGGATTGTCAACGAAGGGGTTGGTAGCATGCGTGGCTATCGCATTAACAGCATCGATGATCGTCTGCTCTTCTTTGGCATTCAATGGGCCGGGTAGCGTAATTGCAATTCCAGCGATGGTTGCATCTGAGCGGACTCCATCTGGAATATGTCCAAGTAAGCCTTCAATGCCATGCACATGTAAGATGTATCACCATTGACGGCTTGGATCTCCGTGCTCGGAACCGCTCGCATCTCCTTGTCTTTTCTTTGCATCCGCTCAGACGTCTCCTAAGTAGAGGTCTTATCAGCGCACAGTAGACGCTCGGGATATATGGCAAGCTAACCCTAGTCTGAGTGTATAGAGACAAAGCCGAAGCATAAAACATGCGGGCGGCTCGATATTTAAGGATATACTTGATCGGGTTGATACTCTTCGGGTATTTCTCTAGTTTTGCCTGCTTCGCTGCTAGACTAAAGATATGTGAGCAGACGAAAGAGAAGCAGATCAGTAACAACACACTCATCATATTTGAGCTTTGTGTTGAGAAGGAACTGCGGATTTGAGGTGAGATCGACGCCCAAATCCCTAATCGTGATCATTTCATCCAATGTTGCAGAAAGCAGCAGGCTGCCCTTGCCAACGATGGCGTTAATGCCGCGGTGGTATGCAAGGGGGAAATTGCTTTCCTCGAACTTGCCGGCAGCGCCGAGGTCGAGCGGGAGGATTACAGTGGTAGATCCTGATGGGGCCATCATGGCCATGGTGGAACAGCTGGGAGAACGGAATGATGGGAAAAGTACAAGGGCTCTCTACCTTAGTGGGATTATATTGACGGAACCAATTTCCCATCAAGAAGGAAATTGATTCGCATCTTCAAATCTGTGGTTAACACCTACTTCCCAGGTCATGAACCTGAGAAATAGAGACTTAGTGTTGAGCAACGATAAATTTCAACAGAAAAAAAATCACATGACGATTCCTCCACTCTCTGGCGAAAAGAAAATAAGAAATCAACTATGGCTGGAAGCGTTCGTCTTCAAAGCACAACGTGCTAATCTGCAGCGCTTTGCTTATCGACGAAGTGAGCCGCTGGGGGTTTTTTGATGCACTGATCGGAGTTGGTTTTGCTTACTGTAACAAGCACGGCAGCTCGGCTGCCCAACAGTGTTCGCTCCTGCGGTGGTCAAAGCCATTTCCGACTTTGAAGACTTTAAGTTCCGCGAGGTCAACGGGATGCCATAACATTTCGCACTCAGTGCTGTCCACTCTGTAGGCACTGCTGGGGGCAGTAAGAGTTTGTCTAGAGTCGTGAGAAGAAAATGAGGCGTTTTTTCTGCCACGAGGATGCACACCATCTTACTTGTGGTTCTTAGCCTCCTCAATGGCAAGGGCAGCTGGGTTGAACGCTCAGCGTGCCGAGAAAGAATTCGCCGTTTGGGGTACGCTCGGCCGTCACCTGCCCGAAGAACTAGACCCAAGAGAAATCTGGTGGCGTGACCGTTACAAGCAGCTCAGTGCTCTTGGGTATCTCCTACGTCCTCGATATTCCCCTGAATGGATTCCCTCCTGGAAATCATCGAAGAGAGACTGGACCTATTGTGAAGATGGAAAGAGGCTAGAAGTACGTACACCATTCTCCTAAACACTGAGCTTGCGAACAGCTTCGTACCTTAGTTTGGCCAAGTAATTGACGCGACCCGAATCTCGGATGGTAGAATGGTTACTCTGAAGCAGGTCAAGCGAACAGATTATCCCCACGAAGTCGATATTGGGTTGTATTTCTCCTCCGAGCCCCTCGCCTCACAACCTGCGAACCACTGCGTCCCTATTTACGATGCTCTTGTCCTGGACGGTGACGAAGATATCGCACTCGTGGTCATGCCTTTACTTCGAGTTTACACTAACCCAAATTTTGACACTATTGGTGAGGGGGTAGAATGCTTCCGCCAGCTATTCGAGGTAACATGGATTTATGGCTATGAGCACCCACATTGAACATCTTCCAGGGGTTGCAGTTCATGCATCAGCATCACGTAGCTCATCGGTGTGTGGAACGACAATGGTTCTCCTCTTGCATTAATGTTTCGACAGGGATTGCATGAACAGGAATATCATGCTTGATCCTATAAATCTCTATCCTCAGTCGTTCCACCCTGTGGAGATCATGTTGAACAGGGACTGTAGTGGTTATGCCAAGCACTTGACGCGAACTCAACGACCTCCAAAATATTATTTCATCGATTTCGGACTTTCTCGCAGATACGATCCTTCAGACACCAATCCCAGAGAAGTGCCAATCTGGGGTGGCGACAAGGACGTTCCTGAGTTTCAGAACTCCAACGAGGCTTGCAATCCATTCCCTACAGACGTTTTCTACATCGGAAATGCTATCAGGAAGGATTTCATTCTGGTCAGTGTCATCCAACAATATTGAACTTTCCTAGGCTGACTTGCTGGGTTCATCCAGAAAAAACGGGGCTTCGAGTTTATGAAGCCATTGGTGGCGGATATGATCCAGGCTGACCCAGCTAAACGCCCCAGTATCGATGAAGTGGTTTCCCGATATGACGAAATTCGTCACGGGTTGAATGGCCGTAAACTACGTGCTCGCGCTGTGGACATCGATGAGGACTTGTTTGATCGGGTCGCTCGCACCACTTCTCACTGGAAACGTCGGATTGTTTTTGTTGCCAGACGTATTCCGGCTGTACCTTACCCTCCGGATACCTAGGGGGTGTTGTTCTACCACATGATATGTCATGGTTCATGTGATAGTGCGTTTCCAGTACGAAGAGACAATACATGGTTCTTGTGGGTCCATATGAACGCCAGGCGTCACGTTCATACCAAAAACGGAAATGTGACCACAAAAGGTAATGGCCTGTGCCCCCGTTGTTTGGGAGGAAGGCGACACATGAATGCATGACAGGGCAACGATGCAGACCCATCTAACACCTCCCAACATGGCGCAATCAGAACCGTATAACTAGTACATGAGAACGCCAGCATTCAATGAAATGCGACGATGTTCCCGAATGTTGGAATGGGAATGACCGCGCGTCAGTGGCGTCACTCTGGCTTTCAAGATCACTGGGAGCTGAAGAAAAGGACGCGGTAAAGTTCAAATAGATCTACCTCCTCTTGCTTCCGACATGACTTGAAGCAGATAGTTTATCTTTGCCATGTGCACACATACTACCCAGCCAACGAACATACCACATGTAGATGAAACTTATAGCGCTGTCGACTGCTTTCCGACAATCCTCTCCAATCCTGCGATATTAGTCCGGTTTTCCATCTCGAAACATCGTCTGAATCGTCACGGTACTCGGACAATGCTACCTAGGCGGACATAAAAACGTTGACCTCGTTCAAATTGACTTGCAAGTTCGAGTCCGCAGTATTCAAAGGGTATCTGTCTCGGTTTTAAATCACTATTGATTTGGTTTCGTGGACTGAAGATTTGATATGTTGACACTGAGCGCCGAGTCAACAGTCATACTTGAAACTTGAAATCGGGCAACCCTAGCTCCGGCCCAATCATGAACCTGAGTGCGGGGGAAAATGGCACCGGTGCGTGCTCCATCCCTCGGAACGCCATATCCGATGACAGTCCAAGGTAGTCTGGACACTCAAGTTCCGTTCAGTTTCTTTTTGTTTACCAAAACCCTACATGTGCGACTCTACTACTTAGAGCAATTTTCGTCGTTCCTAGTTCTTGCATCCCGGTTTTCGCCCTCATTTGTTTCCGCAGTGAGCTTATCATTTGTTAGGCGTGCGATCATAATCCGCTAGTGATCGTGCCAGTGGTGTTTGAGGCAGGCGAATACAGTCGATGCGGACCTTGGGGTTTGGTACTTGGCACGGACGAGGTAAAGAACGATGGGAGTGTTTCGTCCGGTGATGGCTGAAGTACTTGAGTGATTCCGGCGAGGGACTCGGACAGCTGGTGGGACTCGGAAAGCCTCGGAGCGGGCGGTGGCATTGAATGGTCAGGTGGGGTGGCATGATGACACCTCAGACGCGGAGGAATAAGGCGAAAGCCTCCGTGTCCGAGGCGTGACCTGCCAATCAGCAGTGTGAACTTCGTATATATACTTGGCATGAGTTGACTTGCTCCGTTTTCGAGTCGTTAAAAGTTCGACGCCGTTTTCCCGTTCCCTGCTAATAACTGCCAGTGAAGAAGAGTCGCATCATGTCAACCGGCCCACTCGTACCGCTGCTTGGACCACTGTACGGTTCGCTGTACTTTGCAACTGTCATGTCCTCCGGATTTTACGGTATCGCATGCATGCAAACGTCAGTGCTAAAGTGTATCACAGTGGCGGAACAAAGCGCATTCTGACCGCTTGGACAGATTCCTCTATTATGTCAAGTGACTCCCACGTTTCCAGTACTCTGTCTTCAGCTTATCAAGTCTTCGATCCAGCTACCAGAATGATCCTTTACGCACAAAGAGCTTTGTAAGTCAAGTTTTGAATAAGTACAGCATGACGATGTACTTTTCCTTCCCAGGTTGCAACTTTATGGTAAAGCCCATGTTTCTTCGCCTCAAGATGTCCCCGATGATTGGCGATAGGGCGTTCAGTACAACTCATGAAGCTTTGGTTATCTCTGGTGGTTCGTTTCCCGACGGGCGCGGCCCTTGGTTTGACATTGGCATTTCGTTGATAAGTTGTGCTTCGTATAGCATTCAAACACCTTATGGCTGGCTTGGCGAACCCATTTTCATTACAGATTGGCACCCCGTGAGTCCTAGTCATCTGCCGTCTTTCGGAGTCCTATTTCTCACGCCTCAGCTATCTTCCCAGAGAGCTTATGGTACTTGAGTTCTATCTTGGTTCTATCCGTAATTCCTTGAAAGGGTTAGCTAACGAATTGCAGTTTCAGACACTGTTGACGGTACCTCTCTATCTTTGTGTTCAGAACGAGTGCTGACATCACCCAGGGCCTGACTGCAGGAGTTACTCAAGGCTATTTCGTCTATCGAATCTACCTTTGTGAGTCTCGACCCCCGGGCGCTTTCCCCATTTACTTACAACCGCTCAGTCAGCGAGAAGAACATTGTTGCGCCACTCATATGGGTAAGATTCTGTACACATAAGGAATTTCAGTCTCGCATAACGTTTGTGATGTAGGTTGTCTTGGTGGTCGCCCAGTCTGGTAAGACTCAATATAAGCTTTGGGGGATTGAGGGCTAATAAAGCTGTTCTAAATATTAGTGTGTGTCATCAGTAGGCTATCATTGATCGCTGGTCGCATCGGTAGATGCTAATGATTACGAAAATCAGTTTATGTCGGAAAAGCGTTCTATATTGCGGATGAGTTTGTCCATTTCTTTGTCCCAGACTGCAATTTCCAATGAATGCTTCTTATTCGTCTCCAGCATACATGCTGTCGACATGGATGTGCTTGGCGACAAGCTATTCATGGTAGGAACGCGCTCCAAGTTCAGATCCAAAGACCTCAGCATTTACTGGATAGATCCTAGCCACCTCGAGTCTCTCTGTCACTGCCGGAATAGATATACTGATCGCCATTTTCCTGACGTTCTTACTCGTCCGCAAGCGGTC
The DNA here is from genome assembly GCA_025782845.1 of Boletus coccyginus. Lineage (NCBI taxonomy): Eukaryota > Fungi > Basidiomycota > Agaricomycetes > Boletales > Boletaceae > Boletus > Boletus coccyginus. The sequence continues at coordinate 79,878 of JAHZSR010000034.1, forward strand.
CGCCATTGTATTTTCAAGGTAAGCATGCAGTGCCTGTGTCATCTCCGAGAAACGCATCTAAATGCTGGTCCACAAGTACGGCGCACGTTTTGCAACGCCTCATCGTGTTTGCGGTGAACACTGGCACCTGGACCGCCATGTTTGCTCTCTTGTCCCTCATCTTGGTCCGTCTTGTCCGCCACTGGCACGCTATCTCCTGATCAGACCGTTATAGTTGCACCTCTTCCCATCAAACATGATCTACACCGTGTTCGTTATTCCGCTTTGTCCGGTCTATTGCAACACCGTTCTTGCCAACTTGAATGCGAGAGCATATGTTCGGGCCGAAGCGACGAGACATAGTAATGGCGGTGTGGATTTGTTCGCTCCAACGTCACCGGCGTGCGACAGCACCAGGGACGGGAAAAGTCGTGGAGAGGCGAATTTGGTCTCTTGCGCACATCAGGCAGGTTTTTCACAGTTCCGAACCGATTCAGTTGTCATGGACTTGTCGAATAATAATCGCCACAGCAGGGAATTTGGAAGACCACGGAGGTGGTGACGTTTGCAGATCCCCATCAGTCCATCGCAGCGGCAGTGGACGGTGTGTGAACGTGTGGTGGTTTCCTTGCTTCTCCCCCCCACCAGAGCACGTTTTTATTTACGTGCAGCCCTCCAGCTTCCGACTCGGACTCGCCCAAGCTCAGGAGTACTGGTGTCGGAGCATGAGATCCCAGTGCGCGAGACTGACTTTTAAGTGGATATTTATCAATCATCTTTGTCATGTACACCCATGTGCTTCCCTACCAGCGAACGGACCACATGTAAAATAAATGAATTGTAGTACGTAGTGCCATTCTCCCTGTAGCAAGAGCAAGATTAATTCAGGTGGCGATCTTCCCCTTGACGCACGACTGGAGACTCTATCGCGATTCACCGGCAACATGGATAGTGCAAAACGACGGCGATCTGTATGATCACAACTCGAAATACATCAGTATCGAGAAGTGTTTACAAGCCAGACGGTAGCAAAACTCTCGCTGGCAGTCTTGCCGGAACACAACACCCAACAATCCCCGCCACGGTCAGTCTATATACGCACATGACATCAATTGCAAGCGTAACAATCTCGCTCACCCATGCACGATTCCACGCGAAAAACGTGTAGAGGAAAGAGTGAATAAAATCCGATCGCACAGCTGATCTAGGTCACCATTAGCCAAACCCAAGACTACATCAGTTCTCGCCCCTGCCGAGCTTTTCCAGCGACTGAGCACCCTGCTCGAACCACTCCTCTCTCGATATCCAAAAATCGTTCCGATTCTTCATGATATCGGCGAGGACGGCACCGCCCAGGAAGACCATGTGTTTTCGACGTGGTGGGTCTTCAATACGGATTTTAAATTTCTAGCGTGCCCCACGAACCCAGTCGGTCATGTTTTGATGAGAGGATGAGATCGAGTGACTTACGTTCAGCCGTGAGGGGTCTCCGTTGAGCACCCGTGTGAGATAGAGTTGCTTCATCTCCTTCTCGAGACGGCTTGGAAGTCCGGGATACATGCTAGACCCACCAGAAAGGACGACGTGCTTGTAGAGCTCTGTGCGGATATCTACAGCAGCAGACTGGATTGTTTGGAAGAGCATCTCTGTGGGGGGTTCCAACAAGTTAGCGCGCCACAAAGGAAGGAAGCTTCGGGGACGGGGAATGGAAGGTGAAACCAACCTGCTACACCTGGTTGGTCGAGGTCGACAAGGTGTGGTTGGAACATGCACTCTGGAGCCTCAAATCGCTCTGAGCCCACTTTGATCGTCCGCCCATCGGGAAGCTGACGTATAGATGAACAGCGTCCTATAAAATTCAATGATAGTCAATTCCGCACCGTATAACTTTCAACGAGAACCGTGGTTTCTTCTGCTAGCCTTTGATCGAGGTCGAGGTCGTAACTGATAGGAACTGTATGTTCGGAGCAACGGGTCGGAAATAAACGATATCTCTTACCTGACGTAACAAAGCTTTTCCTTGATCTCTCGCACGGTTTCGAAATCAGCCGTACGATTGAAAGCGTATCCACGCATGAGCAGGAGTTTGATCAAGTACCGCGTCACGTCCCGACCAGCGATATCCAGGCGACGAGTGAGATGTGGGATGGAGAAGCCCGAATATACGGGTACAATGTGCGTGACACCATCACCTGAGTCGACAACGACGCCTGTCGTCAGACCTGCGCGAAAATACATCCATTCTAACCCTAGTGCGCGATCACATCCCACTGAAACACCCACCTTGCGCATAGAGCGTCAACACGGCCTGGATAGCTACATATACGCCTTGGAACCCATACTCCTCAAACATGACTTGCACCATCCTCTGCCTGTTGGTCTTTGGGTTCATCGGTGGTTCGGTGAGCAACACTTTTCGGCCACGCGGGTCGACTTTGAGTTTCTCGTCAAAGGTGTAATCCCAGAGATGTTTCATGTCTTCCCAGTTCCGGACGATACCGTGTTCCATCGGTTGGGTTACTTGGAGGTAGTTGCGGTTCTCTGCGGCTTCGTCGCCGACCATGATATCCTTGATCAATGCAGAGCCGACACGCTCTTCGGCACGCAAGATCGGACGTCCGACGATGGAGGGAAAGACTGTCGTGTTCGTTTGATCAGGATCGTATCCAACGAAGTGAACTACCAGGGCGGCGTACCGTGTTCTGGAAAGTTGGATCCTGCATAGCCAACCTTGACAAACTGCGGGAAACGTGGAACTGATGGGTGTCCAGGAAGAGATGGGCCCTTGGGCACTTACCCCTGTTCCATTATCGACGACGAGAGGTGGATCTGGGTCCATGTTGGGTTAGATGTGATTGTTGTATCGCGATGGTCGTGTCGCAGTAGTACTGCGCTCGGAAAGATCTAATGGTATGTTTATGTTTGCTTTGGTTTCGTAGTTACCGCGGGATCCTAAAGTACTCGATACAATACAATGCCTACAATACCAACTCGACAACTATCCCGTGGCCCAGAGAACTTGAATTTGAAAGCGATACATGACAAGAAATGCGATCAGAGTAAAAGCACGCCAAGTGCTCCGCTCAGTAGTGCGCCAATGATTGCAGCCTTGTTACTTGCACCCGAGTTGGGGGCCGATGAAATGGTAAGAGACGGGACGACGGTCGGCGGAGAGCTAGCGACAGGCAGCGATGGCGGTGGCAAGAACGAAGATGTTGCACTGCAGAATCACAACCAATGTCCGACTTATTTTTTGGGCGGACGACAGGTCAATGGGGATCGTACCTAGCATTTGCGACGACGAGCGTGATCGATTGGATGTCGAATCGCGTGGGCAGATCCCCTGGCAGAAATGTGATGCCAAGAGTAGTCGTTTGTGTTTCCGGTATACCCACGGTGGCAATGAGATTGATCGAGGTGTTGACTTGTGTGGTTATTGAGACATCGGTAGGCTCCGCAGTCAAGGTTAGATTGACGGTTGCATTCGAGGAGGAAGTGGTGCGAAGATATAGAGAGGAAGCTGATTGGAGTTGTCAGGGCTGGACTGAACGTATACGTGGACAAATTACCTCTGAAATTGAGGAACACTTGAGGTATAACGTTGCCTGCTTGTGGTACAGGTCCATGGGTGTAGACTACGGTAGTTCCGGGTATAGTGTCGTTAGATACTTGCCTAAGGGCTGGCGGTTAGCGATGGGAGAGGAAGGCACCATCCGGACTTACCACGGGCCCGTGCAAGATGAAGAGGTACACAGCGGTGGACTATATATGATATCTGGGTTTGTGCTCGAGAGAACAACGGTTTGTTGTGCCAAGGCTGGATTCAGAAGGAGCAGACCAAGAATAAAAGATATCCGCGAGAGGGTGTCTCGCATGATTGGAGGTGGAGGGTCGGTGTAAGAGGAGGCACATAGGTGAGGCACATGGTTACCAAGGAAGGATATGAAGGAAGCTTACTGTCAATGAGTTCCTGGATCATCCCACCCATCAAGAGTCATGTCCGCTCAACGGACGCCTGAACAACCCACTACCTTGGGCATGTGTGCATCGCCTTTGTAGGTAGTTGACAATGGAACTGAGCCTGCGTCTTCTTTTCCGACTTGAATTGTTATTGCATTCGGGTCAGCGTGGATGGTTCGTTAGTCAGCAATGCTGTGCATCCTGGGCGTTCTGCCCGCCTTGTGCTTGTCATCCCGTCATTTTGTCAGACCGTTCTGCAGCCTCTCCTCCTCGTCCTCGTCCCAGAGGACATTCCATTCTTTTCTTATTCGCTCCTTACGAACATATCTCCAGTAAATACATTCTGCAGAACACAACAAAATGTTTCCCCGTCGTCGCGATTTTCTGCACAAGCGCTCCCCGAATGGCGCACACCGCTTTGCTGCCCGGGCGGACAAGGTCCCCAACGCACTAGCATCCCCTTCTGACTGTGGGTCTCCATCACTTCCTTCTGCTCCCCATCTCTGACCACGTTCTTCATAGCTACAACCCCGGCGGTCACCCCGCTCACACCCGTGGCGCCAGTCTCCAAAACGACTAGTGCCCCCACTTCTTCCTCTTCCCCTGCTCCATCCTTGTCCACCCCGGCCACTTCCTCCGCTTTGCATCCGTCTTCGTCCCTGACGTCGACGTCTTCAGCCTCGACATCTTCCTCTGCCACGTCCACCGCAGCTTCCGCTACTTCCACTCCGTTGTCTGTCGCCGTGAGTGACTGTACTGCCCTCTGCTGGTATGTCATGTCTGATTCCCTCTAGCTGCCAACTTCTGCGCATGTACCCTCTGTTTCTACCAAAGTTGTCACCGGTGTCTCGCTCACTTCTACGTCCACGCTGTCCCCCACTGCTCCCTCCACTGACTCTTCCAGCGGAACCAACACAACTGCGATCATAGGTGGTATTGCTGGTGCTCTCGCCGGTATTGCTGTCCTTGGCTTTCTCCTCATGTGGTGCATGGTGCGCTTCCCATGGTCGTCAAGTTAGATGTTCCTTTTCTCACTAAAAATATTCATCAGCGCCGTCAGCGAAACCGGGATATTGATGACTTTGATGCCCAGGCCTTCAAGCGTCAGTCTGCTATTCTGGTCGATGACCTCGCTGAGCCCTCACGGTCCTACAATCCTCGCCCACCAACCATGTTCGAGCACCACAACGCATCTCCTGCGCTTGCCGCACAGGCTGGATTCGGTGGCCAGAATTTCTACGGTAATTACAACGGACACAGTCAACAGCCCCCCTATCCATCTCCTGAGATCGTTCAGCCTACCAGCTCTCCTCCCCCGCAGGCTTATGGAGCACCTCCGATGGGTTATGCCGGTTACAACGACCCTCAGCAGCGAATTGCTAGACAACCCTCTAACGTCGGACACACTGCCTACGACCCCCGGCAGCAACCCGCCAGACAACCCTCAAACGCGGAATATCTCACACACCAGCCAAGTTCTGCCGCAAGATATGCCCCTCCCACCGCACCTCCCGAATCCCTTGACCCGAACGCGCAATATATCGATCTCAACCGTTCTAGTATCTCCCCGTACCAGGCTGCGCAATATGCTGACATCTCGCGCCAGCTGGGTACTACCGACTCCAACCCACAGCCCCAACCGCTCGACTTACCTGACGGTCCTTTACCCAGTCCATTTGACGATCCCGTTGAGGCGACTCCAGTGCCAGGTGCCTCTCATGCTCATCAGGACCACCCATCCCATGTGACTGGGCCTGGCCCGGTCACCGCAGTCCCTGCACCACAAACACAGGGGAACGCTACTGGGTCTCATCAGCGACCTGCCACCGTCTATGAGGAGAGCGATGCCTACGGTGGAATCTGAACAATCCCTGCCTCTAGATTTATGTCTCGGTGGTGCTTGACGAGCATTGTAAAATTTTCGCCCGATCTACTTATCGCTGTATTATCTTTGAACCTCACTTCGCCGGTGCCTCTGCACGTGTGCATGCTGGTTTCTGCCGTTCACTGCGACGCCAGACTGGTCTGCTGTGTCGCATTCCTGTCGAAACTTTCTGGTCTTCCCTCTTCCTATCTCTTCTGCGAGGTGTCTTCCCGTTGTCCGATTATTTCATCTCCTGCTACCGCGACGACCCCCTTGCACTACGATTGCGACAGCGATGGCCCTCTTACCCCGTGAAAGATCTCATTCATACGATGGATGTGCTTTTACCCCACCGGCTAACGAGCCTCATTTCGTCGATACCCTCAGATAATCTTGAACTACAACCTTTTTTCTTGGCGCTATTTTAATCCGGCTGACGCTCCCCCTCTCCTTTCCTTTTCGTGTTGATAATTTCAGGGTCTCAACTGAACTGCGGTGCTTTCTTGATTTTGGCCATTGTGGTTTTTTTTTTATGGGGGTTCGTTATTGAGATTCCAGCCTTCTTCAGGCATGAGTATATCCTATGTATACCCATGTGACTAGAACTTTATCCGAAAATATGCAAAGTTGTCTATCAGAATAATGTTACCACTCGCAGACAATGGTCTGCGGTATGTTTCTTCACTCTGCTAGGGATATCAACAACAGAAACCTCGAAGAAACAGCTCTATTTTCGGATCTCGAATAATCACATTGCCCCACGTTCAAAGTGCGGTCTACGGTATTCTGTTCTTCAAGTTGTTCCTCGACGGGCGGGCACAGTACCAGCACAAGATTCCAGAGACGAGATGAGCAAATCATCAACTCGCTGCAAGTAGATGACCGACCACATTGCACACTCCAGCGGGTTGGTCTCGCTTTTATGTGCTATGCGAATCGACTCATCAGTTGCGCGCCGCGGGAGCCGTTCGGCGGGAGAGAGAGAAACAGTGGGGGGACAATCCGTCGACTGTCACCATCGTCTGCCTTCTCCAGACTTCTTCAAGGTGCACGCCAACAACTGGGAGGCCGCCTCGAGTCCGAGTCCCAACATGGACAACGTTTGGGGAACATGATGTGGGCGGCAGTTGGCACGTCGTAGCCAGATCTAGAGTTCGCGTCCCAGTTTCAAGGGGAAAGTCGCATCGGGTCACCTCCCAAAGTTCTAGCCTTTGCTGAAAGGCCAGACTCTCGTCACGGTGATAGACGGCCCGGCGGCCACGCCAGAAGTTGGTGTGGTTACGTAGGCGACCGTACTAGCGCGCGCGCCAACCACATGCACACACACAGGTAAAACGTTTGTGCCGGCAGAATCTCGCTGTCCAAGCGAAGGCACATTCAAGTTACCGTTTCCAATTCCAAGTGCCGAAAAAAGAAGAAGAAAAAAAAAGAGGTACTACTAGTCGTGTCCGTACGGGTCGCCTCAGGTGTTTACCCTTTAAGGGTCCAGGGGTGAGCGCGAATATACGCGGATGGGTCTAGGAAGGAGTCTGAGATCTTGACGGATCCAACGTACCCACTGCGTTCGCCCACAATGCGACGCACGGTTCTCCGCGATGCCATTCCATCACGTTAGCCCTGTAATTTTGAGGATCTGGCCAGCCGCACATTGCTCGATCTCTTGATCTCCTTTTGGCGGTCGCTCGCACCACGTTCCGAACTACCGAGCAAGAGGTTAACTCCTTGCCTGATGGGTTTTTTTTTATAAAAAAAGGTTGGGTTCTGAAAGACCGATCAATCAGCATGCGCGAAATTCAGCGGACTGCCGCATCGGCATCCAGAAGGCTTTCGTCTCGTTCGCGTCGTCTATGGAGAAACGCGTGCACGACGCACAAGCTACTCCGACCCAACATTGACACTTTGACTAGTTGAATCTCAAGAGGATACTATCTCCGAGTCGGGTCTTCGCACCGCCCATGCCAGTGGCAAACTGATACTCGGCGTGCGTTACCAATTATGACGTAGATCTGCTCACTGGAATAACCGAATGTATAGGCATCACGTTCTGTTGGTACTAGGCAGAAGGCGAGGTGAGACACATGACGGTTGCGCCGAGCAAGGCGGCGATTTTACGTCCATGGAATGAGATCAAACATTTCGGCATCCCCGGATTGCTAAGCCCAGGAAGGCTGAATGCTTAAGCTGCGCCTGTCAAACTTGCTTCGACGAATCAGAAGAAATCTGGAACCGATAATGCCCAACAAGCGAGTTTATTGTACGCGGCACCTCTTCGGGGAATAGAAGTTCCTGTTGTCGTCACCATCCGCGGCGACGCCCTCCCTTGCCCCACTTCTCCAAGAGGAAGAGTGTCATGTATTCATACACTTCCTTGTTGGCACCTCTTCTGCGGATGCTATGGTCACTGCGTGCAGGCAAATCATCAGTGGTAAGCGACGGGACGAACGAACGTGCAAGTGACCTGTCAGTAAACATTCTGAACCTGAAATTCCGAACTTGCGCAGCTGTGAACATATCAAGCAGGTGTGCAGAATGGGCCAAGTGAACATTGTCATCTCCACTCCCATGGGCAAATAGGAAATCTATATTCTTGAACCCTTCCACATCCGAGATCGAGGCGTTGATGTATCCACCTGGGTTATCGTTCGGAAGCCCCATGTAGCGCTCCGTATAAATTGAATCTGCAACTGGGGGATGAGTTACCCCGATGTTTGCGACAAAGCTTTGCTTACCGTATAATCGCCAACTTGTCACGGGCTACAAACCGAACTAAGCAGCGAAATGGAACCAAGTAAAAACCCAACTTACAGCAATAGCCATAGCCAAGGAATGGATTCCAGCATCAGCTTCGGCGACCTTGGAAGCCATGAATCCTCCATAGGACTATAGTTTGCAGTCATGAAAATCTGGTAATTCACAGTGCAGGTGCTCTTACCCAACCCCATATGCCAATGCGTTTCGGATCTACGTAGTCCTTGCCAGCCCATATGCTGGGGTTAACTTGAGTGGCCAAAAAAGGAATTGGGATAAAAGGACAGAACACACCGTGCAGCATTGATTTGATCCCGTGTTTCCCAGAACCCCATGTTGTACCTAACTGGATTGCGCAATCGACGGCCCTTAAACCCGGTTCCACGCCCGTCGACGGCGACAACAATATACTCTAGAGTGCAGACAAGGTAATCATGCCAGTCACGGTGGTACTCGACGTTGACTTTCTGACTCTCGGGACCACCGTAACTGTTGAAAATCAGAAAAACATTGATACGATCCAGAACCCAGAACCCACACGAGGAATAAAACTGGGTACTTTGTTCGCCCAGAATCGTCCATTTTAGGTGGCCGCATTTCTTTCACGTTGAGCTCTGAGATAGAGTAAGCGACGAAGGTACTCAAGATCGAAACAAATGGTTCACCATAACCATCGCTATCGACTGTCGAGTACGTGACGGTTGCTGCTTCAAATTCCCCAAGGGTCGTGTTCAAGGCGGCATTATCAGTAAGGACATAATCAAAGTCTGTAAATCGAGTAGTGAGTCGCACTTCATTCTTCTTGAAAAACCGAAGTTACCTGGTCTGCTGACATCCACCACCCTTTGCCACGGAACATTTGGACCTGCATAATCTAGTAGATAAAAGCCCGCACCAGGTGAAAAGCTGGCGGAATAGGAGGATGGCGTCGAATCGTCGGTTAGGGGGGTAGGGGGAACCACTGAGTCAGTCTTCGGTGATGGGATCGGGACTGAGTACAGACGACGTTCGATAGATGAACGCGCAGCTTGGAAATAACTGTTTGAATTCATTTTCTTAGCATGACTAAGAAAACGGACATTAAAATCTTAGAGCTCACATCAATCCCCGCTGGGCATCTACCGCTTGAATACCGTTTGTAACCTCCCATGTACCGGAAGTAAGGAAACGCGGAGTAGAGGAAGTGGCTGGGTCAAAGAGCGCAATATGATTATATCCATCTTGAGTGGGCACGATGTCCAGGTAAGCGGGAGAGTCACCAGATCGCAGGCTTGCTGGGACTGCGTAGATGTTCTGGCCCTGCAAGTGTGTGGATCACGATTTTCAGGGCGTGCATCAACTAAATGTTTACTAACCGCATCAATCCAACCCTCATCACCTTCTTCACCATCGATGCCAAGCTTTCTGACAACTTTGCCAGTTGCAATCCCCCCTGAACTTGCACCACCTAAACCAAACAGCACAGCATTCCCGTGATCAGCAGCTCTTGTAACTTCCTTCAACACCAATGTTGAATCATCGACCCAAGCAACTTGGCTAATGATGCTGTTGTTGGAAGGGAAACCGTCTGACCATCTCAGGTCAATAACAGCCTCATCTGCAGCGGTGATCGGTGCAGACTCCGACCGACTCAGATAAGCTTCAAGATCAAAAACGTGCACCGACACGAGAGGGTTGTTGTAACCCGGTTTGGGGTATTTAATCACCACATCTTCCGTGTATGGGATAACGGAATAGGAGTCTTCGGTTGGATTATAGATAGGGAACCTGTATTCCTCGACAGTAGTTTCGTCGAGGCGAAGGAATGCGATTTTTGATGACTCAGGTGACCACCATAGCGCATAATCTTGCGCCAGAACTTCCTCCTCGTAAATCCAGTCCGGTACACCGTGAAATAATGACGCATTACCACTCGTGGTTACCCGAATGGGTGAAGTGGATGCACTATAAGCCAAAATGAACCGCAAGTTCGCAGGCCCTCAAAAAACACTCACGACGGCGACGGAAGAATGTAGAGATCATTAGAAGCAACGAAAGCAATTGATTCACCAGTAGGCGACCAGGTCGCATATGCCGTGACTGGGGGATTAGTAGGCGGAAGAAGAGGAAAGGTGGCTTTAGTCTCCAGGTTATGAACGTAGTAATTGCCAAAGCTTGAGTATCTCCATTGCTTGCACTAGTTGAGATTCCAAAAAGAAAGACAGAGAGCTCGTGCGTACCTTGTGATGATTCGCTTTAACAAGGATGTACTTCATGTCTGGGGAAGGCTTCCAGTTGGTCCAATGAATCATCTGACCATTCTCCTGCAGGCAGAATTCAGCGAGGATGTGCCTAGAATAGGAAACAACCGTTTACGTCTCTGATGTCAGTAAACGAAACCAACGGTGTGGTTGTATTTGTCTTCAGATCAACAAGCTGAATTTGCCCGTTTTGAAGGTTTGAGAAAACACCATCGCCGGCTAATGCTACGTGAGCGGCGAACGATAATGGTTCATTGTTTGCGCACCTTCAGGGACCCAGTGAAGGTCTTGGGTATGTTTGTCAAAGGTCCCATTGAACATGTGGTCAAGAGATAATTTACGCCCTCTCGAAGCACGGTATGGCTTCCCGTGATAAAAATTGGTTGCGGCAAACACGCCAATGCAGGCCGACAGGAATACCAATGATGCCAGAGAGTATATGAGATACCTCAAGGCAGCTGGTCGCTAAACGTGAAGCGAATATGAGCCCCGAGCTATTTTGCTGCAGGGGGACTGACTTTACCACCTCCCACTCTTAAGCCGTTCCCTGGCTCAGAATCTCCAAATCCATCTGGATCAAACATTCCGTGGCGTACAGACTTATCCAGAAACCGGTCTTCATCCCCTTCCTCTGAACTTGGTGGGTCGAATGGTCCATCTCCGTAGTAAACGGGTGGTCGTACCACAAGCTCAGGGCTCGACCGAACGCGAGGTGGCTGAGATAGTATGTCTACAAAATCTTCGTCTGTGTCATTGTCAGAAACGCGTTCGTACGGTGGGTTGGGCATTGTACGCCCAGTGAATGAATGTGTGGTCAGAAGGTTCAAGGGAAAGGCAATCAAGCGATCGGTAACTTATTATGTAATCGTGATCACGCGGACACCTTCCCTAGTAAGCAGCCCTAGCACGAATGTCGCACTCAGTCGAAGGACTGGAAGCCCTGGGCCACACTACACGCCACCATGGCACCTCCACAACAAAGCAACTGGGACCCTGTCTTGCTTATCTCTCAGGTATCCATCTTCTTTTGTCACGTAAATCACTCAGCTCGTTGCCAGATCATTTCCATGCAGACTTTGCATTACCTGACACTTTCTTTCCTCATCCCCCCATTACTTGCCGTCTTTGCGGAGCCAACTTCTCTGATGTATGAAGGAGGCGCTGCCAACGTTGGTATGCAATTCTCTCTGCCGACGGACCCTCTTATATATGGCGTCATTAGGCATGGTGATGGACTGGAGAGAAATGGCTGGCCAACCTACTGTCTGCGGCGTCCAATGTGGGGAGCGATGGGGCTCCTATTATGGCGCATGGAGTAGCGGCAAACAAGTGGGTAGTGGGTGGGAAGGTGGTCGATGGGACGGACGGACAGACCCTATACGAGGTTGGGTCATCGCAGCATCTTGGTTAATTGCTTCTTCAGCAGAGTACGTATCCCATGATGCATCCTTTCATGCTCTAACTCTCCTATCAAAACAGCATCTACTACTTGTACGCTCTCATACGGCGGCCTCGCCTCGTCTTGGACTTTGCATTAACATTATTGTTCAATCACCTGGTGCTCACGACATATTACTCGGCTTCCATTCCTACCTCATTGTTCTTCTGGCTTGTCATGTTTGCAGGGTCTGCTTGGACGGTAATAATCGCGGAGCAACTCTGCGTGAAGAGAGAAATGACGGAAGGGCTGGTTATATCTGCTCCGAGGAATGAAGCTGATGAGATGGAGATGGGTGGGCTCCTTCGCAGAGACTAAGTGAGCGGTGTGCTTCTCTTATGAGTGCTTCCTTCCGGCCCTTATTTATTATCATAGGTGACATTATGGTGTACCAGTTATTCAAGTTGCGCATCCGTATGACTAGATGTTTCCGAGATAAATGTCCTTCCAGGTTTCCCGGACATGACATCATGCAGTATGCCCAAACCGAAATGTCAGAAGTACATTGCCGGCAACCTCAAGGTTCGATCTTTCCACCAAAGTGGGCTCAAAAACACATGCTCCCGAGAGTGTCGATGACTCTTCTCTCGACCACAAAGTGCTCAAAGTGTACTATTTCGGACCCAAATGACAAGTGATCATCTATGTCCACGGAGATGCGCCACTAACATTATGTATGGGAGTCGAGCCGAAACGAGTCGCTCATTTCACGTTTGACCTTTTGTCGCAATTGCGATGTAACGCGGTTGGCACCTATGCTGCTCACCTATGTGCGTGGCGCGCACCAACGAAAAGAACCTTCCATTCGTAAAAGGATTGGTCTGTGGATATCATAGTCTGCAGTGCAGTGGTGATCAGATTGGTGATAAGCATCGTGGATCCCGGTCGGATGAATCAGCCAATGCCATCAGTCAGGTCTACTGCAAAGCTCACCCCAGGTCTATGTTTTCAGCTTGTGACTCGATGATTTCCGACATAAACAAGAGCAGGCTGCCGTGGCGCATGACATCGGCATGAAGAGCTCATAGACCCACGCAGTAGTATCCGTGGGATCGGTCTTGTGACGCATTCATGTGTTCGTGCACACCGAACATTCAAAGAGGAAACATAAGCCCGCAACATGAGTATTATATGGTCCATCAAGCCACCAAATGACTTGTGGCGGAGTCCAGGACTCTTGAGTCCGCAGGGCTGGACTGGCAGGATAAACTCTCTCGCAAGGAAAGTTAGCCAAGATTTCGCGGCTCTCGGGGCCGTGAACGATCATGATGGATCTCAGCACATCACTAGCCAGAAGAATAGGGGCCAGACGGGTCTATGAAGAGAATGATCGGTGTGAGAATATGAGATGTGTTCATGAATTCGTTGCTAGATGAGTGTTACCCACCGCCTTGATCAGGAGAGAGCAAGTTGCCTCAGATGCGGTCAGGGCTACTCGCCGCTATGCATTCCGAGATCCGGCCCTGCGATCCTTACCTCAGCGATCTTGTATCGCAGATCCTATGATTATTCGCTATAGGATATTCCCGCCTCCCCCCCGACTCCCCGACAAACTCCACAGGTACCTCTCTGGTCCAGGTTCCATTCCCTGTGTCGTCTTCTACCCTTTCATATTGGGGGTGACTTTTTGGAATCAAACTCTGGGCCGATAGGACCTGGACACACTCTCGCTGTTTCTAGGACCCAAGTGTTTACAGTTCACCCATGCGATCAGCTCCGTTCATTACGAAGGGGGTGGCTTGGCGGCCGCAGTTTTGTCATTCAACTCGCTTCTATTTGTGGCCATCGGCCGTGGTACGGCCGTCTGAGGCTGCCGCTCAAAACACAATGATGTCTAACTGTTGCGGCCCCAAGACGTTCAGCATCTCGTTTTTGTGGTGTCAAATGGGCAGCATAGCGTCCCTGATATAGTATCACAGCAGCAGGGACCCACCGATCACAGGGAGAGAGACGAAGGAGCCGATCACCAACCGAGATTCGCTAAAATGGTTTGGTGCGCGCGAAACCACATTACCGTAATGAGCGGGAACTGGCCACCTGTGAATATTGTTCCGCCACAACCACAGGGACATCGCGATGCCTCCCAGACTCCCATAGCCCAGCTCGTACCACACAGACCACGATCTAGGGTAAACGTGCAGAGTATGTCTCCGGGGATTGGTCTATATAATACATGCTATTCAGCTGCGAGGAATAACGGATTCACCTTATCCGAGCTTGCCTCCGACATGAAGGGCCAAGAATAGATACGAAGTGTCCATTTTAATCATAGTCGCGCGGCGTCAGAACTTCATCACTACCAAGTATTCTCAATTGCTCCTTTTGCCGTCGGGAAGCGAGATACCGTCCTAACTCAGTGCTACCCTGCACATATTACGAGGCACTATAAATCATTTAAATACCGACCGTGGCGAGACACTTGGCTCCCCGCTCTCCTCCTCTTCGCCAGCTCCCACATTAACATGGAGACCTTAAAAAATGTGCTTTCCCCACTGGGGATGAACACCAATGCCATTCAGGACACTCTGGTAGTCGCGCACCACTTTTTCACCATACTTCACAAGTATTGACATTGGGCTACCATCACAGAAACTCGTCGTCCTCGGAGGGACAGTCGAAACAGCGAGAAGGGCCTCTCTTTCCGCCTGGAGTGGTTTTGTTGATTGTATGCCCGTCGTTTCCTTTGTAGTCAAGCCTGCTCACTGAGCCTTTTCCCAAAGCGTTCTTCCTGACCGCGCACTTCAACCAGGATGACTACCCATATGATTGGTGAGTACTGTCTTCCAAGTTTGGGGTGTTTCGGGCTGACAGGACGCAGGTTGATGCATTGGTTGGCCAAGGCAAGTGTCTTCACATTAGTGTTGCTTTTGCCGCTTATGTGCGATTCAGCAACCGGCCTGGGGCCGAAGCCGCGAATTTGAAATTACGACACGTACGATTAGTCGAAATGGTCTCACGCAATCAACCGCTGGCGACCTAGAAGAGGAAGATGGGGACGAAGACGATGATGCTCTCGTACACGGCCGCCGAAAACGCAAAGTGGCGTTCATGCCAAGTTTAGGTAGATCTAAGTTTACTTCATATAGCCTCTCGGGCTTCTCACCATTGTTCGGCAGACACAACTCACACAATTTATTACCGTGGTCATTGGTTGAGAGTACGTATTCAGCAATTATCATATTCAGCGATGCCATCGGGAGAACTCATTCATCTCTCGCGCAGATAACGCGGACAAAACGCTTCCCAGACTATGGTCACGGCGTGTCTCTTAAGATCAGGTAACACGAGTCGTCTCTCGTCTTCATGGTTCAGCTCACATGGCTTTTAGTGTTGTCGCTCGCAACAATGATATTCTCAAAAAGTTGGTCTTAGAAGCTAAGCGGGAATACGAGAAAGATGCTGAGCACCGTGTCCATATTTTCATGGCTGATACGTAAGTTAGCATTTTCACAAGCTGATGATGCGCTTACATGAGCGCGCGCTTGTCAGGACCTATGGCTGTTGGAGGTGGAATGGAGCACGCCAAAAGCGGCCAATGAGTTCCATTGTGCTCCAACCAGGAGTCAAAGATATGCTCTTGGCTGATTGCAAAGACTTCCTGTGTTCGGAGGAGTGGTGAGTGAGATCTAAGAGCTTCTCTGGCGATTATATAATGCCTTTATTTCCTAGGTATGCCGAAAGAGGTTCGTGAGACATGATGATATGATATCTCCCGCTCATCGGATTCGTGCGTAGGTATCCCATTCCGCCGAGGATACCTTTTGTATGGCGTTCCAGGAAGGTATGACTGCCTACCATGATGTTGTATACTGGGCATTAATCCATCCTTACGCAGTGGGAAGACCTCGCTGATTCATTCGTTGGCTGGCGAACTAGGATTGGACATTTATGTCGTCAGCTTGTCATCCAAGGGGTGAGGCTATTTGTGGCCGCCTTCGTTTCTGGGTCACGCTGACAAACTCGAACAGGATGAGTGATAATACATTGACGACATTAATGGGACATGTACCAACTAGGTTAGTTTATGTATTTCCTCCCAATGGGCCATACTGAGTTATTCAACGTTAGATGTATCTTGCTTCTTGAGGATTTGGACGCTGCTTTCACGCGCTCCGTCAGTCGTGACTCATCATCCACTGGCGTACCTACGACATCTACTACATCAACGACAAACAATAATGATACAAATGATGGCTCTACGCTTAGTCTAAGTGGCCTATTGAACAGCCTTGACGGGGTTGCTGCGGCAGAAGGCCGGTGAGTGTTCTATCGTGGAAGTGCGCAGTTTTTGCTGACATTCGCGTTATTTGATTGCAAGCTTGCTATTTGCTACGACTAATCATATCGAGCGCCTCGATCCCGCACTCAGCCGACCAGGTCGCATGGACGTGTGGGTAAACTTTACGCATGCAACAAAGTGGCAAGCAGAGGGTATCTTCAAATGCTTCTTCCCATCCAAGCCTGCCGCCTTGTCCGAGTCGTCTACAGAGGCCACGTCACCAGAAAAGCTTGATGTCTCGCAACAGAACCTGCCTGTCCCCAAACGTAAGGCCCCCGCGCATGCGATTCCGGTACTCGAAGAGGCTGAGATCGCGGAACTTGCGAAGCGCTTTGCTGATGCCATTCCCGAGGGCGAACTCAGCGTGAGTCCCACCGTGGAATCTCGGTCCCGTCACCTGACAATCGTGCTATCATAGGTGGCAGCGTTGCAGGGATACCTGTTGAAGAACAAAATTCGTCCGAGAGAGTCTGTAGACGAAGTTGGCGATTGGTCTGTGGATGTGCCAAATCCACCACAAGGTTGCTGACTTCCTTCCCATAGGATCATTCAGGAACGTGCAACACGTGAAAAGCTCAAGAAGGAAAAGGCTGAGGTACGTCCGCACAATGCAAATGTTGATGAAAGATGGTTGACGTTTCGGCAGCGCGAAGCCCAGGAAAAGAAGGAGGTATGCGGTGACGTTTAAGAATCCCACTAACACATCGACTGACCAACACATGACTTGCAGGCGGAAGAAAAGGAACGTAAAGAGGTGCGGTTCCATTCCCTACCCCATTTTCGATCTTCGTTTTTAACAATGTCCCGTAGAAGGAAGAGAAAGCTGCCAAGGAGGTGAATCCGAATATTTATGTCGTCACTGCGTTCCCCTTGTGCTGATCTACTTTCCGAATCAAGCAAGAAGAGAAGGAGACAAAAGAGGTCAGTGCAATTCTTGCCATTCATTCGCAGGCCCTTGCTAATTTGTCATCTATCTCCGCAGAAGGCTGAGAGAAAGGAGCGATCCAAATCTAAAAAGGCCCATCGTGCCGAGGCAGCCATGAAACTCGAGGGCACCGCAGCCACGAACACAGGTACATCCGCCGACGCCGTCATCCCAGTCACTCGTAGCGAATCCACGTCTTCCTCGGAGTCGGACATCAGCAGCGGAGGCATCGAAGCGGATACAGAAGAAAGCATGACGTCGGAGGAGGAGCCAGACAAACCGGCCAGCGCCACCGCTGATAACACCAAGGACAAGTGGATTGCCGTCAGGGGTCAACAGGCGTCGTCTTCGGAAACTTGAGCCGCGTCTCGCGTTGGAAGGGCCTGGTCCGATGCTATCCGTGCGCGCGCCTTGCCATTGTGTCGTTCGTCTGAAAATTTGGTTGAATTGGTGTGTTGGGGTGTATCGTCCCCTTTACACCTCGGTTTTGGATCTTGTGTCATCGCGAGTGCTTCCAGCCTTTGGCTCTGTGTTAGTACTTACAAAGAGTCCAATCAAGTAACCGTATATTTTGGCAGTTGAAATACACGTCGTTGGAGCATCAGTATATTGCATGGCGTTTGGGTCGGGCCATTTTCAGCATTGCAGTCGACATCTCTCATGATAGCCCCAAATCTATGGGTTACTAGGAAGTATGTGTTATCAGAGAACTCATCAGAAATGCCATGGGTTATGGGGGAGTATGTGATATGTATGCTATGTGTTATGAGGGAGTCGATTGTACCTGGCTCATTCTTGCCATTGGAACTTGTCCACTTCGAAAGTTTCTCAGTTGGGGACACAGACTGAAACATCCAATAACAAAACAACAGATGAATGTGTAGTCGAAACGAGGTGTCTATAGAGGTTTCAGGTTGACGTCAGAGAGCGTCTTGAAAGCCTCCTTGTACGCATCCAAAAGAGCCTTCACTCTTGTCCGCTCTGCCACTAGCGCCTCGTCCTCGTTCAACAGGTCCGCAAACAACTCGGGCTTGTACAGCGTCGCCACCAGCCGATTCTGCACTTCTTGCGTCGAGTAATTGACCAAAAAGTGCATGATCGCTTTCGGAATGAGGTCTTGTATACTCTGCCGGACGATCGAAAAGTACGAAGCGATCAAGGACCGAATGAGTGACGTCTCCATCTCTTCTCGTTGCGTCATTTGCGAAGCGCTATTGGATCCGGACACCTATGAAAAGCCGGTTCGATCAGCCCTGACCTGATACTCCGCGTATTAAGAACCGCGCGGTCGGCACTCACAGCCTCGATGTGTTTACCCAAGCTTCTCATATCATAGACCGCGTTACTACCGTCCAATGTTCGTTTACCAGCCATGAGCCCGGTAGGGCCAGGGGTGTCCGCAATTGATACATCTCGGCCAGTTGGCGCAAGGGCCAGGTTTGCATGTGATCGTTCGAGGCTAGATCCACCAACGGGACCGGGTCCAGTCTGGCCAAAGAAGTAATTTAAGAATGTTTCCCGTGCGGAGTGAGGGGATGAGCTAGATAAACTTGGATTGATGTGGGATTGCGTCGGTGGGAGCGCGGATGAGTGCCGAGGACCATGATGGGGCTTTGATGAAGATTTAGTGGACGCGCCCGCAGCAGGAGAGGATCCAGTGGTCCGGGCTCGATCGTGAAGTGTCGAGGATACAGAGCGCCCGTCCCGGGAAGAAACGCCGTTCACACTCGTCGGTTCTTCGGTAGAGGATTCATCCTCACCCTCAGCCGTCTGAGTGCCGTTTGTCGGTTCAGTGCTAACGGGCTGGCAGTATCCAGGTTGTAAATGAGTCACAAGAATCGCGCAGGAAATCAGTCCGAATACTAATCAGAGCGTGGGTAAAACTTACCCGTGGGGGGATCGATTGCTTGGGAGCTTGGGACGTCGCCGATTGTGCGGCTACTGCGGAGCCCGAGATGAATGCGGGATGATTGGTGTTAATGTATGCAGCCTGGATCTCGATCAAGCTTTGTGCATAGTCCGATGTGGGACCAAGGCGTTCGCGTAGAAGTTCCGATACACATTCAATCAACTGCGCATGAAGGCGAGGGAATCTCTCCAAGTCCTGTGTTGAAACATCAGAAACAGTGTATTTTTATAAATTGATGAAATCGCCATACCGGGCTTGTACAGTTATGACAGAGTTTAACGAGTTCTTCATAGACAAGTTCTACGCAACGTAGGCTTGGTACTTCTAGTAATTTTATCTGGGGCTTCACCAACAGATCAAACGCCGCTTCGGGGACAAAAAGGCTGGGCCGTGGACCTGTGGAGTTCCGGATTGCTGTGCGGATGTCTTGGTTATCCAAGCCTGCAGTGGAGTCGATCGAAGCAAGTGCATGACCGAAGACGTCATTGAATATATAATATATTCGT
The DNA here is from genome assembly GCA_025782845.1 of Boletus coccyginus. NCBI lineage: Eukaryota > Fungi > Basidiomycota > Agaricomycetes > Boletales > Boletaceae > Boletus > Boletus coccyginus. Next base: position 99,726 of record JAHZSR010000034.1, read on the forward strand.
GCACCACCTGATAGCTCCTTAGTAGACATATCAACTTTGGTACCCTCGATGGATGCAATGAAGTCGTGGGCGAATCGGTTCATGAGACGCAAGATTAGCGCTCCTTGCTATCAGGCCATGGATAATCAAGTAAATCATATTTAAGCTCCAACCCACCTGGTTCTTGTCACCGAAGATTGCAGCGTCACCGAACGAGTTAAGTTCTTGCTGCGCTTGACCCATCAGCGTGTTCAAACGCGCCTTCATATCGGGGAGTTTCTCCCTTATGTGGTTTACCAAAACCTGCGTGGGTTGTAGTTTGAACAGCACATCTCCCATCATTGTCCTTACATACCTGGTTCAGCGTGCGGGCGAGATACTTCGTGCCATTTTTATGTGAAATATTGCGATAAGCGGTATGGTTTTTGAAGAACTCGGTTTCCGAGTCGAGAGCATCTGTCATGCTTTGCTCAGAGATGATATCCTGCTGGCTTCTGTTGACAACACCAATGAAGCCTAGTTTGAGGGGATATACGCGCCCAGTCAGGATATCGAGTGCATTCGTTCCAGCATCCATAATGTCGAGTTTCGTCAAAACACCTATCGTCCGACGACCTTGAGGGTCAACATTTCGTGCAAGCTTCAGTGAGTCCGAGTTCGCAAGGTCGACGTTGGCGGGAGAGACGGCAAGAATGACACTTTGAAATATGTGAACCACAAATGAAAAGAGGAGAGGGATTTCCCACCCACCTGTTCGGTGTCGAGATATACTCCGAGACCAGGTTTCTAATCTGACGTTCAATATCACTTGGCTGGTCGCCTACCGGAATCTTGAACCCGCATCAACTCAGCTACGGAACGACATACAAACCATGGCGTGTACATACCTTTGTCAGGCCCGGCAAGTCTACCAAAGTGAGATCCAGAACGCTGGGGCTATATATCCGGAGTGAAATCGGTAGCCGGCTAATTCCTTTGTTCTGTCCTGCAACACGGTACGTCTCTTGCTCGATTTCCCGACGAATTTCATTGAAATCGGTGAAGCGCTTGTCAATATGAAGGAACTGGCCCCATTCGGTATAAGGAGATGGGCTTGAGGAGGGATCCGGGATGGGAGTGTGGATGAGTTGGAGAACAAGAGGCCTGCGTGTGACAATGCCTTGACCACGAGGAAGGAAATCTCGTCCAACGATGCTATGCGCGAGTGTAACGTCAATGGTCGAGAGTGAGGACAAAGGACGGGACGCACTTCTCCAGTACGCTCGATTTACCCGCTGATTGGCTGCCCACCTGAGTGGATATCAGGGGCGCTTCTTCCAGAAGGTGAAAGGCAACTTACAACCACTAATTGGGGCATATCTAGCTCACCACCTGGGCGAAATAATATCACCCGCTGACCAGGAGTACGAATATGACTGGTACGCACCGAGATTGTTGAAAGTGTCCTGAAGACGATTGACAAGCTTGATGAGATCCGAGTCCATCTTCTATTCAGTTGCACGGTTGGGCTGGAGATGTTGGCGGGAAGAGCGAACTGAACGCGTGCTAGATTTGCTCCGAGTATGTAGTCGCGCCAACGCGTCGTCCCGGCCACATTGCTTTGGCTCTATTTGGTCTTATGGGTCCATACGACACCCCACATAACATGATAGAAAATATCTCGTTACAAACGATGCTTCTACCATAATCTAGCTAGTCACGAGCTGGTATCCACTCAGATTGCCTTTGCTTTGACCAGGCCTAGTCGCACCATGGTGCATGAGATGAAAAGACAAATAACCAATGATGAGATCACTTACGCTCAACCTCTGTGATGGCATTGGTGAGAATATCTTTCTGCGTCTTCTCGTCCCTAAGGCCACTCAGGACTTTTGCAATGACGGTTTTGGCAAGTTCAGCCTGTTCGCTTTCCTTCTGCTGCTGCTCGTAGCGGACCCAGCTGTCAAGGACAGTCTTAAGCTCGCTGGCCAATGCGACCTTTTGACGCTGCACGAAAGCCTCGTTCTCAAGCTTAGCAGTCTCCTGCAACATATATTGAGATTAGCCCCAATCTGATAGGGTACCAGCTCACCTTTGAAAGGGAAAAAAGACCCTCCGTGAGTGAAACCACGTCTTTCATTTGCTCGACAGAGTTAATGCGATCCTTAACAGCTTGCGTGTGCCCGGCGCGTGCATCATTAAGGACACCCTTGATGCGATCAATGTGGCCGTTTGCCCAACTCTTGTACGGTTCTTGAATTGCCTACAAGGCCATTGAATATATTCGGCAACGAATCCTGACAAGGTTCCACGCAACATACCCGATAAAGGTATGCGAAGAGAATGAAAGTGCCGACTGCTACGACTGTTTCCTCGTTCACGACATAAATTTCTTGGGAGATAGCAGTGGCGAGGAGACCCGTCCCTAGGAGGGCCGCACCAGTTTTGGTGATAAGGCCCGGAGAAGAGGGAAGGTTGTTAATAATTTCAGTTGCGCGCTCTGCGGGTGGTGGAGGGTTGGAGCTCATCGAACGACTACATGGATGGCGTTACCCCGTCTCGTTCATCAAGTAAAGGAGATAGACATACGCAGAGATGGCCCGAGTGACAGTTGGCACCGCGCGGGGTCGGGCTGTTAAAATGAGCTACCTATCGCGCTGTACAGAGAAAAAGTACAACCAAATGCTCACCTGACGCCTTGAGGGAGTTGAGGGCAATCCTGGACGCCATGGACGGGATAAAAGAACTTGTGAAGAACTTGTCCTCGTATACCGAGACACTTGTAACGCCGTGAGAACAAAAATATTCCGACTTGCCACGAACATGCATGCATTATGCAATCACTCTTACTCACTATTACTAGCCAAGGCTACGCCGGATTGTGGCAAGCCTCACTTGGACACAGCAACGCTGCAGTCTGGTTGCAGACGAGAATCAGCCCTTATTTTATTACCCTGAAACAGCTATCCCCGTATCCCGCAGGATCCATGGACTCTGCCGTCGAGAACCTCAGAAGCTGGTTACGAGCAGTTATACGCCATAGTGCTCCTCGGCACAGGGATTTATATGTAACCCCCCTGAGTGTCATGTACCGCTCCTCTGGAATTATGAGGGTGGAATTGTCGCGAATTTCTCCATGTGTGGAGGGCATACCTCTCCCTAGATCTCCGGGTGCTGTCACTCCATGTCAGAGTTGGCGGCTTCATAAAATCATTAATGCGCAAGACAAATTTACAGCCGTGTGAGTATTCACCTTTTTATTATTCCATCCCTCTGTAGGTATTACCTCAAAAGGTGCAGGGACTACCCGCGATGACAGTTCACCGTGCATGCCGACGGACCCAATGGTGCTCTATACTGACTCATTTGCCGAGTTTCGTCTGGTTATGTGGGCCCCTGGTGATAGTGACCTATTTCCAGGGTAATATCACCTCTGCACGACGGCCAGTTCATATAGAGGGACGGCATGGCACGCCCGAAGGCACCCAGTGGTTTCGGGATCTTGACGATAGAGAATATCAGTCCAGCACGTGTCATGGGGGGAGGATAAGGAGGTACGCTCGCGTTGTGCTGAAATGGATTCTGTGGAACCCGTTACGGACTGCCAGCTTGCCTTCCAATTTTTTAACTCAGAAGGAGTGATCGTAGCTACTTATCATGCTACCGCAATGGCCGTATCCAAGTATGGTGTGAGCTTTATCCGGTATGGGATCGATCGCATTTCTTAGTACTTTGTTCGTTCACCCATCAGGATGTTAGTCGGGTCAATTCGTTATTGACCTCCTAGTCGCTACGAGTTTTGAGTTCGGTCGTTTCCCAAGCGATGCACTGGTTGAAATCGAGACCTCCGTTCAGAGTCTTGGTCTGAACAGGTCTGAACAGACCTGATTGAACCATTAATACATTCCCAAAATCTGGTAGACGCTGGTCTATCTTCTGTCCTTCGCAACGCAAACATTCTCTATTGGCACCTTAGCATCGCATTCCGGCAACATAGATATTAGCGGATTGTTGGAAACTTTATCTCATGGACCTCTGCGAATCTTCACACTTCCCAGCGCTTGTGTGGTCGCCATCACGACCCACAAACAACACGCGTAGGTGTGCCTCGGTTAGAAATCCACCATCTCATTCCTGTCGAAGACGGGTGGGACGTGTCCCAGGACAGATATGAATACCGTGACGGTGTGTTGAACACACACAGATCCGACACCACAGCCACCATCACGCTGTGAAACAAACCGTGACGCCGGGTCACCTGGCGCACCTCGTGCTTCTGCCGCAGATCCGTCCTAGGGATCCTCACGCACGCCGGCACACTGTCTAACGGACGCTAAAGATCATGATACTTGGAACGAAGCGGTCACCAGGAACGGCTACCGAGGGTCATCCCTTGTGTTTGCATGTCTATCGAATCGGCAGTATTTGGGGCGACGACAGGATCGTCAGGACAGACGACAGAAAGACACCCAGGTGAGACCTCCGATGCGTCGTGATCGCTACGGCGCATGCGTGCGCAATTCGAATTTGTTCAGCAGTCCTCGACATGTTAACGAAGACATGCCAGATATTATCTAAAAGTGACCCGGTATACAGCGAACTGGCAATCTGCACTCCATGTTGGCGGTCCAAATGGTTTCCTTATCTGCAATATCAAATCTCCGTATCTAGGACCTCCGATTAGGGATGTAACGGATCCAAGCCCCATTAGCATCACCATCGGTTTAGAACGACATACTGTCGAAGTCCATCACGGCAAAGGATTCTTTGATGCAACCTACTCGTTCAACGGCCTTGATGACAAAGTGTACCGTTGGCAACCGAGTTCATGGTCATGGGGGAGCAAATTGAAGGTACGTAGATGATTATATTGGGGGAGGCTGGCTGAGGGCAAATATCGCTTCTGCAATATTGCACTGATAGTGCACGAACTCTCAAGACCAGGTTGTGGCGACTTACCGCCTTACACTATTTGCGATATCCAAGGACGGAGAACTCCGTATCCACGAGGTGTGAGAAATCCGTGCCAATCAATGTGTTCGCTTGGTGAGCTTACCGGGAGGTAGCATGTTCAGTTCATGGCCGACCTCCTTGTTGCAACTTGCCTTGCCATACGGACACCGGATCACTAGAACAGGCTGGCCCTCTTGAATCTTTTCCGCATACGTGGTCGATCAGAGCTGGCCTAATCTGTCACTGTTGTCACTATTATTGGCATACAGATCACTGCTGTACGGCCTCACTGGGCTGGTTGGGTGGGTATTGCTGGATTTATTGTGTGGTTCGGGAGGTGGGGGACGTGCTCGCATTTCTGCACGCTGAGCGCAGGACTCGTTTGGGTTGCGAGCAGACGAGACATTCGGATACACCGTCAGTCACCATCGCACTTAGCCTAGTAGCGTCACCCTCCTCGGGTGCGACTGGAGGGGTGTATTGGGTTCTGCAGCTCATGAGCAACGTAGTATCACGGCCGATGGCGCGAATGACCTGAGGACAAAGGCCGGTTACAGACGAGAATCGATTAATCGGCCTTGACTGCGTGCCATATTTTTACCGTCATCTGAAACAACATTTACAGACACAATACCGTGACAGACATGTGAACGTTCGCCTTTGTGTCATTCCGTCTCACCATCGCTTGTGGGGCAGTCATGCAACCCACCACTTGTAGGTTTCACCTCAAGGGGAATACTGGGGACTACCCGCAATAACAATTCACCCTCCATGCCTACGGACCTAATGGTGCTCTTGGTATCTGCTGCCTTTCGTCTGGTTAGATAGGGCCCAGGTCTGGTGATCTGTGACCTATTTCCGGGGCAACATCACCTCCGTACACAGACAATTTATATATGGACATGAAGCCGCACGGCTGAAGCACACAGTGGCTTCTGGAACCGTCACGGTCCAGCCTACGGCGGGAGGACATGCAGGAGGAATCCGTCACGGGCTGCCAACCCGTCTTCCAGTTTTTGGACTCAGAAGGAGAGATCGTAGTAGCTACTTGTCGTGCCAGAATTACCGCAATGATCGTGTCCAAGGATGCTGGGCTTTATCCAGTATGGAATCGGTCATATCTTGTAGCATGCTGTTCATTCATCCGTCGGGATGTTAGTCGGGTCAATTCGTGATATCATTGACCTCCTAGTCGCCACGAGCACCGCAGCATGGTCCGGACGCCGGAGCACCAGAATGGAATTGAATGAACTTAGATCCAAGTTTGTGAGTGCTTAGTGGATCAATCCTTCCTAGCTTATGTATGTGTTATGGATGTGTTCATTTGACTTCCAAGTGATGTTATCTTGATGTTATCGACATCCATCGCATGTCCCCACTTGTTCAACGTGAGGGATTCACTTTAGGTTGTTCAACTATACTGACCCACTGAGTGACTGTTGCACTGGTTAAAATCAGATTCTTGGACTGGATAGGTCTGCACCGACATAGCTTGGCATTGCTTGAACCATTACTGTAATAGATCCCCAAAATCCGATAGCCCACGTTGGTCTATCTGCTCAGCCTGCCATCATTCTGGTTCTGCTGTCCTTCATAGCAAACATCCTCTATTGGTATCAGCATCGCATTTCGGAAAGCTAAATTGGTTATTGGAAACCTTACTTGTGAACATGTCATCCGATATTTTCGCACTTACCCTGCGTTTATGTGGTCGCCATCACGACCCACAAGCGAGCACTAGGCGCGCCGAACCGCTAGCAATTCATCATCCGTCGAAAACGGGTGGGACGCGAAGCTATAATATCGAGAAATAGGAAGGCTAAATAAGGCACTGGGCTGTGCACTCCTCCTCAGTATTGCACACAGCTTCAGCCGGCATCATGCATCGTTGCGCACATGTGGTCACTCTGATCTGTTATAAGACAACGTCAACGTGAAACCCCTCTACGCTGGCGCACCCCGTGTTTCCGCCGCGGATCCATCTTTTCCGTGAAGAAAGAATCCTGACACTCACTGGTACTCCATCTATCGGGCGCTGAGGATCATGGCGCTTGGAACGAAGCGGTCAGCAAGCACGGTAACCGGGACTCGTCCCTTGTGTTTACATGTCTATCGAGTCGGCGGTATCTGGGGCGAAGACAAGATCGTCAGGACAGACGACAGGAAGACACCCAAGTGAGCCTTCTGATGCCATAATCCTCGCCGTGATCGCTGCGCCAAACGCGCACGCAATCTGGATCGGTTTGGGGGTTCTCGATGGGCGCGTGCATGTTAACGAAGACATGTCAGATATTATTTAAAAGGGACTCGGTATACAACGAGCTGGCGATCTGTACTCCATGTTGGCAGTCCGGACGGTCCCCCGGTCTGCCATATCAAGTCTGCGTATCTTGGACCGCCGATGATAGAAGCACCGCATCCAGGTCCCATTAGCATCACCATCGGTTTGAAACGACATGTTGTCGAAGTTCATCGCGGGAAAGCCTCTGCTTCTGATAGAACTTACTCGTTCAGGGGACTTGACGACAAAGAGTACCGTTGGCAACCGAATTCGTGGCTATGGGGGGGCACATTGGAAGTACGTACTATAGATGGTTATATTAGGGAAGATGGCTGAGAGCATGCATTGCTGCTGCATTGCACCGGTAGTGCCTGAACTCCCAGAATCAGGTTATGGCGACTTACCGCCTTACGCTGTTTGCGAGATCCAAGGACGGAGAACTCTGTATCCATGAGGTGAGAAATCCGTGCTAATCGATGTGTTCATTTGGTGAGCTTAGTGGGAGGTAGCCTGCTCAGTCCATGACCGACCTCCTTGTTGCAACTTGCCTTGCCATGCGGACACCGGATCACTAGATCTAGCTGACCCTCTTGGATCCTCCTTTCATATGTGGTCAATGAGCTTTCCTGACTTTCTATCACCGTCGTCACTACACATCGCTTATCATCATTGTACGTTAAGTAATGCCGTACAGTTTCACTGTTCTTCTAGTCCCAAATTGATCAAGATCGGAAAGTATTCATGCACTTCCCAGTAAACACGGTCTATCCGAGAATCGTGCAATTGATAAGAAACAGGGCAATCGTGTCCAAACAACGGCCTTCCATTCTACCTGGATTATCCTAACATCCCCCTACGCCTTCACCACACATGACGAAACGACATTCCTTGAAAGGTCTTCCCCAGCTTGAACAAGTTGGCAAGCTGACCGGTAGCAACACCATTCCCCGCCGCTGACTCGAGACGATGTCGCATTGCCTGCACTTCCTCCATTGTCAACGTAAGCGTGTCGTCCTGGAACTGATTTCTATCAAGGACCCGAGTGGGATTGTCGCTAGTCTTTGTCGAGTCGGTTTGGGAAGCCAAGTCTTTGATCGCTTCTGCAGTCGAATCGTCCGAATCCACAACTTCGTCGCTCAACCGGGTCTTGCCCTCCAATTCCGGCCCATCCTCAAACCCTTCACTCTGATATTGTCGTGCGGGACGAGTAGCTGCAACCTCCTTGATATCTTCTCGCTGGGGTGAGACCATGTACACACAGACTCGAGCGTGATCTGCGAAACTGATTTTCTTGGGCGTCTTGACCTTGTGTTCGGTGGACTTCACAACCGATAGTATTGTGCACTTGCCTCCAGATTTCGTGTTGTCAGCCTCCGGGAAACGCCAACGTCTGGCGGGTGGTGATAGGTTGGTAAAATCGATCGTGCGGACTGGTGGCAGTTCCCCCTGCTTATCAGTGGAGATGGCTGGCGAAGATACGCGGGTTGATTTCGAGAGGCGCTCGTCCACAGAAAGAAGGCGATATGATGCGGATGGCCCTTCGTAGGCAAAAGGTTTTTCAGGTGTATCGGAAGACCGCACCGTGGTCGTATGACTCGAACCGCGCAGTGCATCGACCTCCTTGTCCTGACTAGATCCCTCGCTAAATTCATCGTCGTCCTTCGAAACGTCATCATGATCTCGGGGCCAATCAGAACCCGCCGCCCGTACCGCCTCCCTACCGGGTCCGCCGCCCTCTGGACTGAACGAAGGATCGAAACGAAGCTTGCGTAGCTTCCTCGGTCGCCGTGGCATACCATCTTTATCAAACCCAGAGAATACGAGGAAACCGCTCGGTGAGTCAAAATACGCTTGTTCTCGGTTACGTTTTCGTGGAATGCTTATCGGGGTACTTGGTGTATCGGAGGTTTGGACGGGCGTTGGTCCAAATTCGCTGGACCCAATGTCGGTGGGTTCTCCTGGTTCAGATAATGGGACATATAGTGGCGGTACAAAGTTGGTGGTCAACTTGTAAGGGGGTTCGGGGACGAATCTGTCTGTTGGGTGGAGGAGCATTCAAAGTTAGGTATGTAGCTAGATCTGACCGCGCGAGGGATGGAGGCGAGCAGGGAGGAAAGAACGCGTGGGCAACACAATGACTGCATAAAATGGCCCACCGTCGAGAATGTACTGTGCGATGGGCACTTGAAAGGCTTCGTCGACGCAATGCATGATCCACCCCGCATGGATCACCTACAACACAGTGGATCAACGTTATTGCCAGCGCATACACCCGACCATATCTCGTGTCTGGCACCGTATATGCGCACCATGACAGACTTGGCAAACAGCTTCGTCACCCACGGCTCTGAAGGGTCGGTCGCAAAGAAATAGCGAGTTCGCACGTCCAAGGTCGTTCCGGAGGAAACCTCCCCGCCGTGTGACACTTTATACATCCCCCAAAGTTAGCCTGGGTCGGGCAATTTTTTCTTGTCGCTTGATACCCACCCCATTTCTCTGAGAAAGCTCTCGAGACACGATTGCTGAAATATGCTGTGATACAGCGTTAGGTGCAGGCATTGTTAGGGCAAATTTAAAACATCCACACTACTCACCGGATCCTGAGAATAATGGAGTCTCGCTGCATTTTTTGGGGTGAGGGATCGTCCGAATACCCAATCTTTCTTTCAATGCACTAAACATGGGGAGTTGCTATCGAGAGCGATTGGACCATGCAGGTAGTAGGGAACGGCGGATGACAGGTTCCTATCCAGGCGGACGGCAAATCGAAGTGGTGGCGTACACGGACTTTTGTACCAACCAGTAATCGTTGTTTACGTAGTAGTTCTCCCTTTCCACCCCACGCTGCTATGGAGGCCAACTTGGTCGCATCAAAAACCCCTCACCATCCTGTTGAGGAAAACATAAGAGTCAAGGTACGATTTGGTTGATCATTTCCTGGATGCTGGTGACTGTCCCGGGACATTGTCGAACCTTGGAAGTAATACCTGACGTCCCCGCCCAGGCTCCCCCTCCTCAGCGTAGTGGCCCGCGATACAAAGAGAAGTACGTCCCAGCTCATGTCCATATTCATCTTAGATCCCCGTCAACTACAAGCACATATACTACCCAGGTTCCAGGCCCTTCGTGAAAAGTTTGATCAGGTCAATGCGGTACGTCTTTCTCTCCCATCCATCCACCGACCAGTTCCGAGTCTGTGCTGACGAACAACCACACATCCTCGCACTCTTCTCTTTTGAACCCGCAATACAGCTACACGACGAATATCAACGTGACCTCGAACTCGCAAACGCTCGGGTACGGAAACTTCAGTCGGAAAACGAGTCTGTATCGCCGTGCTCGCTTCACATCGTCGGTTATGCATACGAATCACCCCTTGTTGTTTGTTCGCATCTAGTCTTCTTCTCGATGCTATTAGCATCACAGTACCCGCCACTCCGTCATTGATGCACCTCATCCGCCCATCCCCGACTGGCACTTCCTCCTCGATGCCAATAACGTCATACACGCATCCTCCGCCTTCCTCATACCCCCAATCTGTTCCAGTGAACGGGCATGGGCATGACCACGCGAACGGGAGGTACCGTGACCGTGATAGGGAGTATGATCGATCCGAGGTGGGCCTTGATATATGTCGCTTCATGCCATCGCTTTAGGTTGATTTATTGATCAGATGGATCCCGTGGACCGGTCAAACGATCATTCTCCCCACGGGTCAAGCATCAACGGACGACCTTCGTAGGGTTTGGGTTACCATGTATTCTGGTTTGCATCGTGTGTGCCACAAGGACCTTTGGGGTTTCTCAACCTTGTGCACTCAAGGGCACCAGGGAGTCTGACAGCCTCTCAGTAAAGCCCTAGAACGTACGTATGTATGACTATTCAACCTCCCGACGTACAGGAATGATCTAGATTACTTTGCTCTCTTTAAGAGTCTAGAGCTGCTTCGATTCGAACGATGCATCTCCACCAGTGTCGATGTTCTTTATTGGCCCATGGAACCACTTGTGCGCAGATACCACCCATGAGACCGATGCAAAGATGAATACGGTCATAATGATCACGACAGCATAGTCTTGCTTACATCAGCTCCCAAGCACTCGCGCCAGTGACAACGACAATACTCACTCATGCCTTGAGCGCTTGTTGTTTGGGAGGACGGGAATAGAAGGAGTATGACGATGAAGGCGACCCACGACACGGCAACGATGCCAACAGGCATGTACCATCTTCCAAGTGTGAAGGGTCCCGGTGAGAGCGCGTTCCGCCCAGAAGTGATCCGAAGAAATATGGGTGTCGCATATGATACATACAGGCCGATAACGGATGCCCTAGAATGAGAGAAAGAACGTAAATCGCACGCTTCGTCGGCAATGCGTTGGTGGCTTGACTAACCCAGCGAGCGAGGACAGCGCTGCAGTAGAGAATCCGAAAAGACCACAGATCGCGGCGGAGACTATCACGAACCATACGGCGTTGACCGGCGTTTGTGTGTGGCGGTTTATTTGCTTCCACCAGCGCGAACCAGGGAGAGCGTTATCTCGGGCAAAAGCAAAGACGACGCGGGAGGCGTCTACCCCTTGGGCAGCCCCTGTTACGAACTAACGGCGTACAGTGTGAAACTTGCCATGTGTGAAAACTTGAGGGTTGACTTACCTGGACAACGATGATGAAACTCCAGATTACCAACATGCCCCGCTTCCCTAGTACGTCTAGGAAGAGTTGAGCCATTGGCAAGGGCAGGTCCGTGGTGAGAAGCGAGGAAACTGATTTCGTCGCAAAGGATGCTGCGATAAGTAGCAGCCATCCGAGGATTTCGGTGCTAGCCACTCCGAGGATGATGGCAATTGGCGCACTGCGTTGTGCACCGGCAACCTCCTCCGAAATGTGTGCAGCGGAATCGTCTGATACGTATTAGAAACAGTCTCGTGTCAAGGGGAACGCTTACAGCCTGTCAGCGTCCACATTGGCGCTGTGAACGCCAATAAGAATGCCCAGGCGTCTGATCAAGATGAGTGACACAGCCACCCACCACATAGGTCGTAGGGTGACATACTGTCTGCGTGATGTCGCTCACTCGAGTGTGTCAAATAAGAGTAGGGTACTGATTAAGTACAAAGCGGTGGAGGTTGGAAAGAAAGGGCGGAAAGAAAAGGTCCTTGTACTCGCTGCGGTGTTGTGTGCGGTTGGGTGAAAACCCGCAGGGTTTCCGGCTCAAGGCTGGGCTCTAGCCTGCCTGGGAAAAGGTGAGCTGTGTACCCTCTCATTAGGAGCCTGGCGACGCGCCCAGCGAGGCTTGGGACCCGATCACTAGGAGCGAGGCTACGTACCGTTAGCGTACCGGTGGCATGGCAGTTCGCATGAAATTGTTGAAGAGTTGTTGGTCGGCTTGAAGGAAGGGCGCGAGGATGAGTGCGTGATCTCTCAAATAGAGCGTGAAAGCGTCTCCGGCCCAACGCCCGATCACTTTGACCACGTCGAAAGGTACTCCTTTCAGCAAATAGAAAAGGGTGCCTCCTATGTGGAGACTGTGACCTTTTAGATCCGAGAGGTTGTTCCGCTTGGCGATGACTGCGAGTTTGTTCGTTACTTGAGTTTTGGATAATGGGCGGAGTCCACCCCTGGAGTGCTTCCATGCGAAAAGGTGGGCGTCTGGGGGGGGTGGGTTGATGCGAAGATGGTTTTGGAGCGCTGTTTCAGGGTTTGTGATGCAACCCGTTTGTGGCGCGCATTGGACGTCTTCGCCCGTGATTTCGCATTTGGTGACGGGGATTCTGAATTTCAAAACTGGGAGACCGTCCTTGTCGCTCAGCGATGAGACGCCGCGGCGTGTGATGTACTTGGTGGGCTCGAATTTCTCGTGAATGTTGGGCACCGTGAACTCGCCTAGTCTAGCCACGCAGTAGAAGGTTATTACTATGCAGGCGTACACGGCCGCGTCGCACGGGTCGTTCATGTTAAGGCCGGCGTGTATGATTTTTAGGTCGTCTACGGTGATGGGGGGACGCTTGGCGCGTTTGGAGCTACGGGGGGCTAGGCGAGCTGCTCCTTGGAGCGTGAGTCGCAGCTCGTCTTGGGGAATGTCCCAGGATTGTCTGTGTAGGAGGTGCCAGGCTTTAATGCCCGCCGCGTAGTTGGATAGTGCTGAATCAGACGCTCCTCCCGCGCAGCTGGAAAGGAAGGCTAGGAGTAGTGTGCCTGAGATCGGGCAGCGTTCCAGATCCGGGATGGGTCCGTTCAGGTCGCAGTAGACGTGGTATGTGAGCAGGGCATTGCCGTAGAGGACTTTGGTGCTGTCTGCCCAGGAAGCTCCGATGACCTCTAAAATGCGGTTGAGGGCATCGTCGGAGATGGTCGCGGGAATGGTGTTGCCCGATGGTCTCAAAGAGGGAGTTGACGGTGTCCAAAGACGCAGCCTGTCTTTGGCAAGGCAGTGGGGACGGTTCGGGGAGGGTAGAGGTTGGAGGTTGGGTGGGTATGGTCGTGGTTTGGGCGCTGTGACGGATGAGCCTCCGGTGCCAGCTGGGGAGGTTAGTGTGGAGTTGAAGCGTGCCGGATTAGAAAATGTCATTTTGTAGGGCGCTGCGGACCAGCTCGTCTTCGTGTTGAGCTTCAGCTCTGGCTCTCTCGGTTGCCTCTTGTTGAGCACGTTGCTCGCTGAATATTCTAGTGGCGCTGTTGGAGTACTTTCCTTCCCGTAGGTCTCTGAGCTCCCGGGCGGAAAGTGGGTCAGTGGCATCCGAGAGGAAATCCCCAAGGTGCTCTGGAAGTGGGATGGCTGGGAGTAAAAGGGATTCGGAGTCGTAGAGCCCTCTGGAGGGCCTGTCGGCTGGGTTGTCACTGCTGGGAACGTAGCGCGTTGCGACGCTACGGATACGAGTGGCTGAGCTGAGGAAAGTGTGGATATGTTTGAAAATGGTGTTGACTGCTTGGTTGCGATGCCTGCCGACGTGCCATCCCTCCACGATGCCAGTGTTGTCTCCGTGGAGTATGACGTGGTTGTTGTCGGGAAGGAGAATGTCGAGAGTGCGGATAAGGAGCTCAAAGGCGATGGCTTCGGCCCATCCGATGTCTTTGGGTCCGTGGAGGGATCTCCAGTCTGCACGCAGACGCCAGGCATGCCATCGGTTCCCGACGGTGATACCGATTCCAATACCAGAACTGGCATCGGAGTAAGCTCTTGGGTCGAAGAGAGGCAGTGGAGCAAAAATTGGACGGGTAATGGATCCGTTGCGTAGTCTGTCCCTCCACCAGAGGAGGTCTTTTTCAATCCCTTTATCTGGGTGGTGCGGTATGAATGGACGTTTGGCGCATGTCGACAGCATGCTTTCAAGCCCTGTCAGGTAAGCTCGGCCCTGAGGCAGTATGGATGCTGCGTGTAGAAGCTTTCCGTACAGCTCCTGCACGTGTTTGAGCGTATGTGCTCGTCTCTCTAGCCAGGCATTGATTTCGTTTGTATATTTCTCTGTTTTGTTGGGACTAAGTGTAACTGTGCGCTGTTCTAGGTTCCAGACGAAACCTATGTAAATGGTGGATGCCGCAAACGGTTGGTCTTTGGATGCTTCCCATGGGATTCCGAGCTCGCGGGAGATTTCATCTATGTCAGCAATATTGTATGTGAATCAGGCATCTTCGTTGGATCGAGAAGATTTGTTGGAAAGATCCTGGATAGGGAAGGAACAGCTTTCGCTAAATTCCTCTATTAGCCCGTCCTGGTGTTCGATGCCGCTGTACCAGATTCTTGACGTCGTGTGCCTCATTCCGGTTCTCATGATATCTGCGTGCCATTGACTTCTGGCTGCATTGTATTTGAGTAGGTGTTTCCGCGGGATGCGGAAAAAGAGATGGTCATCAACCCACTTGTCAAGTGGACCGATGCCGTTGGCACGTAGTATTTCCGCACCTGCATCCGCCACTTGTCCGTATGCGCCACAAGAGGGTGATGCGCTGAACGCGACGCACGTGTCAATGCATGCGGTTGTGTCAGAGATTCGCACTACTGCTGCCGGCCATTGTGATTCATGTAGTGGGATTGTGCGGTATGCTTCCGCTACGTCACGCATTGCAACCTGTGAACCTTCGGGGAGGCGAGAAACCAGGAGATAGATTGTTGAGAACTTCCCCCAGGTACATGGGAAGAATTCCATGGTTATGGCTTTGTTGATGGACTGGTTAGGGAAACGAGGCGATGCCTCGATGGGGAATGAGAAGTTCTGTATTAGGCAGAATTTGCCAGGTTTTCCGGATTTCGGTATTAGTGAGAGGGGGGATGATTGAAACGAGCCAAGGGAGGTTTCTATCTCCGAGAAAAGGAAGGGTCCTATGTAACGACCTTTAGTCAATTCTTTATCTACGATATCCTTGAATTCAGATTCATAAATCGCAAGGGAGGTACTATTTGGAGGGATCTGTACACGGGGAGGTGTGGGATATCCTACAGTGAAGCCGTGGCGAAAACCGGTTGGAATGGAGGGGAAGTGATCTATTAGTTTTGTCTGTCGGAGCACGACCTCCCAGGCATCTGCTTTATATGGTGTTAGAGGCTGGTGCCTTCTGCGCTCGAGGGCATGAGCTAGCCCCATGCATGGAACCTCCGCAACCTGAGCAGGCATGCATGCCATCGTGTTTCTCGTGGCATCCACTTTCACGTTGCCACATGCTGCATAGGATGGTGCCCGTGTCTTTGACTCGCAGTGCTTTGTTGAAGCGCTCGACGAAGGTGTCGAACTGGTCATTCCAGGTTCGTTTGGCTGCACAGAAAACGACTGGGATGGAGTGTTTGTGCCTGCCGAGGCAAACGGCGCAGACAGGTAGGGTGTTGTTTGGAAAGGCTGAGGCTTCGTGCGCAGGTGGTTGGGTGTCGATACGAAAGGAACGTGGACGTTTGGGCAGGGACGAGTCTGCATGTTCTCTGGACGGCGGGGAGATAGGCCGTTTGGAGAGGCTGGGGGTTCGCGAGTGCGCAGCTCTGTTCGAAGCGTTGAATGTGGGGGTTTGACCCGAGAATGATGAGTAACGGTCGTTGAACTAGGGGGGACCGATCATCGTGGTATACACGGTATGATGAAGGATGAAAGACGGGGTTACGACGCATCCGGAGAGAGGAAAAAGCGGTTGTGAGAGGAGCGCCGCCAGGCAAGTGTATTCGACCACAGGGTGGGAAAGGAGTCCACGTCCCGATGGTGGTCCACATGGGAATCGCGCCCGCGTGTGGCATCGGGAAGGGATCACAAGATTGATGGCACAGAGAAAGGAAAGGAGGGAGGGGGGGGGGGTAGCGAGGTTAGACGAGGTTATTGCGAGTAAAGGATAAAACAGACCGTTCGGACTGCTTCGATCTTGGCAGCATACGCGTTGTCGAGCAATTCCTGGTGGTAGTCATTGAGACGACCTACGTGTAGCGGTACCAGCCGAAAGGCATCTGGCGTCCCGAGGGTCTTGTGCCAATCTCTGCGGACCCTTCCTTGGTAGAGGAGGAGGGCGCGCTTGCGGTACTCGCTAGGATCATGCCTCCAGTCATGACCCTCTATGGCTAACCAGAATAGTCTAACCATGTCTAGGCGTTCCGCAGGCCAGTCCTGTTGCCTCATGGCGTTGAGCATTCTGTAGTTCGCCTCTCCGAATTCCTCCCACGAGAGCGCTTCGTCTTTGATTTTGTGTTTCTTCGCTCTGACGGAAGCGCTGGTTTGGAACGTCGGGCCTTTCTCCGTTTGGACAAGGGTGAGAAGGTCTTCGTCTCCTGAGCCGTCTTCTTCAGCCTCGCGGATGCCTTTGTTGGTGAAAAGGTAGAGTGGAACGTAGTCTCCTTTACGCAGCTTAGTGAGCGCGTGTTGTGATGGTAGGAGTAAAGCCGTGGACGGAAGAGGCCTGTCCGGAATCGGCGTGTACTTATTCTTATATTTCTTTTTCTCCTCTTTTTTCGCCTCTTCCTCCTCCTCGAGTTGGAGAGTGCGGCGCTGATCCGCTGCTTGCTCTGCCTGTTCGCGGCGCTGTCTCTCTTCCTCAGCATTGGCTACCCGTTGATTTTCCCAGTTCTCCACAGTCCTGGCGTGATGAATGGTCCACAGGGCTCTGAGAATTTCAACGGCTTCCTCTTCCGTCTTACCGTCGACCGTGAAGACGAGTCTTTCGTCATCGAACTCCGGGAGTGCATAGTCTGGGCATCGTTCTTGATTGGGGTCTGCCATGGCTTCGATGCAGAGTGGATAGTGTCCAAGGCGGAGTAGGATGACGACGAACAGAAAAGAAGATAGCGAGCGAGGTGCAGCGCGAGCTAGCGGGGGCGGCAGGAAGAAGAAAGGCGCACCGCCTCGCTTAGCTTTCGCGCAGACCTCATCCGTACGCCGCTTCGTGCCTCCGCTTACGTAGGATACCATTGGCCCAGTCGGTATTGTTCTCGAACAGGGTAAATGCATCTTTCGTCGACACCTTGTTGTCACCGGAGCACACGAGCAAAGCAACGATCGCAGCCACAGTAGCCCCCCCTTGATTCACTACTCGTCACTGAAAACGATGTCGGAACCTGGATAAGACATACCATTCACCATGACGTAGAAGAGATTGAGTCGGGCAAGGACATTCGTTGCCGCCGAGCAAACGAGACCGTGGCAAAACAGGATTGCCAACAGAATCCCGTATGTTGCACCTGAACTCAGCGCGATAGCCCCATCCGATCCCACCGTGATGGCGGATGTGATCATCTCAGCGCTGGTTCATGGTCAGACAGGAGTAGTTACAAAATATGACGTGACAGACCATGTAAAGTCAATTGAGCACACAAGCGTTACCTGACCAGTGATGTTAGCCCACCCCGTGATCCAGCTCGCCAAAGCAGCATATTTCGGGGGTGCTAGTTTAGCGGAGAAGTAGTAAAGTCCAGCAGACGTCCTGATGTTGGAGCCGTTTCAACATGAGATGCAGGCACCCTGAGCCTCTGACTCACGGCATGGAGGACACCAGCTCGGCCATGGAAAGAGCTACAGCCATCACGAAGAAACAAGGGATGAGCCATCCCCACACCATCCCAACATGGCCACCTGACCGCCATTGTTATCTTGGTTCACAACATACGGCAGGAACACACCTGAGACCAGAGGAAATGAGAAGGTGGAAGTCACAGAGGCGATCACGCCCATAATCGAGATTGCAAAGGCAATCGTTTCTAGCATCTTGATGCCACCATGTTAGATCACGAGTCTACTATTGAACGAGCGTTTCGCACCGAGAATTCGCGCTTGAACTCCGCCTTGTAACCGAGCTCTGCAAGTCGCTCGTCGTCCGCATTCTGAAATTTCGGAGACCTTTCATTCACTGCGAGTGTCTTTATGTCGACAACACTTTCTTCCTTAGACATCCTCAAAGATCAGATAGAGATGGAAGTAAAGGGAGGATGGGCGTACTTCTCACCAATCCGTCATATTTCTGTGAGACATTGTGTCAGCAGAGATAAGGATAAGGGCAACAATCCAAGGATCACTTAATAATCCCTTCCTTATCACGGGGGCAACAGATTCCACGCTTTACCAGGCCGCTTCACATGGTGAAGAGACCATAGAGTCACAGGGTAATAGTAATAGGGTGGGTAGGATAATGAACGGCCATCTTACGAAAGCACAAAGCTGAATGAAAGGCGCTATACAGGAACTTCGAGGAGATGGAGTCCCGGTATCCTCCCCGCCCAGCTGGGGGAGTCTGGCCGGGCCGCATTGAAGGGGTTGGTGCCAGTGGGAGGTAGTAACTTCAAGTTGTACCTTGAACCTAGGCGGTAACGTAATGTGAGAAGAAATTGCGCTGATCCGTGAGACTCAGTTCGGTATGGACTTGGAGATAGACTTGGAGTTGAACTTAGCTCGCTTAACTGCTAAGTGCGGCGAACTCCAAGTCGCCGTTGGTCACGCGGGGTTGTAAAGATTCAGGCTCAATCGGCTTGGGCAATCAACCGAAACTGCGATGCCTCGTGACGAAACCAAGTGCTGGATTGAAACTCAGTCAGCACACCCCAGACCCTGCCTGATTGTATCGAGATATGCCTCCTTTGCGGTCGTTCAGCCCCCATCGACGCCAACAGTTCATCCAGTACTTGACGCTCATCATCAGCATCGCTGTCTGCGCCTCTGCAAGCCTTCTTGACTCCCTGATAGTACGCCGTCGGGAACCAGAACCTTATCACACTTCAATCCTCACCAGCGAGGGTTGGCTCATCGAACTTCTCACCGGACATCCAGAACGAATTCGCTGTGAGCTCGGAATGCATGCAAATGCATTCCAGGAGCTCATCACCCTCCTCCGGTCCTACGGACATGAGAACTCCCGCTCTGTTTCGCTCGAAGAACAAGTTGCCATTTTTCTGTATATGTGTATCACTGGTCTACCTATCCGTCACGTTGGGGAGAGATTTCAGCGTTCCAATGACACGATCTCACGGTAAGTTATAGTACCACATCTGAGGACCAGGTTTTCACCTCTTTCGTGGCAGGTATTTCCACAAGATGCTCATTACCTTCAGCTCTGCTCCGTTCTATCCAACCTACGTTCTCTCTCCTGCTGGAGATATCATCTCACCCAAAATTCGCGACAATCCCAAATACTGGCCTTATTTCAAGGACGCTATTGGTGCGATCGATGGTAGCCACATCGTTGTCGCACCGCCTGCAGCGGCACGTTTCCGCTACCGCAACCGAAAGGGATTTTTATCCCAGAACTGCTTGTTTGCCTGCGATTTCGACCTCCGTTTTACATTTGCTTTGACAGGTTGGGAAGGATGTGCTTCAGATGCTCGTGTCTACGACGATGCACTGTTACGCGGTTTCCAGGTTCCACCTGGAAAATATCTCCTTGGTGATCTCGGGTTTCCTGCTCGACCGACTCTCTTAGTACCTTATCGCGGTGTACGATATCATTTAGCAGAATGGGGGCGTGCTGGCTTGAGGTATGCCTCTTTCTAGGTGTAAGTTTTCTTCTGAGTTATTTCCCCAGACCCGCCACAAAAGAAGAATTATTCAATCTGCACCACGCTTCGGTGAGGTGCGTTATCGAATGCATATTTGGCATCTTGAAACGACGCTTTCGGATCCTCCTCCTCGCCCTTCCATTCAAAATGGAGGCTCAAGCACGCATTCCGGCCGCACTATGTGCGCTTCACAACTTCATGCGTATTCATGATTCTGAAGTCGATCCAAATCCTGATGACCCACTCCCTGACGACAGCGCCGGCAGTGGCATTGATTATGTCCCAGGGGAAGCTGCAAACAATGAGGGTAGTGTGGAGGCACGCGCTATGCGCGACAGGATTGCTGCAGCGATGTGGCAAGATTACATACAGATTATTCATCTTCGGAGTGGTCAGGATGACGAGTAGAACATGTATTGTGTATGATCCCGAAACAAAGAACATGTTTGTATCGTGAGTACAAGAGAACTACATTAACGTAGACAACAACATAGCGAACAATATCGTTGGACAGCTAGTACAAACCATAACCCTCTTCTTGGCTGGTATAAACATACTGATTCGTGGTGTCTCCCCCCTCCCCACCAGGGAGATTCGACATTGTAGTATAGTCTGATGAGGGGGGGATGTAGGCACCCGACGATGTGGTATAGTCCGATGAGGGGGGCATGTAGGTACCCGATGATGTGGCATAGTCCGACGAGGGGGGTGCGTAGGTATCCAAAGGCGTGTCCATATAGCTTGACGGCGTAGTGTGTGCATAGCCGGCTGATGACAAGGGCGGCATAAAAACACTTGAAGACGAAGCATCTTCTGACGACTCGGTAGTTGCAAAGTCGGTTGAAAAGTCGCCAAAGTCAAAGGAGAAGCTGTTGCTGCGTGCAGGTGCAGGTGGATGTTGGATAGAAGAGCTAGAGGAGGTGGCAATGTGCATCGAGGAACTCATGGGTGGGGCGGCAGCTGAGCGGGTAGTATCCTTGGATGTATGCTTTGCATATTGTAACTCAGCAAATCGGTGGCGAGCTTCTGCATCTAGCAGGACGTAGACACGAAGAACCTCTGAATTCTCCATAAAAAGGTCGGCGAGATAGGCCCTAGCATCCACCGATAGTGCGTGGTCCGATTGCAGGAGTGGGATGGCGTCAACGGATGTAATATTGGTGGCCGAGATCAACGGGGCAGAGACGGCAGGTTGTTTGTCCACAGGGGGTTGGGCATCACTGACAATGTCAGCTATGCGACGGAGTGCGCCGCTGAGGCCAGTAATGACTGCCATTGGAGCCGAGTTACTGGGAGGCTCTGGGTTGGCCCTGTCGGGAGCATGCAGTACGCAGTTACTTGGCTTACCTGCTGTGTGTAGTAACTCAGAGATGATAGCGGTTGCTGGTCAAGAGTCAATTGGAACTCAGATGACTGAGTCCGAAAGCTATATATGCTACATGAAGTGCGTGTGAACTAACTACTATAAATGAACTACTACCGTGTAATACGAGTTCGTTCAACACTCCCCCTTGCTAAGCGCATGGTAATCGCGTAAGCATTAGGTGGTAGTGATATGTATCGCTAGTTAGTCCTGCTAACTGCGGTTTTTATATCTAAACCAATTTGAGACCTACACTGCTCGAATTTGACATATCTGAGGTTCTTGGTGAACATATCGGCAGGATTGTCAGTCCCTTCGATATAGAAGATCTCTACTTGCTGATCAGTTACAGCATCGCGTACAAAATGGTAGCGAATGGGTATGTGTTTGGTGCGACGTTCGGTGACAGGATTGTTAGCTATAAAAATAGAACCTTGATTGTCGCCACAGATAGGAATGGGTTTTAGGTGAAACCCTAATTCCTCAAACATTTGTTTAACCCATATGACTTGGCGAGAACAGTCGCTCAGGGCCATGTATTCAGCCTCTGTAGAAGAGAGGGCTGTAGTCTTTTGTAAATGTGAGTTCCAAAGGAAAACACCATTCGCCAACTTTAAGTAGAATCCTGTTTGGGAGTGGCGAGTCTCTGGATCTGCTCCCCAATCAGAGTCAGTACAGGCGGTGATACCGCATCCAGAGGAACCGTCATACACAAGCGAGTAGTCGCGAGTGCCAAGTAGGTAACGGCAAATGTACAGGGCCTTGTCTAAGTGCTCCTGTGATGGGTTGGCAGACTGTCGCGCCATCTGGGTGACTGCATAAGCAATGTCTGGGCGAGTACCAAGCATAAGGTATAACAATGAGCCGATAACTGTCTGGAATCGCGTCCGAAGTTCCGCATTGACAGGGGCTGTGTTCTTCTCAGGTTGGTAACCTTGAGGTAAAGGTGTACGAGCGGGTTTTGCGTTGATCATTTCGCATCGCTCTAGTACTTTCTCGAGGTATTCGCGCTGGTTAATATGTAACCGGCGATCAACTCGATGAATGTTCATTCAGAGAAATTCACGTGCATCTCCGAGATCGCGGCATTCCCACCTCTTCATAAAGGTAGCCTTGACTTTCTCAACAAAGGCTTTTGAGGGGCCACAGAAGAGAGCATCGTCTACGTAGATTATAGCTACGACGATTTGGTTTGCTTCTCTGTATATAAAGAGGCCGGCGTCCGTTTGGAGTCGCTCAAAGCCTAGTTCTCTCATTGATTGGTTGAGCTCGTTCCACCAAGCTAAACCTGCTTGTTTAAGCCCATACAGGGCGCGGAGTAATCTGAGAACTTTGTTTTTAAGATGAGGAGGCACAAAGCCTTCTGGGAATTCCATGTAGATTTCCTCATCTAATTTGCCATATAGATAGGCAGATCGCACATCGAGTCCGGACAGATGCCAGTTCTCTAAGGCGGCTAGGGCGAGCATGCATCGCACTGTTTCGAATCTTACGACTGGGCTGAAGATCTGATCAAAATCAAGACCTTCGACTTGCGAGAATCCTTTCGCTACTAGTCGGGCACGTTTACGGCCATCGGATTTTTCATCAAAAACCCATCGATTCTTAATGACCTTTCGGCCAGTGGGGCGGTCAGAGACTTCGAAGACTTTGCGTTGTTTCAGCATGTCTAGTTCTGTTTCGCACGCTTTGAACCATTGTTTTTGCTCTGATTCAGGTAGGCGCAGGAGGTCTCTATATGACCATTCTCGGTAATTGGGTTTGTTGGGCCTTTCATCAAGGGGTACTGCCTTTGTGCATAGGTATAATACCATAGCGTCTCCCCCTTCCCGGATCATGCGTTCGACGTCGTCCTCAGAAGGAGTGGGGGATGGAGGCATGGCACCGGGAACGTTGGGTGTTTCCGGCACAGGAGGAGTGGATTGACCGGTTAGGTCTTTCCAGCGCGAATCGCGCTCAATTTCTTTTATTTGTTGTACCGGGTTACGGCGTTCTCCATAAATGTTGCCTGGGCGGCGGGGTGGTTGCTTGATACGCTCAGAACGGCGTGGTAAGGCGGGAGGGGCATCCAAAGAAGGGAGTCTCCTAGGAGGGGTACGAGGAGGAGAGGGCGTTCGTTCCGGGACAACTGGTTCAGGCGAAGGGTTTCGCTCAGAAGGTAGCGGACTTGGGTTTGGAGGGACACGGCGAGTTCGCTCAGGAAATCCCGGTAAACCGTCATCGTCGCTTTCCGCATCAGAGTGCGGGTGCGAGGGTGGTCTCGGATGTTTATGGGGTTGTGGGGGCGCACTTACCGGCTTGTGAGGCCGAGCCCCTGGACATCGAGGGAATAGATTCTCATCAAAAATGGCATGCGCATACGTATGTAGCGCATTGTTAGGGCGCATGAATAAATAGTTGCGCTCGTTACCTGGTGGAATTCCTAGGTAAATCATTAGCTGCGATTTGGGCTGCAGCTTGCCCCCACGAGTGTCCACTGGAAGGTGAACATACGCAGCGCATCCAAAGACGCGTAGATGAGAAATTGTTGGAGGAACTTTGTTTAGAAGTTCATGAGGTGTCCTCCAGTTTAAACCTCGTTTGGGAGTGCGGTTGTATACATGTACCGCATGCTGGATAGCAAATTCCCAGTAAGAATCAGGTAGGCAAGCGTGAAGACGCATAGCCTGAGCTTTGTCCATCAAAGTGCGAATAAATCGCTCAGCTCGTCCGTTTTGTTGTGGGGTGTGAGGCGCAGATTCATAGATATGAATGCCATTGTCGCGCATTAGCTGCCCAAAGGCTTTTGATTTATATTCTCCCCCTGCATCGGACATCCAGCCTTTTATGGAGGCGGAGTACTGATTATTGATGTACTTTATGAACTCTTTGGTGGCACCAAGTGCCTGGTCCTTAGTCCAGAGGGGTTTGATCCATCCTTGGGACGTGTAATCATCATAAAAGACGATGATATACCTCGATCTGTGGTAAGATTCAGTCTCGAAAGACTTTAGATCAGAGTGTATGAGTTCAAAGGGTCTCTTTGCGCGAATATCATTCGCTGCGAAGGGACGGTTGGGTTGTTTGCCTAGCTGGCAGCCAGGGCAAACTGGTTCCATGGGCGGAATAGTTACGCTTGGGAAATCTCTTATATGTTTTCGCACAGCTCTTAGTACATCCTTTGAGGGGTGTCCGAGGCGGCGATGGAGCAGTTCATAGTCCACAGCGATCATGTCAATATTCGCTTTAGTGTGTTCATGGACGATAGGGGCTCTCACCCAGTACATAGTACTGCTTCCATGAGAGTGGAAGCTGATCAGGTCGTGCTTAGTGCAATCATCGATGATGTGCATAAAGCCTTCAGCGCTTTGAGCATACAGGCAATTGTCCTTAAGGAGTGTGCCGAGAGAGATGAGATTGATAGTACAATCTGGCATGTAGATAGTTGGCGATAGTCGCACAACATTCTCCTTGTAGCGGATAAGGACGCTGCCTTCGCCTAAGACTGGCGCTTTGCCATTCGCTGTTTGGGTATAGCGGGGTTCGCTGTAGGCCTGATACTCGACGAAGGCGTCGAAGTTATTGGTGAAATGAGCCGAAGCTCCAGAGTCAAGGAGCCACATTTCTGCATCCTCTTTGTGTGCACGCGTTTTTCCTTTTCCTTTGGTGTTGTGGTTCTCACAGCCATCACACAGGGAGTAAGGGAGCGTAGAAACAATGTCCATTGCATCACTATCTACTACAGACGATAGAATGAAATCTACATGCTGTGGCAAATATGGGAATCGCTCATCAGTGTCTGAGAGATGTGAGTGGGGTGAGGAAGAGACGTACGTGTCATCCTCGAGTCCATCATCCAGGTTGAAGTAATCTTCAAACGGGATTTCGACTTCTTCCTCTTCTGGGGCGTAGAAGTCATTCTGGGTGGCATAGAATTCGCCAGCCTCAGCCTGGCCGGAGTGGATGGAGACGGTGTCTTCATCCATTTCTATGAGGGCGGCGGGCTGTATGGGCTGGTGGAGCCGGTTGAGGAGCGAAGACGAATCATCTTCCATCGCATCCTCATAGGAGGGAACGTCCAGGCCAAAGGTGGCCGAAAAGGACGGGGAAAGGCGGTGGACTGGAGAGTCCTTTTTGTGTTCCTTGTACTGGGGTGGACGCGAGGGACCGGGGGCGCCAAAATCGTAATCGCCAGGGTTGACGATAGGAGTGCGAGTGAGTTTTCGGTTCGCAACTTTATCAAGACGTCTTACGGTCTCAATGGTGGGAGTGATCTCCAGACGGCGAGCGAGGGAAATCGCGTTCTTTGTCTGAGGAAAGGCAGGTGGGCCATAATGGGCTTCACCTGTGGTGTGAGCGTGACGGCGAGGGTCGATGACGGAGGGGCCGGCTTCCACAATGGCAGGGTCGATGATGGTGGCGGCAGAGAAAGCGAAGGAGGGGCCAGCGTCGTTGTAATGGGTATTTTCGCGACGTTGGGCGCGAGCGTCTTGTTTCGCTTGCCCTTGTGCGGAACGCTGACCACGAGTGGTCTTCTTCTTCTTCTGCTGTGGTCCTCCCTGTTGCTGCTGGTTTCCCCCCTGCTGCTGCTGCCCCTGTGGGCGCTGCTGCTGCTGCTGGAACTGGGGGTCCGCAGGCTTACGTTTGACCGCGGAGATTTTCTTCGCGTGGTCATCGTGTCTGGGCTTACGCTTGGAGACGTATTGCTGCCAGGCCACGAGGGTCATACGCTCGATTTCATCGAGGGTGGGGAGCTGCGTCGGATCCGCTGCTTCTTCCTTCTCCTTTCCTTTCACAGAGGTGGCGGATGGTCCAGAGGTGGACATGTTCAGAAGCTGGGTGAACACGTCCATGTACCGCGGTAATTTCGCAAGTACGATAAGGGATTGTAAGGAGGCGGGGACCTCGGTCTGGTAGGTCCGGAGTAGGTCGAAGTGCTGCTTCAGCTTCGAGAACGCAGCCTGGGGGTGCTGGTCCTTGGGGATGACAGTGTCCATCATCGCTTTAAACTCCAAGTGTTTGGAGGCAGTGGACGGAGTGGAAAACTTCGCCTTGAGGGCGTTCCAGACTTCCTTGGCGGAGGTCGCATCATAGAAGGGATGAGCGAGAGTGGGGGACATCTTCAAGACCATGGCACCAAGGGCCTTCTCGTTGGCAGAGTGCCAGTCATCGATACGAGATTGGTTAATGACCCGGTCAGATTCCCCTTCGGTAAGTTTGTTGGGGCAATCCGTAGTGATGGCCCAGAAAGCGTCGAGGGTACGCAGGTAAGCCTGCATAGTTTGGCACCAACGAAGGTAGTTGGAACCGTTGAGGTCGGGGACCTTAGAGGCGTTGGAAGTGTCGATCTTGGAGGACATAGTGAGAATGGGTGGTCTGGGACAAAGAGGCGTCAGTTAACTTCCAGTTGAGATAATGAGAAGAGGAGGAAGGGGCGTAGGTACACTCATTACGCTCTCAGAGTCCATGGACCGGTGAGACATAGTCTCCCCATATGTCCAAGGATCTGGTCGCATATGTCCAGGCGTAAAGACGCATAGGACGCGACATGTCGCATGTGTTCAAGCGTAAAAACGCATTAGAACGCGACTTACCGCACCAGAGAGCGCATAGCACATCTGAGGGCGGGAGCAGGAAAAAACCAAGTGATGGTGGCGAGCAAGTCGCACAGCACGATCATCAGGGCTCATAACCTGTCGGGAGCATGCAGTACGCAGTTACAACTTGGCTTACCTGCTGTGTGTAGTAACTCAGAGATGATAGCGGTTGCTGGTCAAGAGTCAATTGGAACTCAGATGACTGAGTCCGAAAGCTATATACGCTACATGAAGTGCGTGTGAACTAACTACTATAAATGAACTACTACCGTGTAATACGAGTTCGTTCAACAGGCCCGAGTCCTTTTGCTGGGACGTGAAGACGAAGCGACCGATTGCTGGGCAGACGAATGGAATGAGGTAGCAGGAGTGGGTTGTCGTCGGGAAGGGTGGGATGCATGCGATGATGGTGTACGCCGGCTAATACCCCACTGACTCCGAGTTGGAGGGATCCGGGGCTGTTCGGACACTTGAGATATGACGCAGCGCTTTCTGGACTGTGACGAAACTGATGAGGAAGTGGGAGGAAGGATGTCTTCATACATATCGACCACATCAGCGAGCTCCGCCAACGTGAACCTATGATTGAGGTCGGGTAGTTCAGGGGCCATCATAGCTCCCGGTCGACTGGCTGTGCTTCTCCTCGATTGAGCCGAAATCGCAGCACGTCGGGGTCTGGGTGATGCAGCTTGCACATCGCCATCATCACTGTAACCTTCAACTTGATCATACTCCTTGGGCGCATCATCCCAGCCCTCCTCCTCGGGCTGGTCCCAGCCAGATGACTGCGGTGGCATAAAAGCGCCAGTCCCTGTGACTCCCTCTGGACCCACTGGGAAGATACTGTGAACTTTGTCGTAGAAACGCCAGCCCTTGTTTTTGAACGGAACCATGCGGCGGCCAACCTGTGCAGATCAGGCGTGAGATAAAATCAAGATTCCCTATCCAGGCTATACCGTTGTTTGTATCCATTGGTTCCAATCCTCAAGCTCGGAGCGAGAACAGATATTTGCACTGTTCACATTGTCCCAATGGGTTCCCGAACGTCCAAGATATGTTTGGATCGATAGGTAGATTTGTTTTAGCTAGGAATCACATCAATACAACGCTGGGAGGAATGAAAAAGGAAAGAACATACGTTTCCCCACTTTGACGAAACGGTAGATGAGGTCTTGTCGTTCCCAAATAATGCAGCTCCTTCATGATACACGGTGAGTGGGAATACACCTGCATCTCCAAGCTTCTCTCGACGAGTATAGAGGAAGTCGAGCAGCGAGTTGACTTCGTGGTCCAACCATGAAGTACGAGGCTTCTTTGGATAGGTGTTGGACATCAGACGAAGTGCGTGGTACCCACAAAGGGCAGCGATTCCTTCGATCCCACGGAGGACTCGATAGAAAGTGTTGTCGGTAGGAGGGGTATCGACAACGTGTTGACGGTGTTGGGCAACAAGAGACATGGAGGAAGTAAAATTTAAACTCCGAAAGCCCCAGCTCATTTCCTGCTGGCGAACCAGCCAGAAAAGCTTGGTCACTTGTGGTTCGGGTTTAAAGGGGGGGTTCGATTGCCCAAGCCGATTGAGCCTGAATCTTTACAACCCCGCGTGACCAACGGCGACTTGGAGTTCGCCGCACTTAGCAGTTAAGCGAGCTAAGTTCAACTCCAAGTCTATCTCCAAGTCCATACCGAACTGAGTCTGATTTACAAATATCAGTGGTAACTTATGGGGGGCCGGGAGTGCTCCATAATCTCCAAGTCGCCACAGATTCCTTGTATTGGGGTAGAGTGACCGATGTAGCATAGTGACTCCTGGACGATTTCCTCTATCGCCCGGCAGATAGGCATCAACAAGCACTGCCAAGCGTGGAGACGCAGTGTAGCGTGTGGCGTGTGGCGTCGAAGCATCTGGTTTCAACCTAACGCCACTCTTCATATGCATATAGTGGGTTACCAAGAGTATGTCAGATGACTAGGCAATGCGTTCGCGGTTGCCAGTGGACGAACCCTCGCAGAAGGCTGCAGTTTGGCCGAGGAGGTACAACCCAGCAAGTCTACTGTTTCACCAGTACTTATGGCGGCACGTGACTTCCTAGAAGTGAGTTGCCAGAGTGAGTCAGGTGGCGGTGCCAGCGGCACGTTTTCTCGTCTGCCATCTCGTCTGCCAGCGAGCTCCTCGCATCGAGCGCCTCGCCCGCACCTTGTTTTCGCGCCCACCCACAACCACCTTTTGCAGGTCCGTCGCACTTCACTCATGGGCTCGCTCAGTGACCTGCTTGGTGCCCATCAATTGTGCTCCCCCTGTCGACACCCATTCTCCGCTCAGTTCATGGCCCCGGGCTCCCTCCTTTAATTACGCCGTGCAGTCAACATCGCGCAGTACGGCTATCGGCGACTTGTAACAACTACGCCATGAAGTACCCTCCACTCAATATCGCATGGTACTGCTATGGACGACACCGAGTCCCTGCTCAGTTCATGGTCCCCCCTCCTTTAACACCACCACGCCGTCAACATCACGCAGTACCGCCATTCAATCCATGGTTGAAACGTCGTCATCTCGTGTTATCTTCCACTTGCACCACCCGTGCTCTCATATCCTGTACCACTGCCACCCCCGAGCGGATGCTGTGGCTCATACGACGGCGTGGCCCCCGGAAGACTCGCGTGCTCGTAGTCATTTGGTCGTACATCTCACCCACACTCGACGAAGCTAACGGATACGACGACGCTGAGGGCGACAACGCCTGTGGATCTGTCCTTCGTGCCACCGCACCTGCGCCGGCGGCGGCTCCCGAGCTCGCACTCGATGACTCGTCACCAGCAAATGAGGGCTGGCCGCTTACACCGACAGCGACACTCCCACTCACCGTCTGGTGTGTGTGTGCATGGGCACGGGTATGCAGGAGCGCACTAGTCGCCGAGAGCTCGATCCCACCCGGCGTGGCACTCGTCACTTCCAACATTGGATCCAACGTCGGGGACGTCGGCCACGCAGGTACTGTAAACCCGCCAATGCAATTGACGACCCGGGGTTGTTATTCGCCATTACGGGGGTACGCGCTAACATAGAATCGCTACCGCCACTGAAGCAGGCCCTGACACGAGGTGGAGCGGATCCGTCAAGCGGCATCAACGTCCCATGGTGCGTGCATTTGCTGACCGGTTTGCAAGTTGGGCTCATCACCGTATACTATTTATGTTGTGTCAATAAAATTTGCTCAGGTTACAACTAAACTTATAGACTAGCTTATACACTTTTACAACTTTCGAGCTTTTTCTTATGTGATGGACTTGTTGTGAGGCTTGGATTGCACTACTTTTCGCACTTGCGCGCTTTTATACCGGCGAAAGGTCCAACAAGTCCCACAAAAGGAAGTTGTAGACTTGCTGACCGGCAACCCTTCGCATTATCGGCAGGTGCCCGGACCACTCCCTACCCACGATATACCCTAGTTTCGACTGCGATCTTGAACCCTTCACCAATTTAATCGTCTCCTACAACCTGCTCACAGACGTGCTAACCATCGCTCTGCTTG
Organism: Boletus coccyginus; assembly: GCA_025782845.1. Classification (NCBI taxonomy): domain Eukaryota; kingdom Fungi; phylum Basidiomycota; class Agaricomycetes; order Boletales; family Boletaceae; genus Boletus; species Boletus coccyginus. The sequence goes on from JAHZSR010000034.1 coordinate 130,342, forward strand.
CCGTCTTAGTAGCCATGGCCAAGTCTCGCCGCCGCATGAAGTCACGCCGCCACACCGAGCCACGCCACACTGAGCCACACTACACCGAACCACACTACACCGAGTTACGCTACGCGTGTCACTGTTGCTCCGAGTCGGATGATCACAAGCTTGAGCGCTGCTCTGGTTGTCAAAAAGTTTACTATTGTTCAACTGCTTGCCAGAAGTATGACTGGGTTGGTCATATATTCGACTGCGAACCCCATCGTCCGATCAACACCGCCGACTATCTAGCGCTGGCGGTCCGAGAGAACCTGCCCCCTGAGAACCCTCAGACCTGTGAGGAATATGGGTTCAATCGGGCACTCACCGTCAAAGAAAAGACGATGTTGTTCGACTTGTATATTGGTATGTCTACACCGTCGTTGGTGCGATCTTTCTCAACGTGTATACAGGTCTGATTGAAGATGTGGAGATTCCACCCCAGACCATCCATGATTGGCGTATCCGTGGAGAGTTGGTCGATGAAATAAAAAACGCGTTCTGCAAGCTCCCAGGGGGTTCAAGGGGTGGCTACTTTCGCTGGTTCTTGCAGAACGAGCACATCGTTGCACCGGCAAGCGGGCCCCTATCTGAGGAGACATCGCATGACCATGTCGATGCCATGCTTGTGCGCGCTTGAAAGTTCACAGGAGGTAGTGAGAGAGATTCTCCGGAGGAGATTAGGGCTGCCACCTCACGCAAACCTAAATACGAACAAGAGTGTCATTGGCTGTATATACTCCTTTTATCTAAGCGGCACCCGTCCCCAGATCTCGACCTCTGGCTCGATTTCGGATTCGCAGCATGCACTTCACAAGACGAGGAAATGGCATTGGGTGCTCGCTAGGCATTGATTACCATGTGTACTTTCAAAGAATTTTGCGGCGCATATCGTGCTGGTTGCTTACTCGATCTTTTCGATTCCAAGGGGCTGCAAATGAATGACGATGACCATCTCCGGGACCTCCTTTGCGCAGGCGGGAAGAAATCGGTATGGTACCTCAAACAGTCCATCATACAAGAAAACTCTACCAATGAAGAATCTAAGTGTGCATCCTGCGGTTATGGCGGATTATGGTTTTATCAATTGTAGGGATGATTCTGAGAGGCGGCAGCTCAAGAGGGTGTACAAGGCTTTCTTTGACACCCCCGATGGAGATCCGTTGGCGCTTCATGAAGCCGCGATCAAGGGGAACATACACGGCTATATTTCAAAAGTCCGACGTGCAGGGTCTTCAAGAGCCCAAGTTCCAGCAGCTCATGAAAGACCCGTACCATCTTCCGGACTTGTGACCAGTTACTTGACTATTATCCCTTGCCCGGGCCTTCTGCTGTAAATTGCATACTGTACGACCTCTCATATGCGTTGCGCACTTTGATTTATTTTTTCCCCCCCACAAAGCAAAATGATCACGCGCTATATAGTTCCGACATCTCGTTATTTCGTTTACAAGTTCTAGAAAGTCAAATTGGATTCACGATACAGGCACAGCGCTGCTGGAAACATGCACTCGGTCTACCTTGCATAAATTATGGACACATCGTCAATCGCTGGCACTTGCTCCAAGTCTATCGACGCAAGGGTCGGGTTGATCTGTCTGCGACTCTGTGTAGATCACTACTGGGTCTTGCGAGACCGGAGGCCTGCCCAAAGGCAGAACGATCACAGCAATCTTGATACGATCACAGAAAGATACCAACGTCTTATCCTTCGAACCTCCTCCCCTTGTTGTGGCTTGTACACTCCTCACTGCTCGACAAGTTCCACATAATTCGCTACACAGAACGTCAGCCCAAGAATCAAAATACCTTTACACACGAAATAAACGCACCCGGGAACATGCCCTCTTCACCCCTCGGATTCTTACCCTGCCACCATCCCTCTCCGACCTCTTCAATCTCCGTGATTCGTTCGCCCTCGCGGAACGTGACTTCGTTGTCTTCTGCAGCGTCGTAGCTAGGCGGTCGGTCGGAGTAAGCGCGTCATACGTGAGCGAAGATTGTGAAAAGAGCGCCAATGCTTACTCGTAAAGTGCCACGGCGACGACACCTTCGTAGACTGCGGGAGGAGGAGGCGCAGGAGGTGCTGGTGGTGCAACAGGCTATACAAAACCAGTTCAAACCACGTTTAACACCCAAGAACCTGATAAGATAACAGAAACGACTTACTGCAGCAGGCGCAGGCGGTGGCGGCGGCGGCGGCGGAGGAGGAGGAGGAGGAGCTTCCTCTTCCGCGACCTCTGGCTCTTCCGGCATCTCGACGAGCTCCACATAGTTTGCTACGACGACCGTGAGAAATATAGTCTACATCAGCTGAAATATGGAATCGGGGGACATACCAGGGAACAATCCCGTCTTTGCACCACCCTGCCCGACCCCACTCCACCATCCTTCATCGATTTCTTCAATCTGTTCGATCAACTCGCCTTCTACAAGGCTCATCTCATTGTCTTCCGTAGCCTGAGGAATGCGAGCATTAATCTCCGATGTGGCAGTCAGCGATCGCGTTAAAAGCGACAAATACCTCATAGTCGTATACAACGACAGCACAGATGCCTTTGCCACCTTGGATCTGAGGGGGAGGAGCTGGTGTTCGTTCTGGTTCTGGTTCTGGTTCTGGTTCTATGGTGAGAGCTGCGAGCTGTGCGGCTGGCGGAGCGGGAGGTGGCGGGGGTGGCGGGGGTGGCGGGGGTGGTGGCTGAGAAAAGATCATTAGCTTAGAGCCACATCTCGCATTACGTTCTCCTACCGGAGCTTCCTCCTCCTCCTCGACATGGCTTGGTTGTACTGGTGGAGCTGGCGGCGGTGGTGGTGGTGGCGGCGGCGGAGGCTAAGAAAAGGAAATTAGCTTAGAGCTACATCTCACACTACATTTTCTCACCGGAGCTTCCTCCTCCTCCTCGACATAGCCTGGTGGTACTGCTGGAGCTGGTGGTGGCGGCGGAGGGGGAGGAGGGGGAGGGGGAGGAGCTTCTTCCTCCACCTCGGGCTCATAAACAAGCGCTGGTTGAGGAACAGGCCGCGGTCTGGAAGTCAATGGTGGCGCAGGTGGTGGAGGTGGCTACCATGTCGAATATCAGTCCTCCAGTATTTTTGGTGGAGGAGGAACAAAACACAAACCGGCGGCGCTACATCAGGCTCAGGCTCAGGTTCAGTGGCCTGTCTCGCCCACGTAGCAGCAGCACCTCCAACGACCGCGCCCCCAACCGCAGCGGCACCCACCCGGCCACCGAAGCGACCCGAGGATGCAGCACTGACCCCTGTCGAGACTGGCGACTGCCACGAAGCGGCCTTGCTTCGTTGCTCCTCTTCTTCGGCCTGTTTCTTTGCGAGAGCCTGTCGCTCACTCCAGGTAAGTTTCTTAGCACCCCCAGCAGCGGCGCCGGCGCTCAAACGTGAAGGTGACTGAACTTGGGTCCGTTGCGCTTGAGCTTCAAACTGTTGAAATGGATTCCTTAATTTGCCTGGCGTCAGCTTGATCGGCGTATATGCAGTTCCCTTGAGGACAGTTTCAGACCACTAGTCACCCGTGTTCTCATCGAACTCACGACTGGAGCGATACGATCCTCCTCGGCGGGCTTTGTGGGGACATTTGACGACGCGACCACCGCGGGAGCCAATGGGACGGCGCGTGCAGCTGGCGTATATGTATATGACTTGCAAGAGGGCGATGTGAGGTTATGAAGCACAACACCGGGTCCCGATGCTTACCGACGTAGGGGCTGGACGTGGTGCGCTCGGCACCGCAGGTGGACGCGGAGCTGCCGGCGGCGGTGGGGGTAGCGCAGGAGGATCATCATCCCAGTCATCAGGAGCATTGCTGGGCGGTGCCGTCTTCACCGGTGCCGCAACGGGGGCACCAAACACGGGTCGCGGTGCAGTCGGAATGGGCGGCTTCGCGGCGGAAGCGACCGCAGGGGGTCTCGAGGACGCCGGTACCGCGCTGCTTGGCGCCGGGGGAACTCGCCGCATTGCTGCAATATCAGGTTTGCCGATCGGGGTGTAGTTAGTCCCAACAGGGGTGATGGGTTCAAACTTGCGTGGTTTCTCATTGTGTGCAGAATACTTCGCACCCGATGCCCCTTCTACGCGTTGCATTATGAGTGAAGGCGTGACATCGGACTGAGCGGGTACATGAGATCTGTTCAGAGGCAATGACATATCCGATTCGAAGAACAACACAAACCTCGTTGCGCGCGTTGATGACGACGTGCGTGCCGCGAAGGAATTTTGCCACGGCGCTCGAATGGGTATGGAAGAGTCCCTTCTTGGCCACGGGCACACCATCACCGCACCAGTTGATTTGAACGAACTTGGTTAGCTTGCTCTGCGGGTAAAAGAGGCGCCTCAAATCGACTCGTGCGGAAGCAGAACGGAAAGAACGAACGTTTGGGTCGACCACTCTGGCAAATGCGTACTGGATCCTGGGGGAACGACGAGCTCGCTTTCAGCCGTGCAGCAGGGCAGGAATCGATAACTGACCTTCCATCCGAGAACTCTTCCTGCAGTTCTTCGAGCCCGCCGTCTCCGGTGGACTGCACCTTGAGATCATTCGTACCCTTATCATAAGTGAACACCGCCCAGTCGATACTCCTTCCAGCGACCACGTCCTGGTACGCGTCGTTGATCTCCCTGCCCGACAAGTTGACTTGTAGAGACATTGGGTCTGTACGGATCGCAGTTAGAATCCAAGATCAATGAGCTTGACGGCCACACTGACACAAAGGAATAAATCTTCGATGCAAGTTGGATGCAAGAGATATGTTTTGGGGTCTGCTCAGCTTGACAGTGCCACAATGGAAACCCGCAGCCGATCCGAATCACGTGATCTAGATTATGGGGTACGATTCTAGCTATTGAAGATCGGGAATGTCGTCTTTCCAAACGACGCCTGCAGCTTTCGCGATTTGGATCGAAATAGCCCGAACTGCCCTGACTTCTTCCTTTGTTGCGCCATTCCTGATCGCACCCTCCAAATGCCATCCGATCTGTCGAGGCGTGTCGATGGCGATCAATGCTGAGATCATTGCAAATGACGTCTCCATGGGCGAAGTCGCCCCCATAAAGGCATACCCATACCCATATGCAAGATTGGTGACGAAGAATCCTTGTCCGAGCCTCAGCGTACGACGAGAACCATACAGAGCCAAAGACGTACCAAGGTCAGGATAGATGGCACTAAGCAAGGTTTGGGTGGATTTGGCCGTCTCTCCGTAGGTCCGATCAAAGTACTCCTTTCCCGCTTGGGCGAGCTCTTCGATAGTCGGATCCGGGTTTCTGAGATGGATCTCAAGCATACGTACATGACCAGAACGCATCACATACCGCAGCATTTCCTTATCCTGGAGCGCCGGTGGAGTCGCACCACGCAGCAGGATGAGTGAGTTGATGACCTAGATACAGGCTTGAGATCAAGCAGCAGAGCATCACATAAAGCGATGGTGGACGACCTTGGGAAACCCACAGATCAAGCCAGACTTGAACACCGCGTCGCGTATTTTCCGTGCAGCAGTGAGCCGATCCTCATGAGATGCGGCGATCGCGTCTAGATCTTTGAGGACATACTCGAGCACGAGCGGGACGGCTTCGGGGCAGTTGCTCGCACTGAACGTGATGGCAGCCACAGCGTACCAGGGGCTTTTCACGTAGGTGGACTGCGGTGGGTACAGTTGTTTGAGACTGGAAAGAAACTCGGACGTTGCGATGTGAGCCATGTCAGTACTCGTCTGGGTGATGTTGGTCGTATTAAACCATGTTTGGCTGCGGTCCTTGAATAGTTCTCTACTTGGGGTCTCTCGTGTTTCATGTCGAACAGGTCGTCGAGGTCGGCGCCTGTAGCAAAATTTCGGTGGTCCGCCGCTCGGATCGTCGTTCGCATGACAAAGTGCAAGCAAGATCCACCGGAAGAAACCCCGACGCTCCCTCATTCGGATCATTTGGCAACACTCGGATACATTCCGCAGAGATACCCCCCTCGTCCTAGACGCGATAGAACTCGAGCATCTAGAATGCTCGCAGGCAAGCTCCAACGTTTTCGACACCGCGGCACACAAGTTTCGTGCTCACAAATTCCCCTAGTTGATCTCGACCCAGCCATAGACTTCGTTGCCGGAACTGCCGCAGGTACGCTGCAGACATGCTGTATTTCTTCCAGCGTGAGTTTGATGTGTTGGCGCTGGGTGTGGTTGGGCTGTTGGTCGCCCGCTCTTTTGACACAAGCAAGTTCTCCCAATAGAGTATCGTCAGTTATTTCACTCGTGCAGCCAAAACCCGCCTCCAGAACCCAGTCATCTATTCCAAATATAAATCCACACTTGATGCGTTGAGCACGATCATTAGGGAAGAACGGTTCATGGGCCTTTAACAGGGCGTTGTTTCACCCCCCGTATGTGGTCCCTGATGTTTCCATGTTCCTTCCATCTCACCTTCGTTTTTTCATCGTACAAGTTCTTCATGAAGCCTCAGCTCGACGACCCTACGTCGGTCCCCTCACTGACGCCAGTGAGCCTCGCGGGTACCGGTTGTGGCATAGTGACGTCGTAAGGCTGTTTGCTACAGGTAACGAACTTAACTTCCTTCCCCCAGGCTTATCGCGAGTCCTGCTGAACTAATCAAGATACGTCAACAAAACGTGCTCGCCAATGACCCGGCAAATCTATCGCTGGCCATGCCCCGTTGAGCAAGTCCAGGTACTTTACTCTTTTTGGACTCGCTTGAGGCGGTTTGACCAATGGGAGACCTGCAAAGTGTACAGAAACAACATCGTAAATACACCCGTTCGCAGATGCGACCCGGCCTGGTTTCAGCCTAACGCCACTCTTCATATAGTACTAGGCGATGTGTTCGTCGCGTGGTTGCCGATGGATATTCGCTTCCGAACCCTCTGCAGAAGGCTGCAGTGTGGCGAGGAGATACAACCCAGTAAGTTTACTGTTTCACCAGTACTTAGTAGCGAATCGTCAAGCGATAACGTGCGAACTAATCCCACGGATGATACAGGCACAGTGTTGCGTTCAGGTCTCCCCCGCTATCGCCAATTATGCCCCCCCTGTCGACACTCATTCTCCGCTCAGTTCATGGTCCCGGGTCCCCTCCTTTAACACCGCCGTGTCGTCAACACCACGCGGTACGGCTATCGACTGTAACAACTACGCCATGAAGTACTTCCCCTCCCCTCAATATCGCGTGGTACTGCTATGGACGACACCGATTCTCCGCTCAGTTCATGGTGGATTGTAGTTACAGTTTTCCGAGATTAATGAGCTTGACGGCCACACCGACACAAAAGAATAAATCTTCGATGCAAATTGGATGCAAGAGATATGTTTTGTGGTCTGCTCTGCCTGACAGTGCCACAATGGAAACCCGCAAGCCAATCCGAATCACGTGATCTGTATTATGAGGGTACGATTCTAGCTATTGAAGATCGGGAATGTCATCTTTCCAAACGACGCCTGCAGCTTTCGCGATTTGGATCGAAATAGCCCGAACTGCCCTGACTTCTTCCTTTGTTGCGCCATTCCTGATCGCACCCTCCAAATGCCATCCGATCTGTCGAGGCGTGTCGATGGCGATCAATGCTGAGATCATTGCAAATGACGTCTCCATGGGCGAAGTCGCCCCCACAAAGGCATATCCATACCCATATGCAAAATTGGTGACGAAGAATCCTTGTCCGAGTCTCAGCGTACGACGAGAACCATACGGAACCAAAGACGTACCAATGTCAGGATAGACGGCACTAAGCAAGGTTTGGGTGGATTTGGCCGTCTCTCCGTAGGTCCGATCAAAGTACTCCTTTCCCGCTTGGGCGAGCTCTTCGATAGTCGGATCCTGGTTTCTGAGATGGGTCTCAAGTATGCGTACATGACCAGAACGCATTACATACCGCAGCATTTCCTTATCCTGGAGCGCCGGTGGAGTCGCACCATGCAGCAGGATGAGTGAGTTGATGACCTAGGTACACGCTTGAGATCAGCCAGCAGAGCATCACATAGAGCGATGGTGGACGACCTTGGGAAATCCACAGATCAAGCCAGACTTGAACACCGCGTCGCGTATTTTGCGTGCGGCAGCGAGTCGATCCTCGTGAGATGCGGCGATCGCGTCTAGATCTTTGAGGACATACTCGAGCACGAGCGGGACGGCTTCGGGGCAGTTGCTCGCACTGAACGTGATGGCAGCCACAGCGTACCAGGGGCTTTTCACGTAGGTGGACTGCGGTGGGTACAGTTGTTTGAGACTGGAAAGAAACTCGGACGTTGCGATGTGGGGCAAGCTCCACTTTCGACACGGGGCCACGTGACTAAGTCTCGTGCTCACCAATTTCCCCAGTTGATCTCGACCCAGCCGTAGACTTCGTTGCCGGAACTGCCGCAGGTACGCTGCAGACATGCTGTATCTCTTCCAGCGTGAGTTTGACGTGTTGACGCTAGGTGTGGTTGGGCTGTTGGTCGCCTACCCTTTTGACACAGGCAAGTCCTCCCAATATCACTTGAAGCACAAAAGCTATATACTAATTGTGCCATATGCCTCGGTCTGATACATGTTACATAAACAAGCGCGCCAGCATTCGTGCCAGCAACGCCGATACATACTGCCTAGTCTGGTCACCAGACCAAGACTCTGTGGGCCTGCCGCGTTCAGAGCCTGAGGCAGATCGTCGATTGACGGTCTGGTAAAGTAAACACGCAGTGCGCCACATCCGTGGCTTCGCTCGATACGCCCTGCCTAGCGTGTGCCCGTTTCACATGGACCAGATGAAGTGCTGTTGGGCATCTCTGTCACAATAGCAAACCGCAAGTCGCAAGTGATTTTCAACGCACCGCGAGGACGCTCATGGACGAGCGACACGCGATATAACATGTTCACCAGTGGACAAATAGAAAGGGGTACAATGGACACAACCTCAGGCTCTTTGTGGGTCTCACCCGGTACCTCTTTTGATGATCCACACAGACCGACAACAATGGACATTCAAAGACAACACCGAATGGTTTCGTACTGTAACCAGAGTCGATTGGTGTCACGGACTGTATTGAGCCATGCAAAGCGCCATATCCGCAGGTTTGTTCGACCGTCGATGGACATGACTTCGCACTCGAGCTTATCGAGTTGTAGTTACGAGTCACCATCCCTGATCACCCACAGCCCCGGTTGATCTACAACTCGTACGCATGCTGTCTCTGGTCTGCCATATCACAGTAAACGATGACACCACTGGATCACCGTGACTTCCGTTCCATACTTGTCTGAATTCGTCATACTTGCCTTCAAGTAGTGTCTCTGTAGCACTTTTGTGGTCAATGCGATATGTTATTCGATATCCTGGTACATTCTGTATCGATGATCGCATTGTTTTTGACATCCTTGAATGCCGAAGCAGTCGCTTGAGAAGACGGGGAGTGATAAACCGGCAGATGGCGCCGCTCGGATCGTTGTTCGCATGACAAAGTGCAAGCAAAGTCCACCGGAACAAACCCCGACGCTCCCCCATTCGGATCATCCTCTACCAAGCACGGCGGGATCAATACCCGGATAGAGATACCCTCAGCCTCGTCCTAGAGCACGCGATAGAACTCGAGTATCTAGAATGGTCGCAGGCAAGCTCCGTTTTCGACACCGCGGCACACGAGTCTCGTGCTCACGAATTTCCCTAGTTGATCTCGACCCAGCAATAGACTTCGTTGCTGGAACTGCCGCAGGTACGCTGCAGACATGCTGTATTTCTTCCAGCGTGAGTTTGATGTGTTGGCACTAGGTGTGGTTGGGCTGTTGGTCGCCCACCCTTTTGACACAGGCAAGTCCTACCAATAGAGTATCGTGTTGATATATCTCACTCGCGCAGTCAAAACTCGCCTCCAGAACCCAGTCATCTATTCCAAATATAAATCCACACTTGATGCGTTCAGCACGATCATCAAAGAAGAACGGTTCATGGGCCTTTACAAGGGCGTTGTTTCGCCCCTCGTGCGTGGCCCCTGATGGTTCCATGTTCCTTCCGTCTTACCCACTCTATTGCTAGGCCACGTGCGCGTTCATGAATGGCCTCGTTTTTTCATCGTACAAGTTCTTCATGAGGGCTCAGCTCGACGACCCTGCGTCGGTTCCCTCACTAACGCAAGTGGGCCTTGCGGGTACCGGTTGTGGCATAGTGACGTCGTAAGGCTGTTTGCTACTGTCGTATGAATGAATTTAGCTTCTTTCCCTCAGGCTTATCGCGAGTCCTACTGAATTAATCAAGATACGTCAACAAAACGTGCTCGCCAATGACCCGGCAAATGCATCCGCAGCCAAAGTCGCGATGACTATCTTCAAACAGCACGGTATCCGAGGACTCTACCGAGGCTTGACTGCTACTGCACTTAGAGATACAGGGTATGGGACATACTTTCTCACGGTAAGGTCCCCCTGTTGGTGATGATCGATGACGCGTACACAACGAGGTTACAGTACGAGGCAACGTGTCGATACTTCAAGCCCCTATCTGCCCAGCCATCGGAGGCTGACCATTCCTCGTTGCTATCTGAAATCGATTCGGAAGCCAGCAGCATGCCTTGGTCGGCGCTCTTCCTCGCTGGTGGTTTAGCTGGGATTGCGGGCTGGGTGGCCACGTTCCCGATGGACCTCGTCAAGACGCGCATGCAGAGCGCAGAGCCTAGTGCGACGAATGTGACTGCTGCCAAGCCCACAGCAGACCCTTATCGTACGATCCTATCGACGGTGACGAATTCATATCGCGCCGAAGGCACCAAGGTTTTTTTTAGAGGACTCACTCCGACCCTAATTCGGTCCGTGGCGTCGACCAATTTGTCCTTCTCTTGACTGCCTACTGACATCAGGCTCAAGGTCCGTTCCGGTGAACGTTGCAACTTTTTCGGTATATGAATCCGTCGTTCACATGTTGTCTTGATCTGCATGCCGTTGGCGTGCCACGGATTGCGAACGCCGACGCGCAATGGTGGGGAGCATGACCGAACAATGGTCACTGATTTGCAAACCACATATCGTGCCTGGTGGGAATGGGCCGATGTATGGGAAGTGTGCCACTGCACACATCAAGGCGTGCTGCGCCATCCCCCCCGGTCTATTGTTGCTACTATCCGCGTGTTACTATATGTTTGATGTTAACATGTGAGGAGTACCGTTCCAATTCCCGAAGAATGCAACAACTTCGATGCGTTGGCGTCGTCTATCTGCGGCGACAAATGCGGCATGCTGGCAGGTCTCGCATTCATCCCACACTGGATATCCAAGGGCGCAAAGTAGCGTCGATCCGCCGCCTGACGTCACCCGGATTGCATGCTTGCAAAGCTACTCTAATGGCTCGCCTTCATTCTTGGTTAACTCCTTTGGGCGTCTCCCGCGATCATAGGTGTTTTTCGAGTGTTTGGTCCGCGGTGTGTAGTGCGGTTCGTTGTTCCGAAGATTGGGCCGAATCTGCGCAAGTTATCGCCAACGTCAGTGGTGATGTGTCTCACGAGGCGTTTTCTCGATGCCTTGTGCTGTACTTGTCAAATTGAAGGCCATTCCCCCGACTCCCAACAGCGTACATATTAAGGTATCGAGTCGACATAGCAAGTAGCTCATATCGTGCTGTAACGTTGAGGGGAAAGCGTGCTCGGGCCGCGCGGGGTGTTTGACGTAACACCAGCAGCGTTGACATGGAATGGCAGGATTCGCGATACGCCGCGGTGTCGGTCGACCCCGCGTTGGTCGGACGACCGCTGCTGTGGGATTCACGCCCCCTAAACTGTGGGCTATATCGGGCGCACTGACGACTCGGGGCGTGGCTCGGAAATGGAGAGGTGGGGAGGTGCTGCAGTGGCGTGCGGCAGAGGAACACAGGATGGAGCACGGTGTTGCATTGTCCCAGCACGGGCGAGGAACGGCAAATGGGGTGCTGTGCTGAGTTTGTGAGCCAAAGTCGGCGACAATTCGCAATTTCCCATCTGCGCTGCAACGCCTTTGGCACGCCAGCCATCTTCGCACACTTCCATCTCCCGACGCCCCCCCCCTCGTCCCCCCTCGCCGTCGTCCTCGTCGTCGCCCCCCGACGCACCCGCCGTCCCTCTCCCACGCCCACCGCCACGCCTGCATCACGCCCCGCACACTGTCTCCTCGATTCCCGCGCTTCACCGCCCCATATCCCCCGCATACCAACATGGCTGCTGGCCCTCCAGGATCGATGTCCCTCCCCACTGTCGACTCTCAGCCTTCCTCCGACCCATCATGGGAGGGCGACAGGATGTCTGTCGTCCTTTATCTCTCCCCATCTCTCCCCCAGCTCACCCATCTCTCCCCCCAGGTTCAATATTTACATATACGACTACTGCAATAAACGTGGCTTCCGCAAAACCGCCCGCGAGCTCCTCGCAGAAGCCGAGATACCACCAGACTCGTCCCCCCCAATCAACGCCAAACAGGGCCTCTTGTTCGAGTCCGTTTCATGCTTTTTCTTGCCGTCTGATCTCCATCTCAACTCGTTCGTCTCTCTCAGGTGGTGGAGTGTCTTTTGGGTGCTTTTCACAGCCAAGAGCAATGGCCAAGGAACGGAGGACGCTATGGTCTACACCCAGGTACGTACACCGACTACCGTCCTTCCTCTTCTCCCCGCCAACGCATCCCGTCCCCGGCGCCAGCACCAAATACAACAGGCTAACCTCAGGCAGGGTTCGAGACCACCTATCAATCACCAAATCTCCCAAGCCGGCCGTATGATAAACGGTACGCAGAGACCGCAAAACCTCATCCAACACAACGCGCAACTCCCTAACGATCTCTGCATTAGGTAACCCTGCTCAGATGTCATTCCCGATGGTCGGCGCTGGACCTCAACCAAACGGCATCCCTATTCCATCGGCCGGTTCTGCGCCGGCAGGTGCAAACCCCGGCCCCCAACAAAACTTTACTGCCCTCATGCAAGGCCAGCGTCCCCAACATCGCGGCCCAAATGGCGTTAATCCATACCAATCTCCGACCATGGCCCACTCCCCACAGAACCCAGGCGGTAACGCTGGTCCAAACCCACAGAATCCGATGAATCAGCTCGGCCCCTCTCCCCACATGGCTCATATGGCCCGGGCAGGCATGCTTCCGCCAAATGCAAATATGGGCTCGGTTCCGCCCACACAGACACCGCCATTTTCACAGCTCGCTAGGTCCCCTAGCCGACCTGGCACCCCCGGACAAGTAATGCAGCGCAGTCCATCCATGATGGACCGCCAGACGCCCGTCAACCCTCACGAGGGCAGTATCAACGCCGAACTCAGTCGTCTCCCAACCTCCATCCTAGCTAGCATCAGGCAGGAGTTGGGCGTTCTCGACAAGGAATTGCAATCGCTTACGTTTGAAGAAAAGGTCATTTCATATTCATTCGAAGCCTTGGCTCCGATATTGACGTGAGTCTTTATAGAGTCGTATTGTCACCCTCGCTCGGCGGCGCGCGAATACAGGTGGGGGCAAGCCAGGGCCGGGAGGACCCCAAGGCCCTGCAGGTCCTTCAAACGTCGTCCCGGGCATGCAACGTCCGCCCGGCCAGCCACAGCCACACCAACAACAAGTGCCTGGGCAACAGCCACAACAACAGCCACAACAGCCACGAATAGTGAAGCGCAATAGCACATCTCCAGGAGAAGAAGTACATCTCTTGTCTTCTTTCGTGTTCGTCCATCTGATGGTTCAATGTCGTATCACGACAGCATGGACAATTACCCAATAACGAGAGTTCGCCCCCTGACAGGAAGCGTGTACGGCGCTCTTCCGTCAGCATGGATCAGGTACCCATTGGATACCCTCATCAACAACAGCAGCAAGGGCCACAGCAGATGATGAACGGTGGCATGATGCGACCAGGGCCAGGGCCTATGCCTGGCGGTCCTATGAACAATTTCCCGCCACATGGTCCCCCAGGAATGGCCAACCCTGGCATGGGTATGCCAATGGGCGTTCCACAAATACCCGGAAACACGATGAGTCCTGTAATGGGAGGTCCTCGAGCACCAAACATGATGGGGGTCAGTCTGAATCGAGTCTTCTTGTCTCTCCGTATTGAGTATTGTACCATATAGCAACTGCAGTATCACCAAGGCGTTCTCGCGGCCACAAAGGGCCTTGCTATGGCGAATATCACAGGGGGCGGAGCGGGGACTCCTCCAGGCGAACCGTTCAACCCAGGTCCAGGACAACCTCCTTTCCCTGGTCCACAAAACAACCGTTTGGGACAGAACAAATCTATGGTGATGATGCCACCGCCTTCACCAGCCGGTGGTCCCCCGAAGGAGCAGCCCAAGGATGTGAATAAACAGCCTGGCCCAAATGGCGCTGAGGGTTCGCCACGAAACCAGCACCCACCTAATCCCTCAACAGGCGGACAAGGGCCGTCGAATCCGAGCGGAGGTGCACAAGTCAACACAGCGCCACCAACACCGAGCGCGACGAGCTCGAGCATTACTGCGCCTTCACCATCTGCTGTCGTCAATGGCACACCAACGATCAACCCAGCGACACAACCGACGACGTCGCTCCCTGAAGTCCCTGCAAGCTTCCTCACGAACGAGTTTATGCAGTCCGTGGCCAGCACGTTGGACGATTTCGATACGCAAGCGCTGTTTAGGTCCGAGGATACGGGTATCAATTTTGAACAAGATTTCCGCGAGTGGTTCAATCCAGATGATCTAGAAATGAAGTAAACGGGGCGAGAGAGAGAAGGGAAAGGGGTATCGGGAGGAAGAAAGAAGGGCGAAAAAAAGAATACTGGTCAAGATGTATGAGGGGAAGGACGTCGCGATACCGATCGATCGTTGGCATTTTTGGACCATCCATCGTCAGTCCTTTTCTTCCCTCTTCTGTTTGCTTGTTTTGTGTGTGTGTGGCTTTTCTTTGTATGTTCCGCTTTGCTACTTCATCTATTGTGCGTCCGAGTTGTAATGTACATACGTACCTCCAGCTCTCCTTGACTTCGTCTTGCGCTTTTTGCTTTTCTTTCGCCAGCTCATCCCTGCGGAAACTTGTGCTCCCTATCCCCTCTTTTCCTTTTCTCACACTATTTATGGTCAACAAAAGCCGTCTTGCACACCCCTTGGCAGTGACGATGCCTGCGTCTTGACAACTCCTGTCCCCCCTGTTTTCCCTCCTAGACAGCCTAGGCTTTTTTCTGCTTGTCGTGTGTTGGTGTGCTTATTTGCCTTGGCTATTTCTCTTGTCTCCCCGTCGTTTTTACTCCTCTAGTGTGTGATGCTTGGCTCTAATCTGCGTGTATGTGTACATGAATAATACCATATCCATCTTTCTTTCACTCCAAGCAAGGATGGGACTCAGGAACAATAGGAACCCCTCGAACGAGGGAGCCTTGAGATTGAAATGGACATTTTTGGGGGAGATATGCTATATTATAGCCACAGACAGGGTGATCCAATAAAGCGACTATAAGTTAAGAACTCGTGATGCGGTGAGTAGCGTATACAGAGGGCAGCCAAACGAAAGAGACGGATTCGTGAGAGGAGCAAAACTGTAAAGAAGAGAGGAACATAAAAAGGGGAAAAAAAAAGATAAAGCAGAAAGAAAAGCACAAGAAAGTATAAAAACGACGGGAGGACGATCACGACGACATGTACGCGCCCCGTGGCAGCAGACCCACGTTGGTACTGACGCTCGTTACGGTGCCCGGGAGGTTCGAGACGACCGTCCGGATCTGGCTTTCGGTCATCTTTTGACGGCGTTGGCCGACTTTCCAGATGACGTCCTTGAGTTCTTGGACGACCTCGCCGCTCGGGCCCCAGAGTTCGTGCCTGCCCACCGGCGCGGACGGTGTCGGGGAGGAGGGTGGCGAAAAGTCGGTGTGGGCGTGGGCGTGATCGCCGAGTAGGTCGTGGCCCGGCCTCGACGTCCGCGCGTCTGTGCCTGGGCTGGCACTTTCCCGCTTGGCTCTGGCGAGTCGGATGCGTTCCTCCCTGGTCAGTTTACTCCGCTCGCGCGTGAACGCGCCTACGCTGCTCGAGTCTGCCTCGAACACCTGCTCGATCCCAGGCAGGGGGAGGTGCGCTGGGGATGCGGCCAAGAGAAGGTGGGCCGAGGCGTCGTCCAAGCCCGAGCCGAGGTCAGAGTCCAGCTGCACAGGCTCACCAGGGGATGAGAGTACCGTCAGACTCACGTCGTCCTCCTTTGATGGTGGCAACGGCGATACGTCCTGGGCGTGATCGGACTTGACATCCGTAGGGTCGTCTGGATCATCCAAGGGTGGTTCTTCCTCCGTCGACGGCGTCGGTGGCGAAACGATGTGAATGAGCCGTTCGCGACCGCGTTCACATTCTCGGAGCGCGAGTCCGAGCTCACGACGAAGGCGCTCGTATGCTAGGATCGCGGGGTGCTCTGACGGCTCCCCAAAGGTGCTAACTTCGACGACTGCCGCCGCGCCTACGCCACACGGAGGGACATCGCCATAGGATGAGGACGAGGGATGCGATGAATGTCCCGGAGAATGTGTCGTCCGCTCTTCTTTCAGCGACGCGACGCACTGATCGAGTTGCTCCCGCGCGTCATCCAGTGCGGAGGAAATCGCGTTCACGTGTGATGCGAACCGGTTAAGATGAGACGGCGTTGGTGCAAACGAGACAACCTGTTCGATCGCCTGTGAGAGTGGGAGGTGAGTCCGCGTCGGCGGTGGAGAGGCAAGCGAACTGGGCGTGTTGAGCCCAGAAGCACTCTCGGAGGCAGTGTCGCCCGCTTTGAGATGTTGCTCCTCGACTTCGTCCAGTACCTCCGACAGTCGTGACGATGCGTCTACGAGTGTCGATGTCAACAAGCTCATCACAGAGCGTACATCTTCCCAATACACCTCGTCTTCGTCGTCCCCGAAGCGCAATGCTAACAGATGTGAGCATGCGAATCGTTTCGATGCCAACGCATTCTGCAGCGATTGGCGCAGTGATGAGAGCGACAAGGCGTGTCGTGTCGTGTGCATGCTGGTGTACTTGGACCCTGGGGACATCGTGGTTCGGCATTTTGCCGAATTCCCACGTATGCGTGACAAGGGGGCAGGGCGCTGCGATAGCTCAAGCGCCTGTAGACCTTGGCGAACGCGATTTCGGTGGAGACCCAATGCAGCAGCGCCGAACGAATTCTCTTCTTCACCCTCCACCAAGGATGATTCCGCTGTTACCATCCCTTCCTCTTCTGATACGTCCGCGAGTAACTGTGGAGGCGACGAGAGGGCGCTTCGTGACCGTGTGCGGGCTGGAGAAGGTGAGGTGCACCCTAACAGGACACTGAGATCGGATCTTCGTTTCTCTCTGCGCTGTGAGAGTTGGAATGCTGGTGGAGACCCTGCGAGGGTAAGCGATGTATACGATCCGTTCCATGTCGACCGCTTTCTCGTGCGATCCGTCGATGGAGTAGTGCGTAGTGACAAGCCTGGATGTGAGAGCGGTCGGTGAGAATCACTGCTGAAGGCGAAAGTCGGTTTTATAGGCGATGGTGGTGCATACATCTCGGCGAGCTGTGCCAGTTCGGAGGGCGACGTGATGGCAGAGAGGAGTTGACGGACGTTATCGCATTGCGTTTGAGTCGTCAGAAGAGACGTGGACAGAGCAACTCGAAGCGAGGAAGACGACGTAAGTGGAGATGTCGGACCGTGGAATATACTGCAAAGAATCGATGAATTGGCGTGGGGGATGGGACCTAAAAAGTAATTTACCTTCGCTCCTCATTCTCCAATGTAGTAAAGGTATCATTGATCACCGAGTCCCAAAGTTGGCCAGCGGCGATCAAGTGCCGCAAGGCTAGTAAAGACTTGAAATTTTGTGTGACGTTAGCAAAGCTGCCCGTACTGAGGAAAAGATGACTCACAGGTGTCATAACATCAGGTTTAGAGTGGATATCCACTCTGTGGACATGCATATAGTACAGTGTGGCAGCAAGCAACAAGAGTGCAAAGAAGTAAAACCGAGCACTGAGCGCAGCAACGGCAACTGTGAACGAAAGCGTAACGGGCCAAACAGGGGTTTCGGGCTCTGGGGGCATTGAAAGAGAGAGGGTATCGGTCGTCGTGCTTTCTGCCGCACTTGGCGTCCTGCTATGACCGTCGGAGAGCTTTCCAGGCAGCGATAGGGACAAGCCCCGCCTGTGCGATTCAGCCATTGGTGTGGCGGGGAATGCTGGCGACAATAGGGAGGCAGAGATAACCCCATATTTGAACCGCTCCGCGAACGCTTGCGTGCGTAGGGACACACGGTGTGAGGAAAAGAACGAACCGAGGAACTGCATTACATGGTAGAGACAGGGAAAGCGAAAGGGCAGGAATGGCATGAAAATGTATATGCGCTGCTGAGCGATAGTGACGCTATGGATGCGGTTCAGTGCTCACCTCAACTGCATCAAAAATAAGGAAACATAAATTTTCCATTCTCTCGGAGTGTTTGAAGATGGTTGGGTGGCCTGTTAAATAGGGCTGGAGTGAGATGTCGGCTAAACCTCCGGGCATGAGCTCAGAGGCTTCTCCGGAATCTGCAACATGGGAAGGGCGTGTAATATGAAAAAGGGGGTATAATGTATGAGAACATGCCTTCAAGATACTCCTCAAGTGGGTGCCCATCAAACACAGGCTGTGCCATGGGTCTCGAATTGCGAACGTCAGACTTTGGTGCGATCAGGACTAGAAAACCGAAGATGCAGTGTACACTGCCTAGTATTCGTGACGCGTCGTGAAGAAAAAAACGAGAGGCGAACGAAACCGGAGATTAGCAGCAGGACGGTGAAAGGAGGGAAGACGCCTTCGGAAGGCAGAGTGCCGCAGCTGATATCCAGTCGCTGGTTTCACACTTGGGCCCACTCTTATGTAATACACTTAAAGTTACAAAGGTACCGTGAGCTTTGTTTGTCCCTAACGGCCTTGAGCTGACTCAGTGACTCTACGGCAATTGGCCAATTATATGTTGTATACTGTCCCCCGGGCCCATCAACAAGTCTGACTGTCTTGGCAGCGACCGTACCAAATTAATAGTAAGGTGATTAAACTTGACCTGTGGCTCATCCAATCCGTACCGCAGTCGCAACATGGGGTGGCAGAGTCTACGACATAACACACCCTTCTCCACTGGACCACCTCGCAAGCGGCGCTTTTCGTAGTGTATTCGCATGTTGCAACGCCGCCGCTCTCATCGCTCGGGTGCACGTTTAGGCCCCGGGCTCTACCATTTCGCCATAAATATTGTGGAAGCGGATAGATAAAGGCAGAATCAAGCCTACTTTCTCGGACCTCCGCCTGCCCACTGTCGCAAGCAGCTTACCTCCCTAGGCATACCTCATATGGGGCTTGTCTACCAGCCACATTATTCCAAGGAAGCTATACAGCGGCTGCTCTTTGACCTCATTATTACAAGCCGGCTCGACTTACCCCATGCCGTTTCTTAGGGGATTCTTGCCAACACTTTCGAAAGACCCTGTACTTGCGTATCTCCACAAAATCACTGACTAGACCAGTGTCGGTGGGTGCCATGAACACATTCGTGCAATCGAAAGCGCATGTATAGATTGATCTCAAAGTAGTCTTGTCGAGAGCAGTGCCGCAGGTCAATAGAGTGTAGGTGGCTTGTTCTGACCACTCAATACCTCGCGAATCTGCTCATCCAAGTTGTGGCTGACCAAGTGTTCGTTAGAAATGCTCTCTTTGAGACGGTCACTAGCGGGAAATCATTAGATTGGCACGACATGAATCAACAGCTCCACTTCCAGCATGGACCCGGAGTGTCCGGGTTATCAGCTATTCGACCCGGTCGACGCCCAAGTAGCTATAGTACACCGAACAATCAGAATAATATCCTCGAGGAACGTCGAGGCAACGATGGAATAGAGTATGTATGGCTAGCATCGGCTGATAGAACGCTAATGCACGAGTAGATCATGCAGTGCATGACTTGGCGTCGCGGACATGTGTCTGGGAGGCAAATCAAGTCAGCCTCCACAAGATAATTGAGCGAGGAAACGAACGCAGCACCTTGAGCCTATGATGTATGAATAACCTCAAGTGCATACAAGCTTCCATCCTCTCTGACCTGTGATTGCGTCGTTCTTGTTGTTCTATACCTGGTCAGTTCCTCGATCAATTCCAGTTCCTGATGTGGATCATTCATCCAAAGGTCTAGAGATTGCCAAAACGAACGACGTTGCATTTCCGCGATCCCCCTGTCTACAAGACGGCTGATATCCCTCGTTGAGTATTCTTGTGATCGGAACCCCCGGAGGTTCAGAACGACCCGTTGTCCAGCGATAGCGAATAGGGGGTAAAGCCTAGGAGGACGACTCAGCAAGGGAATATACGGAGCGTAACTGGTCACTGTCGCTCACGCTACTTGCACGAAGTAAAGTGGGTTCTGCGTAGTGAGATTTTCGTTAAATTCATCGAAAGCTTTAATTGCAATCTTACCTCCACAAAGACGGTCCTGAGATAGCACCTAGTAAGAGAGCACGAACAACTATATCACAACACAACTCACAGGGTTAGGACACCCAGTACATCGTACAATACGTTCACCTGTACGGAATTAGGCATGAAGCGCCTGGAGTGAAACTCATGGGACTTTACCAAGTAAAACAGGACAGCTGTACAACAACATAATCTTTGCATTGAGTCGAATAGGTGATCAAATATGCTCACCATCTCGCACCAGCAGACGAAGCAGTGGCGAATCCTGGAGCTGTTTCGACTCTCTGCAGAGCTTGTAAAGATAATACGCTATCACGGTAAACATGGTAGTATCGATGGCGAATCTGTACTCCCCATTAGCGTCATATACGATAGGTTTATCCACAATTGATTCACGATATAAGGCCAAGTGGCCACTGCGAGTAATGAGAGCAATCTTGGATCGTAAACCGCTTAAGTCGGTAGCAGAACAGAGAACGTACCGCCGTTACCCCTATGGAACAGATGAGTGAGATGATCAGTAATGTAATGAACAAAGGTGATGCAGCTACCTACCAGACACATAGACAACGCAGACCCCGGTGTCGTCCAAATACGGGAAGTCAAAATCTGATGCAAGATTCAGCTGCGGGCCACTCCACGGAACTGGTCACGCTACGCACCAATACCATATTTAAACATAATGTAGGATGTAAACCCGCTGAGCATCAACACGTAGAAAACATAGGTAGACACCAAGGAAACGACAACACGATGGCTGCACTTCCAGAGCGCCCATGAGCGTAACAAAAGTAAAACTATGTTTGAGTGTCAGAGGATAGTTTGAAGTGGAGTCTATGGACTCACTGCGAGTTGCTTCTGATGAGAAGAATATCAATATTGCTTGGAACCACTGAAAATTTGCACAAAACTGTGGTACGTTAAAGCTAGGTGTGCGCACAGACATCAACGAAACAGATAAATACAAGTACCTTTCGTGACCCATGACTCAATATTCCTAGTTCCTCGAGCAAGATGAACGATTGTCCGATTAAGGTTCCGTAGCGGGTGAGCAGAAATACGATTTTCGGTGTGGTCCATGGAGCATGCCAAATATGATCCACCTTTCGATAGCTCATAATAACACCTAGTGAAAGAGGGGAAGGCAAGTACCTCGAGATCAAAAGTGAGAACATAGTCATAAGTGAGTACAGCGTAACCTCCCATAGTCACGAACCTTGGCCGTTCATTTGGTCATTGGTACGGAAAACATATTCGTGGGATGGCGGTACTCACTGGCGAATCGACAACTCGCTGAAAAACTGTGACGGCGTTGACATGGGACCGAGAGTGGTCCAGTGCCCCACCAAGGTCCATATATGATGAGAGTCACAGTTGACCAGCACTGCGGCTCTCTATAGTAGCTCCAAATTTGTATAGTATTTGTATAGTAACTAAGGAAGCCCTGAAATTATCTAGCAGAATTCGGGATGAAGTTTAGCCAGCCAACACGAGGTCAGGTACTAGAATTACTTACAAGTTACAACCTTGGGCTACTTACTGTAACAGGGAGCGCAACTGACACGCTGGAAACGTCATATAAGCTAATAAATGGAGAACGGGCTATGATAGTTAGCTAATTTGTTCAGTTCCATTGAGTAGTACTGACGCAAGAAAAACGCCACGTCCAGGGATGGTTGGGCAGGTGACGAACAATACAAAGTTGTTTACTAGTGAATCGGATCCACCACTGCAAGCACAAAAAAAGATTTCTCTAATCGAGTTTCTTTGTAGGTGATATCAAGTTTTTCACAAAATAGCCTAAGGAGCCCAACCAGAGCTTGCAGATCAGGATGTTCCATTGCAGATTGACGAATAAATTATCTTTTTCTATATTTTCAGCAAAGAAGCTTTAGATAATACTTGCACTGGTTAGACTGTTGTAAGCCGTACCGGCGCGACCCCGGAAATACAAATCTTGCGGTTTCCTTGGTCTGCGGATTCAAGCTCAAGGTTTATGCCGGCAATCGGTGGCTGCCGTGCGTGGACGTCGGATTACACCTCGGGCCCGATCAGATAAGTATAGAGAACTTAGTTTACACATACCCGGAGCCCCAAAGGGGACACCTATACATATGACCTGTTCTGCCGGCCGTATTCGCGTAAATATATACGCCACCCCCTTCGAATGAGTCATAAGTTCCCCCCAAAGAAGCACGCGCAAAGGAACACCACCTGACCCTCCTACCATTGGCACTCCCCCCAGTGAGACACGAAAGTTCACCAGATCTGGTGGTCGGGATTTTGGTATTGTGTCAGTACCAACTCGCGCTTCCACTCATACAGTCATTCACCTTCCGACTACTTACTCGTATCCTTCTGGTGTGGTGCTATGTGAGTGGGGGAAAGGAGTAATTAACGGGCATTACTCGGAAACCGAAGGGAGTCAGGGATCGTGGGAACAAGTGTGATATTGACTTGGTACATAAGTACAATCTGGGATGCTAGGTTGGGGATCACATGGACTGGTCGGCACATGTACAATCATATGTTGACCCTGTGTTGTTGTACTACGTCGCTGGGCGCGCGTCAATATCCTCCTTTCGGTATGATGAAGCTTCGGTCACCGAGGACATATGGAGGCGAGTTACAATGTTCGACCATACTTATTTCAGGCCCTTGCGAGTCACTCATGAGTGCAGAGATATTATCGCAATATTAGCCCTGACCGGCGCTGGACAGTCACTGCTTTCTCGACCCCCTTATTTAACAGACATGCCAGTATCTTGATAGTAATCACTCGCACGCGCTCTCATCCTTCCGCCCTCGCCTTCACATGTGAACCCGGTACACCCACAGACACGAGTATGCGTGTGCATGCACCCTCGCTCGCAATCGAGTCCACATTATCACTGCTATCTTGACTCGACGCCCTCGCTTAGTAGACAGTCAACTCAAATCGTTCCAGAACCCCTCCCACACCTGCATACTTGGGACCCCCTCCCACTCCCTGCGCCGGAACACGTCCTGTCCCTGAATAATCCTCAACTCCCTACCCTTCATTCTCCGACTTTTTCGTTCTGGCTCACGAGTGTCTAGCTCGTCGTCTGTTGAAGGGAGAGATAAGGTGGAGGCAGACTCTTGTGTGAGAGTAAGGATCGCATGTGTTCTAGAAAGAGAGTGAGAGGCTGCATGGGCAAGAGGCGGGTATGACTTTGGAGGAGTTGAAATCGGCGGAGACGCGCTACTTCGTGGGCCATGGTAATGACCTAAGAGAAGGGCTGAAAAGAGATCTCCAACGCCAGAGAAGTAGCCTGGTATGAACTCAACACAACCAATGTAGACGGTAGATAAAGGCCCTTCTTCGATATTATGCATCTCATTGACGGAAGATGTTACGCAGGCAAGGTATGATTGCTCTTCATGTGTTGACTGGTTTCTTGATTGCATAGGAGGAAGGAGGTGAGGTGGGAGTGGGGTAGAGAGCTTGGTCCATGGGATGGAGGAGATGACTACGTTGGGAACATGGTATATGTTGTGCAGCTTTCGTAGAGCAGCACGCAGTGAAGCAAGGTCGGTGAGGGGCACTTCAGTGAGCACCCTGACAGGTTGGCCACCATCAGTAATTTGGTGGAGCTGGGAGATAAACGACATACTCGACCTCGAACCAGTTTGGAGTGATGATTGTTGCCAGTGGGAGCATTTGACGGTATACTGATATGCAATCCTCTGACACGTAAAGGCTTCCGGAGTCACCAAGTACAGCTGAGAGTTTGAGCCAGTCCAAGCGTGGAATAACGAGACAGATGGGTCTACTTACGATCAAGAAGGTACATAAGGTTTGGATTGGAAAATTTGAGCTTCTTGACTAGCTCGTGAACTGAACCCAGTGCCTCTGCGGTAGGTATGTACCCCGTAAGAAGGCGGTCGGGTACGAGCACGTTAGTCTGTTGCATGAAGTCAAAAATACGAGTGAGTTCCTCTGCGTTCGTTTTAGTCCCACCAAAGGAACCATAGCCTTTATCGAGGTCAATACATTGGCGCTGACGCTCGATCTGTCTCAATGTACTCACCAGTATGATTGGAAAAGTTAACCGTATTTACGACCTGTGATGCGGGTTAGCAGTGTATTAGGAGGTTGTGGTAAATCACCAAGCACACATTGTGCGCTTACATCTACGTCGTAACCCATGCATTGGAGGGGAAATACCGCCGCCTTTCCACCCACATATCCAAACGCAACATGTGATTGTATGCTCAGGATCCGGTCACTGGTAAGAAGTGAGCGCCGCTACGACGTTTTAAATATAAAGACATACCTATGGGTTGGCATATGTGTTCCGTTTTGTTCGCGATCAGTATGCTCGATGGTCATGCGAGTCATGACTGCAAAAGCTCGGTGGGCCAGCGTGACGTCGGACGACTATTCCGATTCTTGAAATAACTCCAGATTTGGAATCAACTTGAAGCCACGTGGTTTGCTCCCCTTAGCGCTGGTTCGGGTTTTGGTGTAAAGTGGTGCCATTCAAAGCGTGCACGACAAGTCATGTCAGACGGTACAAGGTGTGTACTTCACTTACGCGTTCTCATTTATGACCGGGACACAGTCATAAATGCTGCCACAGGCTCCATCAAGCGTGGTATGATGCACTTGATGCTGCAGAGAGCAACTTTCGCCAACTACTCACTTCGTACAACTCTGGTGATTGGAAGCATGTCTCTCTCGCCTCCGACACCCCGACACCACCAAAGGGAAAGTCCAGGCTATCCCCCAACCCCGAACTGACCGACGTTGTCGTTCACCGCAAGACGACAAAGTCTGGCGCGAACGTGTATCGAGTAGTTCTTGACGTGCCTGCCACAGATGAATCGGCCCTTCTCGATGCCTGGAAAGCCGTCTTCATGACTCCGGAGCTTAGGCAGGAGTGGGATCCTGCGGTCGAAGGCGCCCACCTCGTTGAGATGTTCGACCACAGAACAAGGATATCCAAGACGCAATTTACGCTAGGATGGCCAGCTAAGTGCGTGTTCTGTCTTTACCATTCCCCTACGCGAGCACTTATTGCTTGACAAGTCCAAGAGACGCAGTTACGATATCTAGGCTGCACCAGGATGCCTCGACGGTCATTGACGTTACAACTTCCTTACCCCGGTCCGCTGATGAGCCTGCATATGTTAGACCTTCTCCACCTTACGTCAGATCACACGTTGAACGTATGTCCTCCTACTCAATTCATCTCTGCGCCTAACACCTTCCACGTTCGAATTAGTATTTGCGTGGTGCATCCAATACGTCCAACCCTCTTCAGTATCCACATCTCCATCCGATTCACTCCGAAGAAAACGCCTTTCGAGTGCTCTTCCACGCCTCCGAATATCTTGTTACTGGCAACACGACCTTCGTACTGTGTGGAATTTCGGTTCCACAGCGACTGTCTGTCAACAGCTCTGTACCATGATCTTGGGTTTGTACAAAGTTGTTAAGAAACGTGGATCAAAAGTTCCGATGTTAACTGGTTACGGATATGGAGTCGGTGTCGAGAAGGTCAGGTTTCAGCTCGATAGACAGGCGTTGACGGCCGAGTATCTGGTACACCTTGAAGAGGAAGGTAGCGAGGAGAGCAATAGCATCCACAAACTCGACGAACTCCGTGAGCACAGAAGACTCACTCGATCGATCGAATTTCTTCTTCCCGCTTCCGAGGGCTGGGATGTTCAAGTTACCACCAAAGCATCATCAGATATGGTCGAGAAACTCCCCTGGACAGCATCAGCCATACGTGGCAATCCTCCACCTCCTGCTCCAGGGGGGATGGTTAAGCCACTTGAATTGACCGTGTTTCGCATCATGCACTCTTCACTCCCTGATGCGCACTCCATCCTCAAAGTCCGTGTCGTCCTCGAGCTTTCTGGTCCTTCAAGTGGGATTAGACTCAATGGTCTCCCACAAACTATCCAAGTGGTTGAAGAACGTGATCCCGGTCCCTTCGTGGCCCAGCAACAGCTATTACAAGATGCGTCAAGCATAGCTGATGCAAGTTTCCAGACGTCGTCTTCTGTGAGCTCAGCTGGGACTATTGGGAGTGCAGCACAACCAATGAGGTCGCATTTAGTGAAAGAAGTCGGGGATAGATCAGCAGCTGCGGAAAAATCGATCTTGTCAAGGGTGAAGCGAAGTTACATATATTTCTCGTCACTACTGCAGGAGCCGGAGGCCAAATGGAAAAGAAGTGAGTTTCGTGTCGTTCACCTTATGCAGACATGAAGTGACGTGGATTTAGCCACAGAAGCAAGGGGTGTATCAGTAACCCAACTCGATTCAATCGATCCGACGCTTGTGGTGTATCGTGCTGAGGCAACCTTTGTTGGATTGGGGCTCTGGGATCTTTATGGCGCACTTGTATCCCCCGGAGCACGTGCGTTCTGGGACAAGCAATACGATGATGCGATTCTTCTCGAGGATGTTAACGAACTCACAGAGCTCTGGCATTTCAAAACGAAACCCGCATGGCCCGTTTTGTATGTTCAGAATTTAATATCTCCATCGAACGTCTATGCCGACACGATTGATATCTGACAGCGGACGGGATACGGTCCTTCTCAAAACCGTCTACAAGTCGCCTACAACGATCCATGTTTTTTTGTTCTCCGCTGACGACCCCCACCTCTTCCCTTCCTTTCCACCTCCGGACCCCTCCTTTATTCGAGCACAAGTAGATTTACAAGGCTGGGCCATTGAGGCCCTGTCGCCATCCACGACTCAACTCACTCTACTCGAACAATCCGACCCTAAAGGATGGAGCAACAAGGCGAGCACGATCCCAGCGCAGATGGTGGGTGCCGTTGCAGGGGTCGGCGATTTCGTGATCAAATGTGGGGGGCCGCCTGTTGTGACGAGGTTGGCTGGAGCCATGGCACTCGAGATGCGGTACGATCACGAGAAAGGCTTGTTCAGGGTTGCTTATGAAAGCTCGGAGGGGAGGAAAGGTGGTTTAAATGGGGTTGATGGGACCAGCAGGTCTACGGCAGGCCCAACTGCTGACGCGCGCGCAAGTGGGGAAGAAGGTGCGATTTCGAACAGCTCCACGGCAACTACGACAACAACGGATGTCCACACCATCGAGTGCGAAATACGGTGCGACTTGGACGCCTGGGCATCCTCTCTCGATATTGTCGTCGACCCACCTCCTCAATCCGTGACTGCGCTGCGGCGGCATCGCCTCTCGTCACTTGGTGGAGGACTCTGGCTAACCTTTACTCATGACGCTTTTCTTTCATCCGACGAGCGTTTGCTGGCGATCGTGCGGCGTGGCCTGATGAGTTCTGCTAGAGACAAGGGCGTGGTGATGGTCAATGGAGCACGCGTAACTGTAGACGTGGAAGAGCTCCCGGAGACTGAGATCAAGGCGCTTAGCAAGCGGAAACGTGTCAAGCCTGCCCGAGTCCCCCTGGATCAGCCACCAGTGGTCAGTGCCATACGCCGTCGACGTGCCGAGTGGGATGCAGATGGAGCAGCAATATCTGATGCGAATCATGAAAACACAGCCGCGATCAGCAGTGCTGAGTCCACAAAACCTTCGACCCCCGAGCCTCCAGAACCCAAAGTGTCGACTTCGGCCGGTGCCAGGTCTTCATGGTTGTCAACTCCCAAGTTCTCCAGTCCTTTGGCTAGTTTTTGGTCCAGCGCTGTGGAACAGGCGACAAGCACGACACAGAATGCGGTCGCCGCGATTACTCCTGCCAGCGGTGGCGCGACTACTGAGGCTGTTGCTCCATCAGCGTCCAAACCACCCATGCAGCATGTCGCTGAGGCATTGCACTGGCTCCGGGAGCTTCAGACACGGCCCGAAGAGGGATGGGCGCTTGTCAGCGAGAAGGGGTTTTCGGTCAAACGCAAACTATTCCCCGAGATTTCCTCCCTCACTCCCGTCCACAAGGGTGAAAAAGTTGTCGAGGGTGTATCAGCCGAAGAAGTCTCGTCCATCGTTACTTCCTACGAATGTCGCAAAACATGGGACGACAGGTTCGCGTCTGCGATCGTCCTGGAGCAATTTGGAGCGAAATGTCATACGGCGTTCGTTACTTCGAAGGGCGGGTTTCCGTTCAGGGACAGAGGATTTCTGGTCGCATCCGCGTTGGCAAGATCGAGGCTCCCACAGCCAACCTACTTGGATAAGGAAGTCGGCACTGGGAGCCCCCCAAATGAACCAGGATCATCGCAGGATACGCGCGTTGTCCTCTTTTGCGTCACTGCCTCTTTCCATCCTGAATCTGTGGCGTCGTTCAGTCCAGCGAAGTACAACCCCTACGCGTATCCCCTCGGGCGTGTGTTCATCGACGGGTGGGTCCTCGAGACGCTTGATCCATACACGAAAGAGAACTACGCGATCCCTTCGACGAGGGTGACGCGAGTTGTCGCAGTCGATCATGCTGGAAATATTCCGGTGGCTGTTAACTCGATGATGAATGGTGGGTTAGCGAGGGCCGTAGGTGCTGTAGAGGCATACATCAAGGGGACGTCGCCGCTGCCCCTAGTGAGGCTTCCGGCTACTGGACTGGTCCTGTCAGAGCACAGGGTTTCGGGTACAAGTGTAGAAGCAGCTGCGCCTGTTAGGCTCGGCAGGTCGTCCGCGACGTGGAGGGTAAGGAGGAGGGATGAGCAGAGGACACTGATTGCAAGTCAATACGACCCTACCGAGAAGGCATATACTGGGTCGATCTTTGTGACAATGTCAACAAGCAGCCCGAGCACCATCCCCAGTACCACCAGGGCTGATGAATCAGTCTTAAGGGCGAACGGGGCAGCGGTCAACTCGCCAGGCAGCGCTACCGACGTACGACCCTCGAGCCGTGCAGAGCTCTCTTCGTCGCCGCCAACGCCCGGCGACCGCAGGATATCCTCCGGGTCCATACGTTCCCCCTCCAGCGAAAGGATCAAGTCTTCGTCTTCCGCGTTCACTGTCAAAGGCGAGCTCAAACACAGTACAGACCTCATCGTCGCTGAGGTGGTAGTGGACACGAAGCTCTACCCGGAGGGATACGATGTAGCAATTACCTCGACGGTACGGGAGGGGGCAAAACCCATTTCGCTTGCTTCGTCGTCTAATGCAGGCTCTGTGGGCGTGGACAAAAGTTCAGTATCTACCACGAACGCAAGGACCCCCCCAATCTCGACAAGTATATACACTGTCCCCGCATCTCCCCTTCACTCTTCAGGACTAAATGCAGACCGACCTCCGCGCCACTTGCTACGGCTGATGCTACCCACAGCGCAGTATCAGATATCCACCGTCCAAGATCCTTTGACTGGCGAGACGCGTGGTGCTTTACCGAAGCCACAGTGGTACCTGGATTTACAAGACAAGGGGTTCATCGTACAGGTGGACATTCGAGCGCTTGGTGGTGCCGGTGGGCAAGGAAAGACACCAGTGAACGGGAATGGCGTGAAGAAGAATGGTGGTGACGTGACCGCGAGGGTGGGGGGCGTTGTAGTCGAGGTTGCCAGCGAGAAGGAGTCTCTGACTGCCATCGGACGCGATGAGCTGCAGGACGACAGAGTGTCGAGGATGCTCCTTTTGCAGAGGTGAGCGCCCAGTCCAATTTCGTTGATTCAGGCTTTTGTATGTTAATTTTCGACTGCACCCACCCTATCAGGTCCACTGATGACGAAGACGTGTTCCCTGACGAGCTCAAGGTGCCACTCGGGCACACGGGCCAGATGTTGGATGATGCTGCGACCGTAGCAGTCGTTGATGTGAATGATGATCCCAGAACCCAAGAGAAGGGCAATCCACAGCAAGAAGCTACTGATGGGTCACCTGTCCTGGTAAGCATATTCAAGGGAACGCAGCTGGAATCCTCGGTGACGGTCATTATTTGCTATTTACTGCGACAGGATTCTCCCGAGAACGGAAGCGCTGCACAAACGCCTGCTCCTACTGCCGCGTCAGGGGGCTTTCTGGGTTTCTTGAATGCTTATCCCAATCCTCTCACGCGCTGGACGATGTCTGCTAAAACTCCTTCCCAGATTCGACCACCGTCTCTTGTATCATCGCGTCGATCGTCTGACACTATCCCCAAGGTACCAGGGGGACCTGTCGAGGCTGAAACACACGAACCTGCACCCACGCCGACGGCAACGATAACAACAGCTTTGCCGACACCTCCATCTCCGATGTACCCATTATCAATCATTCTCGTGGCACTCATCGCATTCTTGATCGGGTCTCTACTCAGATCCCTCTTATCTCCTGCCGACTTTATTTACGTAGTCACGGATATTAAGGATGCAGAGGAGGTGGGTACTGGGTGGCGCGAGATCCGCAGACTGGTAGAGGTCAAGTATATTGTTGGAGGATGGGACTTCCAGATCGCTGTTGTCCGAAGACATTGATGTTTTTTGATTGGCAGTCGCAGGAACACGACTAGGGCCGTCGAGCCAGATGTATAGCATCCGAACTCCTACTTCTTTGGTATGATAGACGCACACAAGTTTGTATAACAGCAAGTGTACACAGGTAATACTACCATCCCCTAGTAGCAATATGTTCGGCAGCACGAACTGGGACCGAGCTACTTGTAGGCAGCCAAAGTAGGTTTACAGCGAATGGACGATTGACGGAAAACCGCACTTGGTGACTCAACTACATTTTTTTGCTCGGCATCACACCTTCAGTTCGTCAACGCTCGCACCATCGAAAATCTGTAGTCATTGGTGATGCTATTGTGCTTTCGGGAGACACAGTTTAGTCGCGTGGACACCGGCTACCCATCAGTTGGCTTTCGATTCGATGAGTATTCATTGCGAAATCGATCAATTCGATTTGACTGAATCGGCGTATCATATCTCTGGTAAGTACTGTCTCTGAGCCTGGTGCTCTGACTACTCTGTACATGTGATCCTTGTGAATCGATAACACGTAAACTTGATTGTGTGAGTTGACGCGCGATGAAAGGTACGACGCAGATCGAAAAAATTTGCGGGGTAGTGACAAGTGCGGTTGCAAATCACCAACTTGAAAGAGTGGTGGGGAAAGGAACAAAAACAATGCGTACCAGTAGGGTAAATGTGCAGATATTGACCCTTTATTGTGCTGCAGTGCATTAGCGGAAGATTGCGCTCGATTATTAGTCGCCCACCACATGTCTCTGAAACACCAGTTTTTCAGGGCTGCTGCATTCTAAATTTTTGTGACACTCACACCTAATTGGGACTGCCACAAAAGGTGTTTGCCTGTGATGATCGCTAACGGTGAATGCGCCATCGTGTAGATCTCACTAGTACACATTTCGCCCTTAGCATCTTTTAGACGGCTGGAGTTCACAGGCAATCAGTAAACTCGACGCTTGGGCGGGCCTAGTCCCCGGTCCTGTGACATTATCATCATGTATGTTTGATGAATCAGAATGCGCCATCAAGTCTTGGCTGGCATAGTTGGCGAGGGAAAGTCGTTTACTGTACCCGAGTCGTTCCTCCGCGAAGATATATTCTTAACAGTATGGTTAGCCCCTTGCCTAGACCCCCACGACCTTTCTCCCTACCTTCCTCTACGGTCCTGGTGCACGCGTCTTCTTCCCGGGGGCTATTCGAGGCTATTTCACGAGCACATACTTGGATGATTAGAAGACCGGTGATCGCCTCCAAATCACAATAACGTCATGCTTGTGGGCCAGCAACACGAATTGCTGGTTTCGGGTCCACCAGCAGACCCAAATATATATCACGCTACCATCCTTTCCTCTGGTGAGCTTGATTCTTTGGTGGTTGAGGGAAGGGCACTTGGATTGGGCTGACTCTCGTAAAGCAGCTACCCTGGCGTTGGTAGTTTGGGATGCTCTTCTCACTCTAGGCGACGAGGTCAAATACATATGGTCGTGAGTCATTGTAGAGATAACGAAGGGGTTAACATGTACACTTTCTTGGTTAGAAAACCAGGCCGGACGCACGTCAAATGGATATACCTTTTCTCAAAGTGGTTTGGATTGGTGAACCAAGTGTCCGACTCATCGCATCCCGAAATTTGGCTTTCTTGTTAATTCATCTCTTCAGTGCCATTCCACTCTGGCGCAGCTGCATCGCGGCACGTTCTCCCGTTCCTTTGTCAACCTGCGTGGCTTTCATTACGCTTGAAGCTGTCACCTTTCAGCTCTTGCATTTGTGCCTCGACGTAATTCTGGTTCTTCGAAGTAAGTCAAGTGAATTGTCTATTTTAAATTCGAATTTCTACTAAAACAACGTTATTAGTCTGGGCAGTATACCAGCAACATCATCGATACATCGCAGCCGCACACGCTACTGTGTTCTTCGAGGTCCTTATGTCCATCATGGCCCAGGCAACCTCAGTCCCCAAAACCACCGTCGATGGTACATGCACAATACTTCACACACCAGCAACATCTACATGTTTAGGAATCGGCATGATAGTCTCACAGAGCGTTTTGTTATCTCTGACATATCATGGGAAAGCCCTCTTGCAGCCTGCCGCTAGACACAGCAAGATAATCACTGTCATAGTTCGTGATGGGATGCTCGTGTTTGGTGTTGTGTTTGGTGGGTTCTAGTGTGTCCTCGCTGTGATATTGTGACGATTTGTGCTCCTGCCGGGCATAGTGTTGATTTCCTGCCTCTACCTTCTGTCCAATCAGGTCCTCGTCAATGTTTTTGTGCCGTAAGCATCTTAGTGATCCATCAGCTCATCATGCCTTGCCCATAATTTCATTTCCATTGTAGATGGATGCCGGTGGTGCCCTCCCTTCTAGTACGTGGCCGCCTTATCCTTCGATGTAGCGCGGGCCAGAGTAACTCATGTCAAACGAACAGACCCCTCGAATAATCCTGAACATGCAAATGGCGGCCGAGCCAAGAGAGCCCATGCTAGGATTTACAACAGACCTCGGCACCACGCCAAACGACGAAATGCAGCTTTCGACTGTACACGAGGCGGCCATAACTTACGAGGAATCCAGGGACCTTTCATAAGCCCATGCATACCACTCATACCATACGGACAGGTGCATCCTTGAGGTATTTGTTGGGACCGGAATAGAACCGTATTTCTATACTATCATCGATCACCGATCAATCAATCACTTACACGGTTACACCGTTGGTATCGGCTCTTCTCCTATATGCCAACTTCTAGGGGTGATTGAACCCTAATTTGGACAATAAGAAACTCCCGAATCCACCAATGAGGCCTTGAGGAACGAGCCTTCGAGCGTGCGAAATTACAATGTCTACTCATGACCTTCGACCATCCCAACCCGAGGGTACTAAAGTTGTTGCCCATTCACCTCTTTTCAGCGATGAATGCCGTGCGGATCATTTCACATCTCTCCCCGCATTTGACCTGTCTTTATTGATGATCGTCTAGCGTACCTTATATTTACGCAGATAGGCACACACTGGCGCGGACGTAGTTCACTGAAGAATCTCATTGTGTTGTAGGTAACAGTCATCAGTGTTTCAGCCGGTCACTGGCGGCGTTTATACTGACTCGGACACGGATGTTGCAGCGGGGATTCATACAGCTCCAGGTTGAGTGGATCTTGGGAGACCGACGACGACGATACTACCTGGGTAAGAATGAGACAGCATCAAAGTTGGGTTCTAAACTTGGATCCAGGTAGATTTCTTGGCTTCCTCGGTTTCCTCACTCTCCACCGCCGTCGCCGTTAGCAACTTTGCTTTCCCTGGGGCAACTGTGGAATATGATCTCGATGACCAGCTTGCTCAGTTTTTCGACCAATTCCCCACGAAAATAGAGTCTGAAGATGTTACCTTTGGTAAGGCGCATATGCGAAACCGGAAACACGAGATGTAATCAAACGTCTTTTTTTGCGAAAAGTTTTCTTTCTTGGCATCAACGATTGCTGGGGAAATCCAGGGGAAGATTTATCTTCTTTAGTCAGGGTCCTCTTTGATGCCATCCGCCGATTGTACATCGGTGCTACTGCGCGGAACTTCATCCTCGTGGATGTTCCTCCGACCGATCGATCTCCCGCAGGTGAGCGTTCGTATGTATGCGCCCGGGATGTAAGCGCTGGTTCTTACACAGTTTATTAAAGCGGCTGGGGTCGCCACGGATCTCGCGAGCTGCATCGAGGAATGGAACAATTCGCTCGTCACTCGTGCCTCCGATTTCGTTTCCAACTGCACACAGGCCACGATGCTGGTTTTTTCCTCTAATAAGGTCCTCTCTGAGGTCCTTGATAACCCCGGTGCACAAGGCTTTGCTGAGAACGCGAAGGACGTGGTAGGTCGAGGTATTTGGCGGGATAGTCTACACTTGACTCCGGCGGTACATAAGATTATCGCAATCGTATTTCGAGCGCTTTGGGTTTCGATTAGAGCGCCCTCGTGTTCCACCGGTAGCTATTTCAGCTGTAGTAATAGGAATCCATGGGTAGTGTTTACGGTTTTAGAAAAGGTTGAATTAGCTTGATCACTAAGTACATATCTTATACCTATCTGTGGCTGTGTGATCACTGGACGACGCGGTACACGTGACCAACGCGTCTTTTGACTCTTTTCCCTTGTCAACGATGTCTCTCGAAATTGCTCCAGCGACTGATGCAGTCCTCCCCACCTGTACGCCCTCCTTGATGCCCTTTCACATATCCTACAGTGGACTCGCCCCCATCTCCCGTTACTTCCGTCCCAGATCTGTGCCCCCTTCGTTGGCTGCCATGTCTCTACGGTCTTCAAGTTCGGCCACCCTGGTCGCAAGCACCTCGTCTACCTCAATACTGAGTGAGACACAAAGTAATCTC
This sequence comes from Boletus coccyginus, assembly GCA_025782845.1. Classification (NCBI taxonomy): domain Eukaryota; kingdom Fungi; phylum Basidiomycota; class Agaricomycetes; order Boletales; family Boletaceae; genus Boletus; species Boletus coccyginus. The sequence goes on from JAHZSR010000034.1 coordinate 165,533, forward strand.
ACAGCGGTGTCATCCACCATGTCCATTGGGAACTTGACCCACGAAAGCAATTGCGGAGAAGATGAATTATTGCCAAAGGCTAGTTCGTCCATCGAAGTGGTTATTCAGGCGGAGCAAGTGACAGCTACGCAACCCGCGATAGATACTGCTATGGAAATGGACTCGGAGACGTATCCTGTCTTGGATACTGTACCGCTCGACAACTCGTCCAGATCGGCCCGTGTACACACCACCGTATCAAGAAGCGTGGAACGTTTTGTAGCTGCGTTTCGGGGGAGGCAGATGTATGGACAAGCAGTGGATATCCCGAATGGATATGGTGGCCTCGTCTTACGAGCACCGTTGATCTCAAAGGGAAAAGGCAAGGCGGATGCGGAAGAGGCTTCGAAACCCTTGTCACAGAACATCAAAACAAAGTCAAAAACGCGTGCGGCGAGTTGGCGGTCGAAACGTACAACAGTAGACGACATTGCGGATGAAACCAAGGCAGGGGATGATGGAGACTGTTGTCCAAACTCGGATATTGATACGCCGCCCCTAGCGAGAAAATTGGTGCCTTCATCGACGTTTACTTCCTTTATGCTCTGGACACCGGATAGGCCCCTAGACGAAGGGAGGGATGAGTATGCGAGGTCTTTGGTGGAATGGACTCGCTTGGCCACCGAAGTAAGTTCCTTCTGCCTGCTTTATATCCTCTGTTCGTGACCTCACTCTCGTAGATACATGCGTATGACGAATGAGAATAAGGATGATCCAGAATGTCTCGTGTTTGAAACGTTCATTTTCTCACGCTTGCTGAGACTGGTCCTGATTGATCTCGCCTCGACACGGCGTATATCGGCGCCCTTGATCAGTGGGAATGCCAGGAATTGTTGACCGAGAGTCGCTGAGACCATGACGTTTGTATAGCGCTTACATTAGTGTGTTGTGTCAGTCTTCTGGCCAGGTACATGATTCAGATCTCAGGTCTGAAGGCGCACACGGCGTAACACTGGGATGAAGATGGCCTCATAGAAATTACAAGGTGGCGATAGTCCGTACCGTATCAGTACCCGTCAGGAGTAAAACTCGTCAGAAAGTGGGATGAAGATATCATGGCGTATGAAATTACTCTCTGAGAGTTGCAAGGTGGCAGTAGTCTGAACCTATACCCGCCGTCAGAAGTAAAACCTGTCAGAGATCTTGGTCTGAATTGTCACTCGCTTGGCATTCGCCTCGTATCCAGCCTTTTAAACCTAAAAAAAACCGCTGGCCAGCGGTCCTACTACTCGCCCTTCCAGTCATTCCTTGTCATCATTCCTTGCAAAGTGGGTCCTCGAAGCTCGACTGCATTCACCATGATGCTAACAATCGACACTTCTTGCTGTTTTAGACACGGCCCGTTTCGAGGTACCATTACCGTAAAGGAGAGGCTAAAATGTTCGCCGCAGTCACGCCCATTTTGACCCTTCTCGCTGCCGCTGCCATTTATGTCCGTGCCGACCCCAACCCGAACAACCCCGGTCCGGGCGATGTCTTCGTCCAAGGAAAGCCCTGTACGATTGGCTGGGATGTCGATTCGACTGGTGTTTGGAAGACCATGAACATCGACCTCATGACGGGAGATAACTTTGACATGGTTTTCTTGACCGGTACGTCTAGTTCTCCCTTGCAATGTCTTGTCTCGGTGAACGCTACCCGTCGATCATATAGCCGTTGCGACCGTTGATGGAACCAACCCGAGCAAGAACACTTTCTCATTCACATGCCCAGAGGTTAGTGGCAGCGCTGGCTTCTTACCCTCATTAATTTTGCTCACACGCTTGATGTTCTACTCCGCAGGTTATCCCGCATTCCCCCATTTACTTTTATCAGTTCACGTCACCATCCACCACGAACAAGACTTGGACCGGGCGTTTCACGATCACGGGTTCTGCCAATGACGTCGTTGCCCCTGCCCAGTCTACCCAACCAGACGGCGCGAATATCCCGTGGGGAACCGGTTCCTTGGTCAAGGGGTCTTCTGCCGCGTCTGCCTCAGCTGCGACCACAAGCACTGGCGGGACTACTGCTTCTGCTTCCTCCACGTCATCGATCACTTCCGGATCACCTTTACTGTCTCCCTCGGGCGATGCCACTCCGAGCGTCGTCTACCTCACTTCTGACGTTGCAAGCGCGACGGCTAGTACTGTTTCTACTGGTGCGGCGGCGACGCTCTCCGTTTCAAACATCCTCTTTCAGGCCGGACTCGCGCTTGCACTTGCTGCATTTGGATTCACGATGATTCTCTAGGCCACCCTTTCATGTACGATTCGGGACACGATAACATTGACAATGCACTCATCGTCATACATCACCCACATCCACTCGTTTTCACTCGCAATCCGTCTTTTTTTCTTTCTGGTTTTTCATATATTACTTAATACCCGAGACATATCATCTAGCTAGCCATTCTCGTGTATTGGAACTCGCGGCATTTTGGAAGGCCTATTCAACTCCTGGGATTTGTTCAATCGTTTACATGTCATAGAGGTAGAGCTGTCTTATTCATAATTATAGCAATGCTCTTGACGTCCTTATTATCCATGATCCCAAGTTCAGCCAACACTATTTCAGGTATCACAATGCGCAGTAAGGGGGGAGAGGGAGCCCATGAACCTTCTCCAGGAAGGGCGACGATATCCATGAGCTGATTCTTATCGTGCCATGCGATCGTCTTGGCAGGGTGAGCGCTTGACCGAGCGGTCGCGTCGGTATCCCCTCGCGTTCGAGAATCGCAACTCGTCACCGATGGCATAAAGCCAGGCAACTGCTGCGTCTTTCTGTGGGGCAGCCAAGCTCAGGACACGAAAGGCGCAGGAACAACGATCCGTGCCGTGCGCGACTAGCCCTACAAAATAATCCGGGGTTAAACATCGAACGCACTCGCATTGATCTCCAAAAGCCCAATCAGCCAGCGACAGCGTTGGTATCTACGCCAAACTCAACGAGGGTCGTTCAGGGCACCGTGCAGGGTATTGCCCCAAGGATAAAGGGTTCAAATGGCGAAATACGCAGTGTATATATGGTGACAACTCGGGGATAGTACCTGTTCACGCGCGTGATCAATGACTCGCATGTTGTCGGTACATGTGTGGGACGTCGAGCAAGATAAGACTGGGAAAACAGGTTTCTCACCGATTGAATCAGAGGCGTTGAGTCAAGCGTCGAGTGGTAAATTCTCCTAGCAATAATGCTTTCCCGGTCCAGGGTAGTTCCACAATTGCGTTTTTTTATGACACCACGGAATGGCGGGGTTCAGTTTGTGAGTTAGGGACCCGAGTTAGAGGCAAGTTGGTCCATAAGCAGACTTTAAAATCACCAAACCCACCGGCGTTGGCCGAGTAGCCTGAACCCGGAACGACTTCAAGTCGCGATCCATGCATCCGCCATTGCATCGCCAAATGTATGTACTCGGGTCGTCGACGCGTCACATGGCGTCCGCAAGTGCGCCTCGCGTCATCTCGCAGAGACGTGTCCTCTGCACGACTCAGGACATCCAACACCTTAATACCAATGTCAACGCGCTCGTTTACATCTCCAAAACACCTCGTACTGCTCGTCACGGCGGAGCACTCCATGGGATGACCCTAGCGGTAAAGGATAACATCTGCACTGCTTCCCTCCCGACGACTTGTTCTTCCTCCATGCTGGTCGGTGCGTTTTCCACTTTCCGTCCGCGGGGCAGACGTGGATCATGGCCGTACAGAGTATACATCGCCGTTCGACGCGACCGCCGTGGAGCTCCTTCTTGATGCGGGTGCCCAAATCATCGGGAAAGCTAACTGCGACGAGTTCGGCATGGGGTACGCCCTGTCTCGTGACTACCCACGTATGGCAGAGGGCTGAGCAGACCTCTACGCAGATCCCTCAACGTCAACTCTATTCATGGCCCTGTCGTGAATCCGTATCAGCCCACCGACGCGCGTGACGTTCCGTGGACAGACCGCGAGCGCAGGTGCGCGGGTGGTAGCTCAGGCGGGAGCGCAGCAAGTGTTGCAGCTGAAATGTGTACCGCGTGTGTTGGTCTGGCTGTATCTCGAGACCGCTGTCATGTTGACGTGCAATCCCAAGCGCTTTGGGAACTGACACGGGTGGATCCGTGAGGCTACCTGCCTCATATTGTGGTGTCGTAGGGTTCAAGCCCTCATACGGTCTCATCAGTAGGTTGGTAAAGCTATATCTTTGTGTTTGATTTCCTCGTGATGGCACTCAAGAAACCTAGGTGGGGTGTAGTCTCGTTCGCAGATAGCCTTGATTGTGTTGGCGTCCTTGCCAGGTCTGTCAATACTGTCAAGGAGGTGTTCGGTATGTGTTGAGTTCTGGCCGAACATTCCCGCACTCACGAGCAATTTCTAGACGTTGTATCAGTATATGACGCACGCGACCCAACCGCTGCGACTCCTGAACTGAGGAGGAGGGCAAGCTCGATCGTGGAATCATGTCTCTCCGAAGTGCTTTCCAGCTTTCCAGCCAACCCGCTTAATGGCCTCAGGATCGGGATACCACAGGTAGTCATACTCCGCTCCCTTCGGGGTCTGCTGATTCTATCCATCTGCGTGCTATTTATAGGAGTACTTCCCTCTCGAGCTAGAACCCAGCATTACCGACTCCTTGCGCAACGTCATCAGAAACCTTAAAGATGCCGGGGCGTTCATCCAGCCCGTATCTCTCCCAGCAACACAGTATGCCCTGAGCGCATACTACGTTATTGCCAGTGCCGAAGCGTCAAGTAACCTTGCTCGGTTCGATGGGATTCAGTATGGTTTGTTCTGCTTTTTTCATTTTTTTTTTCAATGATGCCACGTCGAGCTTCGAATAGGCCTCCGCGTTCCCCCTCCCTCTGGAGCATCCCGCTCGAAACCAAGCAGCGTGTATGCCCACTCGCGTTCCGCAGGGTTCGGTCGAGAGGTACAAAAGCGGATCCTGCTAGGAACGTATGCCCTGACCGCCGAGTGAGTGCCGCCGCACACTCGTGATGGGTGACGGAACTGACCAAGCAATGGCGTAGCGCGTTCGACAACTATTTTTTGCAGGCGCAGCGTGTGCGTGCGCATATCAAGGCCGATTTCAACAAGGTCTTCCGCCATCCGTACGTTCACCTTGCTTACCCGGAGTCTTCCTTACCCGCCCACGGGGTCGACATTTTACTCCACCCTTCTGCGATCCGCACTGCGCCGCGTCTTGCAGGGAAACAGAAGGGCGGTGGGGAAGGGTGTGATACGTCAAACATGGGCGAGTGCTTGCAGGATGTGATGACCGTTCCTGCGTCGCTCGCTGGATTGCCTGCACTGAGTGTTCCCATGGGAATAGGGATCGATGGATGGCCCGTGGGGATGAGCATCGTGGGGCAGTGGGGGATGGACGAGCTGGTCTTGCAAGTTGGGCGTGCGGTGGAAGGTGTACGATGACACATTCCTTTGTCAGACTACTGGTACTGCTCGGATGCTAGAGTGGTGTAGATATTGCGGGTAACGGTGAGTGTGGGCTACAGTACAGGTGTGTGAGGTGACAATAATGACATCATAATAAGCAAACACTGGCGGCAGTATATGGAATGGGGTACCGGATGTCAGGAAGCGTAGAGTGCGAACTGTATTAGCGACTGTCGTAAAGATAAATCTAGATGTGTCGTGATCGCAGAATCCCGGGGCCAGCAGCAGATGGAAGTAGAGGTAGAGCATGGGTAAAGGTGAGGCCGGCGTGTCATGTCAACCCCAACGGAGGACGCCTTCGTATATCGAGTACATGACTGCCGCATTTGGTACGACGCGCATGAGGTGAGCGCAAAGTCCACCATATAATGACCGGGCACCCTCTTCTGCGATGACAGTCCGCAACGTCTGCAAAAGACCAGTGTATTTGAGGACCCCATTGACGCGTGGTTGTCGTAGCCGCGTGCGCAGGACCTTTGTTTCGTGGAGAACGGCGTCAGAACGGAAATATGAAACTATGTGTTACTCGAGACGCACCTCGTGAGGATAGGTGATCAGGCTAGCGACACACTTGGCCGTCCCCGCACTACCGAGCATACCGAGCCACTCCGCAACACCACCCCTACCCTGCGTGTCCGCAGAGAGTCGCTTCAGCCGCTCGTAGAGGACCCACTGAATGGTACCTTCGGTGACACCAAGATAGCTCGCGCTAAGGCCCTTGTAAAACCCGCGAATGCCCTCTTCCCTAAGTATTTGCTTGATCATGGCATAGCTCCCGCCTACGATTCTCGACGCTGGTCGAGATGTCGATCCAGAGCCCAAAGCAACGTATCGTCGCTCCTCGGTGAGTTGCAACCGCGTTTTAACGACCCAGATAGGATTCGTCGCAGTTCCCGTGACGATGCCTGCAATAGCGGCAGCAGAGAGATGGACGTAGGAGTTTTCTTGTCCATGGTTGAATCGATTGGCAATGATTTGCTTGCCATTTCCGTAGGTGAAAAAGTTGATCGAACGCGCAGGAATAACGCCAACCAGTGTCGGACCGAGACCCTTGAAGAGAGCACGGGGAGACTCGTCTCGGTAGATATCGCTGTTATGAAAAGAGGGGGAAAGGGTCAAAACAGAGTCGGATGGGATGCAGGGAGAGAAAGGCCGTGCGTACCGGAGGATATGGCCAGTCTCCACGAAATTCCACAGCAAACCCCCGGAACGATGCGGGAAGGTAGCTACCCCACCACCAACTATGCCGACCGAAGCGTGTTTTTCTCTGAACAGACTCGATTGGAGACGGGTCTTGACAACGTCAAACGGACTAGTAACGATGGCACCGCACATTCCACCGAGACTGATTCGAGTGCATGAGTCGGGGTTCTCGGGACTGTAGGGTGAAACAACTCACCCGCCAGCGACGAAATGTTGCCATGATTTTGCGGGAAGAAGGGTCGAGGACGATGAAGAACTGCTCGTCGTGGCTGATGATGGGCGCGTCATCATGTCTATGAAGAGTGTCTGGACGTCAACCACCACTATGTTCAGGAGGGGGTTTCCGATTTTTTTTTCATTGCCGAGTCACGTGATGACCCCTGTAACCTCGGAGATCGAGATTTGACGAAACCATAAGCTGAAGCCATGTTTGCACTTTCCATTATAAAGGTAGATCTCCTCTCTTCCTCTTACATCCATGCTGACCGACATCCTAGGATACGATACCTGTCCTTCCAGCCAACTTTGGCGTACCACCTCACCAGGCAATCACAGACGAAATCAACAAAAAATATGCAAACAGGGTCCTGCACGACGTTGGTCTGTGTATCTGCGTGTTTGACCTTGTCGAAGTCGGGGAAGGAAAGGTTCGGTATGGGGATGGATGCCTCTGGTATAAAGGTCCTTGCCATTGTCTCTTGGCCATTGCACACCTTTCTGACTTGTGTATGAAGCAAAGTTTCGCATGGTCGTCTTCAGACCCTTTGCGTCCGAGGTGATACTCGCCAAGGTTAAATCCTCTGACGAAGAGGGAATCCGACGTGCGTCCTTCTGTGCCTCCTCTGAAGACCCAGGCTTATGAACCCAGTAAGCGTCGGCTTCTTCGACGATATGTATATCCCTCTTGTATACCTTCCCCAACCCTCCGCCTTGTATGTCTCACCTCTCTTCTTCTTCAGCGTTGTCCCATGCCTCATTATCCTTCTCGTAGTGATCCAAACGAACGTGCACATTTCTGGCTACCAGAATCCGAAGCAACAACATCGCACGAGCTCCTCGAATCTGCCACAGCAGATCGCATGTACATCGATCAAGGCGAGATCGTCCGTGTTCGAGTCGAGACGGATGAATTTTATGATGATGAGCCTGGTCCACCCAAGGCTGCGGAAGGAGTTGTGATCAAGCGCGAGGCACGCAGGGCACCCTATACTATCATCGTGAGTTTCGGGGTGATGGTGCCGGTGGGGGTTGTTGACGGAGTTGTGCAGTGCTCGATAGCTGAACAGGGACTAGGGCCTATTCCCTGGTGGAAGAGTGCACAACCGGATGGTGCTGAAATGGTTGAAGGATGATGAACATGTCCCATCTTAGATTGTTCCCACTTGATCTCACCATCGCGAGGAAACGAAGCAGCTTGCAAATGTGAGTGCAGCGAATCATGTTGATTCTGCTGCTGTTTTCCTGATTGTTTTTATTGGTATTTTTAGGACTGACGGACGAATACTCGGGCTGTTGCTTCCTCTGTTGCGGTAGTCCGTCGTCATCCAAGGTTCTCTCAATGGGATTTGCGGACCCTTGGCTGATCTTTCTATTCGTGTTTACGAAGCCAGTTATTCGCCTCGTGTCGCATGGTGCATTGCGGTTCCAGTTTTACCGTCGTACATGCGATCGTCAAAACCATTTAGCTCGCGGAAGGGCTACCTACATCTGTTTTTGATGAGCCCCTGCAGTACAGTAACAAAAATAAGGCAAGGTGTTGCGCGCGACACTACGACTCTGCCACGAATGAACACCCACGTGAGTTAGATCCATCTCGCAAATATCCAGACTTCGGACTCTTCATACGAAGTGAGCGCATCCGCAGTGACGACTCATGGGAGATGGCGGGTGGGGAAGGGTGCTTCCTTCTCAGCAACACCGGCGAGTGCCCTGGACACACCATGGATCCCTCTCAGATGCCACGTGCACTTTGGCGCTCCCAAGAGGGGCAACACAATGGAACCAACACAGGAATTTAGGGGTCTCATAAACTATTTTTCGGCCAACGATCGGGAGGAAAGTAAAGAACGTGCTTGGGTTCTCCCTTCTGCAACCAGTGACTCCGCCTGTGTTTGCCATTCGCGCTAGATGGTTGGTTGGTTTGTTCTCACTTCCACTACCCGTAGCTGGAGTCCAGCTGTGGAATGAAGATGCAGAGATTAGGACGCGCCACGTTGCAGTCACTTGATGCGCTTACACATGGAAAGTGATGCTCTGACAAATTCGTTCTTGCATCCAGTTCTTTTCTGAGAGCTCAAGAGGATCTCCAGACACATGGTCCAAACGACCCTCCCACGACTCTCGCTTGGGAGCGTGTCGAACCGGTATCATGTATCATTTGGCGTCGTGGATGATATCGAGTGCGAGCTTCTTCCGCAATGCTCGACGAATCAACCCTTCCCGATTAGACGATGGTCAAATCTGCAGTTAGCAGAGCCGGCTTCTGACGAAAATGATCGTCAGTCCGAAAAGCTGAACATAAGTTCTGCATTTGCGGGCTCGACCCGGCAACCCATTTCTGCGCACACACATGTAGGACATCCTCTCAACATCGTCGAACGTAACCCGAGACATAACGGCTAGATCAGAACTTGTCCGCAATTTCCACCTCTCTTCAGGTAGTCAGTCACCTCCACCTTTGAGTCCTCGGTCTCCATGCGCTCCGCACACAACATACTCACTGAACGTGAGCCATTCCTAAAACGACCATCATCCAATGACCGGTACAGATATATAGTAACGATCACCGTCAAGTCGATGTAGGGACGCTATGCACGGGTGGGGTCGGAGGTACGAGCGGAACAAGAGACGCAGCCAAAAATGTAGAACTGACCAAAAACATCCAGTGCCTTGAGGAGGCGCATATACGGTAGACTTTTTCACGATTCAGTGATTGTAACACGACTTTAGTGCCGAAGGACTGAACTTGTGACTGTTGTCCATCGGGCGACGGGCTAACAGTCCAGTGATTCACCTGTCAAAGGTGCAGAGTATTCCGTAAAATTTGCCCCGCGCAATCAATATCCACATGCAAACTTGCACATGAACATCAGTTACGATGATCCGGCTTACAGTACCAGCTCTCCGGCAATCCACAGATGGCGCCCCATAACTCGACCATATGCCACAAGCGTTCGACTTCGTGACCAGGTTCGCGTTGACTGTAACCCATACCACTAACAAAGAAATCCCCAAAGATTTTACCCATCTTCGTACCTTTGCCCGCAGCGCTCCGCAAGTGACGTGCTCGACGTACGCCTGAAGGTCCAATTGACGTGAGCCATCCCTACAACGAGCATCATCCAGTGGCCGGAAGGTCACTGTCCACTCGGCGCAGCGATGCTATGCACGTGGAGACCGGGAGGAGTATCTAGGACAATACAGCAGATATGCCACGGGTCAACAAAAACAAAGTTGAGTGGGAGAGCATTCGCTGCTGTGGGGATGCACGGACATTGTTTCACACGAACTGATGCTGCACGCCGAAGGATGTCTGTTAAGAGTTGGGATTGATGCATCTTGAGGATGGACGTCGATTCTGAGTAGAAGGACGAAAGCACAAGTTACGTTCATGGAGACTCGGAGAGAAAAGCTCCGTGACGTCATTTGTCTTCAGGACTGATTATGACCTGTCACAAGTCACTCATTCAAGAGCTCGCGAGACAACCATAAAATTTACCACTGAAAGAAAACATATTTCAGAGACAAACATACTCGCAGAAATCAAAGTCTTTATATAATCTATGCAAGGATCAGGATCAAGCCAACACGTCGGCGAAATCCCGCTGTGAGAGCCTCATTCAGCAATCGATCATCGTAATCCCATTGTAAGGACCACTGTGATCGTCGAGGTTGCCGTCCCAGATCTCCGGTACGTCACCGACTATGCATTGCGTGCTTGGGTTGTCTTGGCCTATTCAACGTGTGTGTCGTCCAGAGCCCAGTATCAAACGTAAGCAAACTTACCGGGACATGCTGCCCACTCGCCGGAGTCCTGGATGTGTACCTCTCCAGAGGGGTGGACGAAGCCCATGAACATACCAGGGCAGATTGGGATGGGATCCTCTTCGTTGTTGATGTGGGTCAAGTGCAAGTTGGCGTCCACGTAGTTGGCGAATGCTTGGTTGCCGACGCGAGGGAGACCATAACCAATGGTCTGGAAGGTTGTTCCGGCGGGTAGCCAAAGAGGGAGATACACCGAGTCGAGAAGCGTGATAGCAGCACCTACAGATCAACGATGGCATTGAGAAGTGCGTTGCCTTTAGTTAATTTACCAGGGATGTGTATCATGATACTCGTAGATACTCACCCAGAGAGTGACCGACCATGGTTATATTCGTCGTGCCGTGTTCTGACATGGTTTTCTGCACAGCAGCGAGTACATCCGTGGCAGTGCTGTCGTGACGATTTAGATGGGTAGATGCAACGAGATGCAAGTCATACGATGCCTGATCACTCGCGAAGCCATTATGAACTTTAATGTCAGAGCTAATTCCTGGGAAGAGCGTGGAGTCCAAATTTGTCAGGAAGAAATCAGCATCCGTGACGAGGGACTCCCTGGAAGGTAACAGTTTCAGAAAAAATTTACGACATACGATAGCTAAAGTCGGGTCTTACATTTCTGAAGGGTCCGTTCCTTGATGGGCAACGATCACGGTGTGGAGGTTGGGGTCATATCCAACGTACCCTGTGTGTTCGAAGACAATCCAAGCATCAGTCAAATTCTCCATGTATCAAGAAAGCGCCTTACAGTACTGAACTGAGTCACCGTTGCCACCAGAAGCGACAGGTTTGAACTCAGGGTTGGCATTGCAGTTGGCTTGTGAAGTAAGTCAGCGTTCCACAGATCGCTAGTGCATCGCGCTTCAAATAGACGTACCTCCACAGTTCCATGCAATGGTCTGGGCAGGAGTGCAATATCCAGTACTCGCATAATAGGTGTATGGTGTGAAGGAATCAATCTGCGTCGTCGTCAGCGCAGTTATCGATTCCTTCGCGGAGAGGTTAGGCGAGGCTCGAACCGCCATGACACCAAGGGTAGCAGCGAAAATGGGGAACATCGGGAGCGCACTTCTCCAGGAATTACCCGTGGTGGTCTTGTATGGCGCTTTAAACGAGCAGACCTTTATTCAGTCCTGCGGGAGCATTGCATAATTAGCAATGGTGGTATGGGCAGAAGCGCAGAATGCCACATGATGAGAATGGTCAGGTTGTCTCGGCAAGCAACGTGCACACTGCAGCATGGAAATAGGTCTATGGCTTGTCTGAGCCGCATGCCCGTGCTCGTGCCCGTACTAATAGGGATTCAGATTCGCGAGAGAAAAGGTATTCCAATCGATGAATTTTATCATGAGTCCCCCGACGAGCCCCTGCACGGTGTGAGCATATCATATCCAGACAGAAGCATGTTTCTGAGCAGGATACCAATATGGTGCGGAAAGCAAGAAAGGAATGTGTCCGGATCAAGCAGTTTAACCCATCCTGTCAAAAATGTGCCAATCTTCAGGGAAACTATTTTGCAACCGTGAGACCCCGCCTAATTATAAGTCAGAATCACTGCCACTATGTGCTCAGGTATATCGACTGACCGAAGTTAAAACATGGTGCCAGTAATCTAAATGTAGTCTTTAGTAGTGGTTGGCTAGAACGTTTGGTTTTCCAAGCCTCGAGGCATCTGAGTCGCCCAGCTTGGGGCGAAGTCCAAATATTAGACCATATTTATCATGTCACGGTCTGTCGGTGTGGTCGCTACGCTCGGCCATCACTCGGCAATTTCCCTCCATGTGGCTGGGGGATAGAAGGGACTTAGCGCTTGGGGTTCGAGGCGCTCTCCCGAGTCTTTGTTACTTTCGGGAGCACGATGTTGGCCAGTTCAGGTCCACTGAGTACTAGAACGAGGTTCCGACCCGTGAATGACTGGAGAGTCATGAGAATTTGCAACGCTGGCAACTTTGCCCAAAAAAAAATCTCTCGTCTGGGAGGTCAAATACATGAGGCACTCCTGAGACTGGCACGCCAACGCCACATCACTCCATCATTCCGCACGTACTGTCACTGCAGAATAAGCATGATTGCAATCTTTAAATATGATTCTTCAAGCGAGATTTCAGCTTACCTAGTGGTGGATGCGGCTGCAGACGAGTCGGGTACCGCATCAAATAATAACACTGATCGAGCTCCCTGCCAGTGAGGGTGAACTAAGAGTCTTCCGCCATCATAGTGCATCAGAAGGAGGTCCGGAGCGAACCACTTTCGTCGCGTATCCGGAGCATAAATTATCCGATCCAAGAATTGGATGCTTGATAGTCAGGGTATGCGTTCTTCCAACGAGGAAGGACTCAGAAGTGGTGCTACCCATTTCTCTGCACAGGATAAGCAAACCGGGTTGGCTGGCTGCCCCAGTTCACACAATTGGGAGCAACGGTAACCATGGCCTATAGAAGCACGGTACTACGCGCAGCGAGGAGCAGCAATGAAGCTACAGATCAGGTGAGAGTATAACCCTCACGTATCAAATGACGAGGATATAAGGAAAGCTGGCGGAAGGATTCAGTCTAGGGCTCCATGAAAAACTATCCCGAGAATTTTGAACAAGTTTATTACATAAACTACGAAGGGCTTGTATAGAGCTTTTGACAAAGTAGTAAATAGGCTAAAATTTGTGCGCTACAATACTATCGTACAACTACGGAAACCTGAAAGACCAGTCAACCGATGAAGTAGTGTTACCCGGGAATGTACCAGTGGGGTTGTCTGAGGTTGCGCTGGATTGGGTGCGCTCGATGGGCTTGTCAGACAACAGGTCGAGGAGATTTGAGACGTCAATGGTGACCAAGGATTCAAAAATGACCTGATCTTTTTCTTTCTTTACTTTGCTATGAAAAATCATTCACAGAGCGGTCGCGATGGAGGTCACAACCCTGGAAACAACCTCCACGTCTCTGCGCACGAGCACGTCTGTCCCTCGTCTATCTGTTTTTTTGGGGGTCCAGCAGACGACGAGTTGTTCTAGGACAAGATTCAAGAACGCGTCCGTCACGCGCGACCCTCCCTCGTGAATCTTGTGGGGTCGGTTTCGTCATCATGGAGGCTGTCGAAGAAGCCGACGCTGTCATCACCGCGTTCAATACGACCAAATCAAATCATGGGCAAAATCGTCACTGTCGAAAGGGTGATATGAACGCGCTTTGGTGCTTTGTTGTCGGCGCTGATTATCGTCGGAACATTAGGGTCGGCGTGGGCGTGCAAGGACACCCACGCCTGGACGATACGATGGGCCACCAAAACGCCACGACTGTATGCTCGGGTTTTCTTGCTGTAGAGACACAATCTGGGGCTGCGATGCAGACAAGCATCCCTATGATCCCCGGCCGCACGACAGCCGTTACTCGCGCGACCATGACCACCGGTGCAGTTCGTCATTTGACACAATTCTTGCTTTTCCAAGCAGTAGTGCAGCCGGCGGAGGTCCCGACGGAGCAAAACACACATTTGTTTTGCTCGTGTCATCACGTCTGTGGTACCGGATCGCAAGGCGGGGAAGCCTATCATCCCCAGGTCGTCCTCCGGGTCCCTTTGCAATAGGCTCGGGGTCATCGATGTAGTCAAGATTGGCTGTTTCAACTTGCTCGCTCGCTCTGGACACAATCGCAGTGGGTTGAGAAGGTGCACGCGGTGCAGGTTTGGGCATCTGATGGTGGGTAATCATCCATTATTCAGTGACGATCTCGTTCGTCTTATTTCATACTCACTGGCACACGCGTAGCCTTGTAATGATACTCCGTGACCTGCAACAAGTCCCCTACCCATTTCTGGAGGACTGCAGATCCTGGTGTTTTGTGCAGCTCGTGCTCGAGAGCATCGACGACGGCAACAAGACCTGGCCCGCGCTCAAGAAACTCGAATCTACAGGGCGCATCATCACCTCTTCTTCCATTAGAGGCGAATGTGACTTCGAGTGCGTTGTTCAATGCAGCTTCAGTGGTGCCATACAGCTCGACCTTCTCTGGATCCGGTTCGTAGAATTGAAAGTCGTAGCGTTGCGCGCTGTTCTCGGCAAACAGTATGGAGTCGGGAAGATGAGATAATACAAGTTGCAGGTGATCAAGTCTTGGTGTCACGGAGGCAAGGTCGGTGAAGAAGGAATCCATCGGGCGATGGGTCATTGGGGACTCGGATGCAAGTACAGCGCCAGTGTGATCCGATAAGCGGGGGGACTAGGATTTGATCCTGTACTCATTCGACCCGACCACTGACAAATGCTCCAAATATGTTCAAGTTACTACGTAGTTTTTGACGAGTTTTAGATACCACTCCCGAGTACTCCAGTTATGAACAGGTTTTAAACTAGTTTTAAACATGTCAAAAACCCTACGAGTTAAAAACTCCGGAGTTTTTCACTGGTGCCCTAATTCAGTCTATAACACCAAGATGATCTTCTTTGATGGTCCCAATAGCAAACTGAAAGGAGTGAATACGATTAGGTTGAATAAGAATAGAGGACGCACGATTTCTGTCGCGTCCACACGAGTACCTACGATTTTTAGTCGGACGCGGGTGTTTTTCTCGATAATCTGGTGGTAATGACCCGTACCCCTAGTGAATGATAGAAAAAGAAGTCAAAGGTCTCATACCTGATCTTCTGATGCGAACGACGGTGGATTTGAGTTGGGGTCGAACTTCATGTCTGGATGTATAAGCTAAAGGCAAAGTAAGCAATTAGAATGACAGGGATGGCCAAGATTTTTACTTGATGCGAAACGAAAACCTGGAGTGGTCCTACATCCGCGAAGAAGCCCATCTGTATGAACGTCTCAGGATGACAGTATACATGGAATCGCAGCCGATCTGCAGACCTTGTTGACGTTGTTGACCACGCCATCCACCACTTCACCTTTGAATGGCTTGAACACAATGGCGCGATACCGCGTAATGAACTCGGCTTGGCCGCTTCCGCTTATGACCATCCCTTTTCCGATATCGAGGATAGAAACGACGGCTATGATGTATCCAAACGCTCCTGAACATGTGCCTTCGACATCTGCGTACAGCTTGGACTCCAAAAATTGGAGCATCCGAGGGCCGAAGTAGGACGGGTGCAAAAGGATCGTATGGGTTAGTTCTTTCTGCAAGACATGTTGACGACACGAAATATCCAGCAAGCAGAGCTCACTCACAATGAAGAACATGTCTACTGAGCGTGTTACTCTAAAACACGTGACATCTTCTCAGCCCATCTCGATTATGTAATGGCGATGATTTAAAGTGGAAATCGAAAGTTGAACTTGCTCTTATTGTACCTTCAACGCGCTTGCAATGGCGACGTATTCTGCGTTTTTCTCGTCTGGTCTCCTTGCACCCCGCATCGCCAGATGCACGACGCCTGTTCTGCCATCGTCTCCTATGGCTATTGCAGCTAATCCTGTCGATCCCGTCGACCGTCAGTTGAGCTTGACGCCGACACCGCATGGACAAACCAGCCCATGTCCCAAGGCTCCGGAAGCCCCTATGAACGCGGAGCGTCCTAGGATGCGCAGACGTCGCTCCAGCATCAATGTCGGTGCAAACCCAATGGCTCTCATCAAGTCCCCTGTCAGAAACGCAGGTGCAGCCCTCCAACGAACTGGCCTCATGTCGCCTACGCGTCATCGTGCTGCCAGCGTTGGTATAAATGAAGCGTTTGAGAACAACAGTCTTTTTGGTAGATTGAGATCTGGTAGTGTGAGTGGTGTTGCTAATCCGCCTAAACGGTAAGTATTTGGAGCCATGCATAACTTGTTCTAACAACGTCGTTAGTCTACGCCGAGAGATCCGTTGCCCCAATCCCCTTGTGCCACCACCCTGCGCGCCACTTCCTGCGCTTCCTCCTCCTTCGCCAACTGCACAGTGCGGTAGTCCGCTGTTACCACCTGCTATCCTGGTTCCCATACAACAACAGCCTCTTATGAGAAGGGGCTCAGGCGCAGACAATCTCGGTAATCTTTTTTCACCGACATTGCCTTCAACACTACTGGGTCCGGACTATGCTTCCAAAATGCACTTCAAATTATCACCGGGTTTTTCTGGCTCCCGTGATCATACAGTCGACGAAGTCATGAATGAAGACTAAAGAAGACTAGGACTGGTGGAAGATAGAGTGCTTGATGCACTCTCTACCGACATTGTGATACCATTGCGCTGGGTCGCGCCGATGTTCCTTAATATGTATACTTTCCCATCTATCTCTTAAACTATACCCAATCTAATTCCGATCGCTTCTGCACCATGCCCTCCACCTTAGCACCCGATCCCATCATCCCATTTCATTTATCATGGTTATTATCCATTGCTTGAACTTGGTTATGGTTGCTATGTATCGCATTGTGTCATATTGGCGCTTTCTTATTTGAAGTAGTTGCATATGGTCAAGCTAGTTCGTGTTCAAATCTGCCATTACAGGTTTCACAAGACAACTACCGTAAGTTTGTGTACCCATAACAGTCAGTTCGGGAGCACGATCCCGGGCAAAAAACAAATATTGGTGATACGTACCATGATGAGTAGAACATGCTTGAAGATGCTGCTTGATGATCAGTCCGTCCCGGCGGTTGCAGCAGTGATGGTAATTACTGCATTCCAATGAGTCTGGTCCGCATTCGCCGTTTCGAGCCTTTGTTCGGATCCGGAAGCATTCGGACAGTTGCGATTTGGATCTGCGTGTCCTTGCCAAGCAATAACCTCCCAAAAGGCTACAGCGCAGATCCGATGGAACTCGAGAGTTAGCCTGTTCTAGGGTCGTTCGTTCTGGCAACTTCGTGCTTGGAAGGCAATGAATCCGTGGTGCGTTGGTTGGTCAAGTGATGTGTGGTGCGCATGTCACGAGTGACGACATCGGAGTCATGGATTCGATGATCGTGATATTTCAAATTAGTGTCGTTTCATCGAGCTCCTCTGTGGATGGTGAAGGCAGAAATCCGCACGGGAACAACCAAGCGCACCCCGCTTAGCTGGAAGCAACTTTCAGATCCCACCCACCTTCACCCATATCTATGCCAGTCTTACGCGCATACCTTGTGCCCCCACTTATTCGCCTACTCTCTCTGTCTGCTATAGCTGCTAATTCCCTAAATGGCCCTGCAATGGCGGCGGTGTAGCGGCGGTTTACTTCCCTGGAGAGCTTTCGGAGGCTCGAAACCGCGCCCATCCGCCCCTTTACCTGTCCATGTGCGCACTGTACACGGCCCCGATCCTAGGAGGAGGGCGCCTGATGGACGCAGCGAACAGGCCCGTAGTACAGCGTGGGTCGGTCTCTTTTCACACACTTAGTACAAGCGCCTGGGCCCGTTTCCACCTGTCACTTCGTCCCCTTTCTATTTAGCGTAAGAAGTGGCCAGGCTCGGCGGTACGGTGCAGCTGGAGCGATGACACTTAAGTAAGGCGTCCAGGTATGACGGCGTACAAAATATGAAGTCCAGGACGCGTTCCATGTGCAGTTAGGAAAATCCTAATCGTGTACAGGGCTATGCTGGATATCAAGAACGGGGCGTTGCAACGCATCTCATCATGTGTATTGCCCAAGTCACGTAGAATTCGGTAGGAGATGTGACGGAGATAAGAGGGAGAGGGCGAGTTGAATTATAGATACCAGCGTTGCTGCATAGTACACATGCATACGATCCATGGCTGACAGTAGATACATCACGGGTTTCCGCGTTTCCCTATATTCTCTTACACAAATCATACTTTTTTCACACTACACTGCATGTTGCCAAACCCTTACGACCCCTTGTGAACCCTTGTGAACCATTCCAAAGTTTGATCTGTAATATATAACTGCGCAAGGAATTTATACGAAATGCAGTATGATAACGTCTGATAAGCCGTTATAAAGGATTATGTACCGGAACATATCTGGTAGTAAGTAGGATTTCTGATAATGGGCTTATGAGCATGTAAAAGTGCTCTAAGATTGATACTTCTCCTCCTATGCTTACTCGCATATTTTTATGGGTCAAGATATTAAGCCTGTGTTTCCTTGTGTTCTCTTACACGAGTCGTACTTTCTTCACGACATGTTACATGTCGCCGAACCATTATGAATCCTTATATTTGCTTCCCAAGTTCGGTCCATGATATATAACCGCGCAAGGAATCTATACGAAACACGGTCTGATAATGGTCTGATAGGCCTGTCCGATAAGGGATTGTGTACCGGAACGTATCTGCTAGTAAGCAGGATTTTTGCAAATGCTACCTCCTATGCCTACTCGCATGTTTCTATGGGTAAGAATACTAAGATGTTACACATACGCACAATCGAAATCACGGTCAGAAATATTGTGGTGGCGTCACAGTGATAGGCCCATCTGCGCTCGAGACTCTGGAACACGGGTCTTTGTTAGTATTCTTCTTCCTCCGCCCTGTCACTGAAACCGCAGTCACTTGCACCACTGTCCTCCTCGTCTTCGTCTTCTTCGCCGTCTTCTTCAACCTCGTCTTCTTCGACATCCATATAATCCACCTCGTCCTCTGACTGCCTTGTCTCGGTTGTTTCACCGTGTGTGAGATCAGCAGTCCCACCATCACCTTCCTGCTCTTCTTCATCACGCTCGTTAGTGGGTTCATCCGTGTCGTTCTGGGTCTCGATCACCAGAGCTGGAACACGACCACCCAAAAGCACGGCAAGGTGGCCCACTCCTATACCTGCAAAACGGGCAAACATATCCCGGTCCGCGAAACTGGGGGCCAATTTAGGAGGGGGGGGGGGCACTATGACGGCCGTCGACACTTACATGTTGACATAGAATGCTGTCCAGTCGTCCATTTCACCCGGGAGTCTGGCCAGCGATGTTCCAGGTCGCAGGAGTTCGCTCGTGCGCTTGTCCACGAAAGAAGGTATTAAGTGGCATGCCCGGATGACCAGCGAGGGATCCAAGAAGCCAAAGGGTAGGTGGTCAGCCCGATCGGGCACAAATCCTACCTTGGGCAGACGGGCTCCTTTGAAGCCCCATCAGTGATCTTGATCTATATCCAGCCAACGAACCCACAGCACCTCCATCCTCTCCTCAACAAAATTGGCCCCATCTGCAGCGAACAGAACGGGAATGGTGAGTGCACGAATCACGCGTGCATACCAGAACGGGTGGTCTTTGTCCCTGGATGAAGTCATCACTACGCCGCCCTTGCCGCATCGAATTGTGTCGTAGTCCCGACGTATATCGTAGGTAGTATAGTTGATGCGAAAGAGTTTGGACTCAATGACCGCCCCGAGGTTGGTGAAACGTAACGATTGGTGCTGCGCCTTAGTGAAACAACGTTCGTCGCTGTCGTAATCGAGGCCGAGAAGCCTGGCAAGCAAATGATCTCTCAACATTTGCATGAAATCGGCCTACTGTCACGTCAATGATGTATTGCCACGGAAAAGATTGGACATACTTTCACAGCTGGATCCTCGCGATGTTCTTGAAGGAATTGGATGAGATTAATGGTGTTGTCTTTGCGAGGGGTGCTCGCCATAGAGTGATGTAGGTCTGGAAAACTCTCCACCTGCTTCGATGTCCGCAGTCGTCGCTTCGAGCTGTCGCCTCAGGAAAGTGTCGCGTCTCTCTTGCTTCGCAAATTGTTCCTCTATATTCTTCTTGTTGGACTGGCTGTAATATTTCTTGATCAACCTGTGTGCTCGCTCACCCTTGTACAGTGTAGTCATGGTGGTCAGTCTTGTCTTACAGTGCAGTCAATTTTACCTACCACTTGAGTGTTGTACGAATCGGTAGTCCCATATAACTTGATCATCCGTTCGTAGTCTCCTAAGGCGTGAATCTTGTATGTGTTCAAGTTGAAAGTGATTTGCAATCTTCCTGAGCACGATGGCCGTTGGCGAGTACCTGCTTCCACCCCTGCGACCTCCCTTCTCTGCCTTTGGGTAGCCTCTTGAGGAAGTTCTGAAGTGTTGAACACACTACACGTCTTTTCCTTGAACTTGCGTAACTGGTCGCCCATCCGACGCAACGCCTGGTTCAGGAGCGCGAGTGTTTCTTCTGTATGGAGGCGGAGCTTCGCCAATGCGTGCCACTCAGCGAGTCGGAAGAGGAGAGTTTGGAACGCGATCATCATGGCCGGGGGGAAGCAATGACTCGAAAACTGGCATGGCACACTGTGGAGGAGTTGTGGTGATTTCTAGATTTATAGGTACAAAGGCCTTACCTGTAATACGTCCTCGAAGTACCATGCAGGATGCAAGCTCATTTCTGCCACGTTAGCCGGAAAACGGCGAATTCCAGCCTGTCCTGAAAGGGGGAACCAGGGTGAATCTGAGCAAAGAATCATTAGTTGGTAGGGTGGGCAACAAAGAGAAAACTTGCCGCTCGTTGAAAACTGTCCACATGAAGGGGGGATATCGCGTAGAGAATTCTGATTAAATGTTTCAGGGTGGCCTTCAGTATGCCCAATTCGAACTCGTGCAACACGTCCACGGTAAGCACGGAGAAAATGTCAAACCTCCAGTCAGAAAGTCGTTCAGTGAATGCATTCTAGACATTAGGTGAGAATGCGCAATACTCGTTGAGAATTGATACTCTCACCACCGTCGGTACAAAAGACTTCTCCTTCAGGAGATTCTCCACAAAGAGACTCTTCAACGGCTTCCCCAACTCGTAGATGAAACGACACGCTGTCAAAATTGTTGGCATGTAATGTTCACGCACACGGGTCAGTCTTGCTGCGATATCGCTCACAAATCCCAGCCTGTGGAAGTTGGTCTTCGGGACTAAACAGCGGGGACACAGGCAAATGCCTTTGTCCCTAATTGTGGCCAGTAAAACCCTGGTAATAGATTAGCTGAGCTTACTTCGCGGTCAACTAAGGACCTACTTTTCGGGGTAGTCGGCAGAGTATGTGAATATCCGTGGATATACCCTGCGTGTGACCCCATCGAAACATTTGATCTTCATGCCGTTCTGGTAAGCGTCCACAAAAGATGCATCCAACAGGGTCCTCCAGACGGCATGCATGAGTTCCCGTTTGCAGTGGGCTAGTAGATCGTGGTTGTGCTTCTTTGTGGAAATGGTGGATATAAGTTTCCGGAGGGTCTGAGGTAGCTAGAAAGACTGCAGGTCAGGCAAACATTTCTGCGTGCCACTCACCAAGACATACCGGTGGGATAAATGCAATGGGGTGGCAGGCTCCTCCCTCGGGCGTGGTTCGTGCATACTTGGATGCATTGCCGAAGAAAAGGTAAACTGGCCAGGCCGATGCATGTCCGAACTGCGCCAATCGTGTCGAATCCGACCACAGCATGAGACCTGCGACTACCCTCTCAAGCTTGCAATTATCCGTTCTTCGTTGCTTCATGATTTCGTCCTGAGCTTTGTTCCAGGTGTCGGATGTGTAGAGTTCGTCGTATACTTGTTGTTCCTCGCCCGTAATTGGAGACTTCCATACCTTTTGCAGGAGGGTTTGAGTATGCGGTCCAACAGTGGGGCGCTGCCTTACCTTTTTGAATGGCATCAAATGGAACGTTCGCGAGGACCTCTCGGCGAACACACTGCGAACCACGTCCATAATGGGTCGGTAGTATAAATTGTGAATAGAAAACGGTTGGGCAAAGTTACCCGCCTGGTTTTTCTCCCTGGCTGGCACGACGATCTCCACGTTGGTGCACTTCCATTTGTCCTGGCCTATGGGATCACCGGAGGGGAGTTGCTTCGCTGCAGCATCCAACCGGGCGGTTTGGGCCCGTGCATCAAATCCTTGCAAGTCCTCAGGACTGAAGTCGGGGGCTTGAAAGACGTCTTTCACCAGTCGGTTTACTTCGGGAGCCGATTTGGCATGGGCCCCTGTCATCATCCACCTCATAAGGCGCCAAATGGTCATGTTGGCCCATGGCCAAGGAGGGGGGTGATCGTTTGGCTTCACGAATGGGAGGCTCAGCTGCGGGGTGGATGAATTTTCAGAGAGTTCGCTTGAGGGGACGAAGGAATCCAGGTCATGAGATGGACGATGGTGGTATTCTCTGGCGATACCGAATGCATTGAAATGGGTGCGGAAGGAGTCAAAGACGTGCAAGAACACTCGGTGGATTGTCGAGGGGGGAGCGGGTGGTGCGTGGGCAGATACGAGAGGCTCAGGTAGATGGTCGCGGAACCTGGCTGGCAAGCGATGGACCTGGGGCAGCAGAGGCACGTTAGGGGAAGAGGGTCGTGGATCGTCGATGGCGGGATGGCTGGTTTCCGGTGTAGAACTTTCAACCGATGCCTGGATAGCAGGGAGGATGGGAGGGCGGGGCACCAAAGGCTCATTGGAGGAAGAGGCATCGATTTCCACTGGAGGGCTTTCGGGCGAGACATGGTCAGGCTTAGGCACCCATCAGTGTCATTGCTTGTTAGCTAGAAACCACGGATGTTTCGTGGCCGTACCTCTGAGATCGACCTTAGTCGTTTTGCTGGTAGGGCCAACACGTGGCTTAATCCAGTCTCGAGGCGCTGACGTTGGAGTGTTTGATAGAGTTTGCAAGAGACCCGATGTTGATTGAGACCTCTCGGAGAAGAGAACGAGCATGAACACGGATTGCCGCACGGAAACATGATGATCAGTATCACAATAACTAAAGGGACCACAGAGAGTTTGAAAGATGATAGACTGGACGTAGCTCGATGCCGCATGGTCCGCCTGAGTGGCAGGGGATGGATCAGGGGTGGGGGGCTGAACAAGGTGAGGATGTGGTCTGTGGCACGTTTTTATTAGTTGCAGTGCACAAGGCAGAACGCATTTCTTTTACGTACCTATGGACGCCGCGCCATGTGGGATTTCCTGAGAATCAGTTAGTAGTCAGAATGATCTCGCGAAGGACTTGCAGGAAATGGTTCATAATTCAAACGGCGGTCAGTATGTACACGCACTCAGAATCGATGTAAGGTAGATCTATCACGTCCCAGGTGAACCAAGCAACGTAAGAAGCGGGGGAAAAGGAATAAAAATGGGTGTAGAAAGGCGGTGCGGTATGAAAGAGTAAGCGAGTGCTAGGCACTATGATATTTGAACGGGAACGCATGTGGGAGAAGGGGAGGCCGACCGAAAAAATCGTAGAAGCTCTGAGCATAGAAGGCACATGCTTGATACATGACGGCGTGCGCTTTCACCTTTTGAGGGTCCTGTTCATCGCGGTAGTGGATAGCAAAGTCCCCAAAGCCCGGGGGAGCATCGGGCCAGGTGTTCAGCAACATGCAGAACGCACGCAGAACCGCGATGTTATCGTGGTCTGCGTCCGTCAAGCCCAACGTCCCGGCCTTGACGGGTAAGGTGTCTATCCACCTGTCGATCCCATTCGTACTCGCAAAGATCATGTGAAACATGTCTACACGCTCGCGCCGAAATCGAGCCCACTTGTCGGGGACAATTGCGTGATCAAGAGCCCACAGCTCGTAGCGAAACCCTACCTCGTACATTTCCCAGAGAACCGCTCGGAGAAGGGGGAGGGGTGGTTCGCCCAAGGAAGTGATCAGAAGAACTTGGTCATACCATCTGATCTTCTTTTGGGACCATAGCCCTCCTTGGATGAGATTCGAAAGTTCGGCGAATATCTCCAAGGCTTCGGTATAGCGGGACTCAGCAGATCGCTTGGCCCTGCCTGTGGTGGGCTGACTAGCCTCTTCAGACGATTGCTTTTTTGGTTCGCGGGCCAGGAGGCTACCGAGGTAGTTGCGCCAGAGTTGGGGGGAAGGGTAATGCTCGGGAGGAGCCTCCGTGAGGCATTTGATCCAGTTGCCACGGACAGCGAGCCAATTCCCAAGGTAGAGCTTGCGTCGTTCCGGCGATTGGGGGCTGAGGAGTAAGGCTGGCTCGGGTACTCGATAACCCGGGTCCACCTGACCCCTTTTGGTCGAAGGAGAGTCCCTTCGGATGCGCTTGATGGCTTGGTCCCAGACTAGTAAGGAGGAGGGCATCTGCGGGACATCGGGGTCGGTCCACTTGTCGCACGGCCGAGGGGTAGTGCCAGTACCTAACTTCACCTTTAGGAGAGCTGAGCGTGGTCAGAAATAGAACTACACACCCTCAGAGGGACCCTGTTGCGCCTTCTCCCTCACTTTCCTCGATTGACCTTTCTTCGGCACTTTGCCGACCTGCGAAGGGAGTTGTTGATCTATGGAGTGGGGAGTTGTGGATGGGGTAGATCCTTTGTAGGAGCGTCGAGTGTTCAAATGACGGTCGAAACCGCCAGGGCCTTGGTAGATGGTTTCGAAAGGTGCGACCTTTTGTCCAGCTTGTTGGAACTCTGCGCGCACAAGATTATCGGGGGAGATGTAGGTGACGAGATTCTCGATGATCGTGTCCTCTGTGATAGTATGCGAGAAGCGAGTGAGCCAGATGGGCACGCCTGCCTGAAAGAGTTCGTTGCAGAGTTTCGTGTCGGATGTAAAACATCCCATCCAGTCTGCGCGGACGGGGTGGGGCAAGAAGTCAGGATAAGACTGGCGAGGAAGGACAACTTCACAGTACTCGAGAAATGCGTAGATGTTGAGGAAATACCGTTGGGCCTGCACGACGCAGATGACGATGTCGCGGTAAGGGAGAGGATAGGAATCAAGGAGTGTGCACGTATGTTCAAGGCTCTGAAGGACCTTGCTGGCGATGTCGGTCTTATCGCCTCGTGGCTTCTTCCATATGTCGTACTGCAACTTGACGATTTCATATAACTTGAGAATAGCGGTTGTCTTGTCAGCCTCGAGCTTCCCAATGGCGAAGGGGGAGGTGTGAATGACATGGAAGTCAGCTTCCACGGGCGTGTACCAAGCAGAGGCAATCGCATCCGGTTGTTCGTGGTGCTCCTTGCGGGGAACGCACACAGCGTACTCGTACTGGTGGGCCCATTCTTGAGGCCACTGAAAACAGTCCGCGACACCGAAACGTCCATCGGCTCTGACGCGAAGGGCCTCATTCCCATTATGGGGTTTGTGGACGAAGGTCATGTTGGGAGTCGTAATCGCCATGTCACCGCTGGTGTTACACGCAATTGCCTTGGCGTCCAGGGCTTTCAGCGAGGCTGTCGACAACAGTTGAGTTGGGGGGTCTTCACAGCGAAGGTGATGAAGTAGCTTACCGTCATTTCGGCGCGTTTGCACTTTGAACCGAGATCAAGCAGATATCATGGCTAGATGAGTACAGTGTGATCAGAGGAGTGAGAGGGCGACCAAGCATCAAGGACGCACCTAGAGATATATGGGAGGCTCAGAACCAATCCGGGGGTAGGGGAGGTTATGGGAGAGCAAGTGGGCACAGGGACGGGGGTAAAATCGTGATAAAGGTAACGCTCCGGGAGTCTTCAACCCCACTGTCATGCGAATCGCGTTGGCGATGGGGCGACTTGATGGACGCAAAGTCCAAGAGCGTCCCCAGCTGGGACGACGCAAAGTCAGTCCTCTGAGGGGAAAGTCGAGCAGCGCAAAGCCAACTCCAAGGTGTGGGGATGAGGGGGGCGCATCTCGGCCCAGGGCGCGATGGAGGAGCTGAGTTGAGTTGAGCAGTCACGCGTCACGCGTCATGAATGCAGGACATGTGGCACTTGACTCGTGACTCGAGTGTGTCAACAGGAACCAATACAAGACACGTACTTATGTAACGTTGTATCCGAGTTGCCGAACGCACCACATATGTTGTCATGATTTCGCTACCAGTAGAGCGGAGTTGTTCGGTAATAAACGTAAGTGTGATATCACCGTCGACTCACCGAGCAGCGGCGAGGTTCGCATTCAACTTGAGGTTTGTCTCCTGCTCCTGACCCTGTCGGATCACAAACCCAAGGGGGCGTCGAAAGGTGCAGGAATGGGGCTAGCGTAAGTTATGTACTTGAAATCATAGGATTGGTCAAAAACTAATGAATCGATTCAGAATTCGTTGAAACTCGTCTCCCCATCCATGCCTCAGAGATGAAACCCCCCGTGGATGCTGCCAGGTGACCCCGGATGGAAGTCTGGCTCACCAACCCCTTCGGATGCCTCCTATGACGATTGGGGTCAACCTGGGTGGGGAGGTTTTGTTGAACGAACTCGTATTACACGGTAGTAGTTCATTTATAGTAGTTAGTTCACACGCACTTCATGTAGCGTATATAGCTTTCGGACTCAGTCATCTGAGTTCTAATTTACTCTTGACCAGCAACCGCTATCATCTCTGAGTTACTACCCACAGCAGGTAAGCCAAGTAACTGCGTACTGCATGCTTTCGACAGGTTATGAGCCCTGGTGATTGTGCTGTGCGACTTGCTCACCACCATCACTTGGTTTTTCCTGCTCCCGCCCTCAGATGCGCTATGCGCTCTCTGGTGCGGTAAGTCGCGTTCTAATGCGTTTTTACGCTTGAACATATGCGACATGTCGCGTCCTATGCGTCTTTACGCCTGGACATATGCGACCAGATCCTTGGACATATGGGGAGACTATGTCTCACCGGTCCATGGACTCTGAGAGCATAATGAGCGTACCTACGCCCCTTCCTTCTCTTTTCATTATCTCAGCTGGAAGTTAACTGACGCCTCTTTGTCCCAGACCACCCATTCTCACTATGTCCTCCAAGATCAACACTTCCAACGCCTCTAAGGTCCCCGACCTCAATGGTTCCAACTACCTTCGTTGGTGCCAAACTATGCAGGCCTACCTGCGTACCCTTGACGCCTTCTGGGCCATCACTATGGACTGCCCCAACGAACTCACCGAAGGGGAATCCGACCGGGTCATTAACCAATCTCGCATCGACGACTGGCACTCTGCCAACGAGAAGGCCCTTGGTGCCATGGTCTTGAAGATGTCCCCCACTCTCGCTCACCCCTTTTATGATGCGACCTCTGCCAAGGAAGTCTGGAATGCCCTCAAGGCGAAGTTCTCCACTCCATCTACCGCCTCCAAATATTTGGAGTTTAAAGCGATGATGGACACCGCCATCCCTGAGGACCAGCACCCCCAGGCTGCATTCTCGAAGCTGAAGCAGCACTTCGACCTACTCCGGACCTACCAGAATGAGGTCCCCGCCTCCTTACAATCCCTCATCGTACTTGCGAAACTACCGCGGTACATGGACATGTTCACCCAGCTCCTGAACATGTCCACCTCTGGACCATCCGCCACCTCTGTGAAAGGAAAGGAGAAGGAAGAAGAAGCGGACCCGACGAAGCTCCCCACCCTCGATGAGATCGAGCGTATGACCCTCGTGGCCTGGCAGCAATACGTCTCCAAGCGTAAGCCCAGACACGACGACCACGTGAAGAAGATCTCCGCGGTCAAGCATAAGCCTGCGGACCCCCAGTTCCAGCAGCAGCAGCAGCAGCGCCCACAGAACCAGCAGCAACAGGGAGGACCACAGCAGAAGAAGAAGAAGACCACTCGTGGTCAGCGTTCCGCACAAGGGCAAGCGAAGCAAGACGCTCGCGCCCAACGTCGCGAAAACACTCATTACAACGATGCCGGCCCCTCCTTCACCTTCTCTGCTGCCATCATCATCGACCCCGCCATTGTGGAAGCCGGCCCCTCTGTCATCGACCCTTGCTGTCACGCTCACACCACTGGTGAGGCCCACTATGGCCCACCAGCCTTTCCCCAGACCAAGAATGCGATCTCTCTCGCTCGCCATCTGGAGATCACTCCCACTATCGAGACTGTAAGACGTCTTGATAAGGTTGCGAACCGAAAACTCACTCGCACCCCAATCGTCAATCCTGGCGATTACGACTTTGGCGCCCCCGGTCCCTCGCGTCCACCGCAATACAAGGACCACAAAATGGACTCCCCAGTCCACCGCCTATCCCCGTCCTTTTCGGCCACCTTTGGCCTGGACGTCCCTTCCTACGAGGACGCGATGGAAGACGATTCGTCTTCGCTCCTCAATCGGCTTCACCAGCCCATCCAGCCTGCCGCCCTCATCGAGATGGATGAAGATACTGTCTCCATCCACTCAGGCCAGGCCGAAGCTGGCGAATTCTATGCCACCCAGGATGACTTCTACGCCCCAGAAGAGGAAGAAGTCGAAATCCCTTTTGAGGATTACTTCAACCTGGATGATGGATTCGAGGATGACACGTACGTCTCTTCCTCACCCCACTCACATCTCTCAGACACTGATGAGCGATTCCCATATTCGCCACAGTATGTAGATTTCATTCTATCGTCTGTAGTAGATAGTGATGCAATAGACATTGTTTCTACGCTCCCTTACTCCCTGTGTGACGGCTGTGAGAACCATAACATCAAAGGAAAAGGGAAAATACGTGCACACAAAGAGGATGCAGAAATGTGGCTCCTTGACTCTGGAGCTTCGGCTCATTTCACCAATAACTTCGACGCCTTCGTCGAGTATCAG
This sequence comes from Boletus coccyginus, assembly GCA_025782845.1. Lineage (NCBI taxonomy): Eukaryota > Fungi > Basidiomycota > Agaricomycetes > Boletales > Boletaceae > Boletus > Boletus coccyginus. The sequence goes on from JAHZSR010000034.1 coordinate 194,548, forward strand.
GCCTACCGCGAACCCCGCTATACCCAAACAGCGAATGGCAAAGCGCCAGTTTTAGGCAAAGGCAGCGTCCTTATCTGCTACAAGGAGAATGTTGTGCGATTATCGCCAACTATCTACATGCCAGATTGTACTATCAATCTTATCTCTCTCGGCACACTCCTTAAGGACAATTGCCTGTATGCTCAAAGCGCTGAAGGCTTTATACACATCATCGATGATTGTACTAAGCACGACCTGATCAGCTTCCACTCCCATGGAAGCAGTACTATGTACTGGGTGAGAGCCCCTATCGTCCATGAACACACTAAAGCGAATATTGAAATGATCGCTGTGGACTATGAACTGCTCCATCGCCGCCTCGGACACTCCTCAAAGGATGTACTAAGAGCTGCGTGAAAACATATGTATAAGAGATTTCCCAAGCGTAACTATTCCGCCCGTGGAACCAGTTTGCCCTGGCTGCCAGCTAGGCAAACAACCCAACCATCCCTTCGCAGCGAATGATATTCGCGCAAAGAGACCCTTTGAACTCATACACTCTGATCTAAAGTCTTTCGAGACTGAATCTTACCACAGATCGAGGTATATCATCGTCTTTTATGATGATTACACGTCCCAAGGATGGATCAAACCCCTCCGGACTAAGGACCAGGCACTTGGTGCCACCAAAGAGTTCATAAAGTACATCAATAATCAGTACTCCGCCTCCATAAAAGGCTGGATGTCCGATGCAGGGGGAGAATATAAATCAAAAGCCTTTGGGCAACTAATGCGCGACAATGGCATTCATACCTATGAGTCTGCGCCTCACACCCCACAACAGAATGGACGTGCTGAGCGATTCATTCGCACTTTGATGGACAAAGCTCAGGCTATGCGTCTTCACGCTTGCCTACCTGATTCTTACTGGGAGTTTGCTATCCAGCATGCGGTACATGTATATGTACAACCGCACTCCCAAACGAGGTTTAAACTGGAGGACACCTCATGAACTTCTAAACAAAGTTCCTCCAACAATTTCTCATCTACGCGTCTTTGGATGCGCTGCGTATGTTCACCTTCCAGTGGACACTCGTGGGGGCAAGCTGCAGCCCAAATCGCAGCTAATGATTTACCTAGGAATTCCACCAGGTAACGAGCGCAACTATTTATTCATGCGCCCTAACAACGCGCTACATACGTATGCGCATGCCATTTTTGATGAGAACCTATTCCCTCGATGTCCAGGGGCTCAGCCTCACAAGCCGGTAAGTGCGCCCCCACAACCCCATAAACATCCGAGACCACCCTTGCACCCGCACTCTGATGCGGAAAGCGACGATGATGGTTTACCGGGGTTTCCTGAGCGAACTCGCCGTGTCCCTCCAAACCCAAGTCCGCTACCTTCTGAGCGAAACCCTTCGCCTGAACCGGTTGTCCCGGAATGAACGCCCTCTCCTCCTCGTACCCCTCCTAGGAGACTCCCTCCTTTGGATGCCCCTCCCGCCTTACCACACCGTTCTGAGCGTATCAGGCAACCACCCCGCCGCCCAGGCAACATTTATGGAGAACGCCGTAACCCGGTACAACAAATAAAAGAAATTGAGCGCGATTCGCGCTGGAAAGACCTAACCGGTCAATCCACTCCACCTGTGCCGGAAACACCCAACGTTCCCGGTGCCATGCCTCCATCCCCCACTCCTTCTGAGGACGACGTTGAACGCATGATCCGGGAAGGGGGAGACGCTATGGTATTATACCTATGCGCAAAGGCAGTACCCCTCGACGAAAGGCCTAACAAGCCTAATTACCGAGAATGGTCATACAGAGACCTTCTACGCCTACCTGAATCAGAGCAAAAGCAATGGTTCAAAGCGTGCGAAACAGAACTAGACATGCTAAAACAACGCAAAGTCTTTGAAGTCTCTGACCGCCCCACTGGCCAAAAGGTCATTAAGAATCGATGGGTTTTTGATGAAAAATCTGATGGCCGTAAACGTGCCCGACTAGTAGCGAAAGGATTCTCGCAAGTCGAAGGTCTTGATTTTGATCAGATCTTCAGCCCAGTCGTAAGATTCGAAACAGTGCGATGCATGCTCGCCCTAGCCGCCTTAGAGAACTGGCATCTGTCCGGACTCGATGTGCGATCTGCCTATCTATATGGCAAATTAGATGAGGAAATCTACATGGAATTCCCAGAAGGCTTTACGCCTCCTCATCTTAAAAACAAAGTTCTCAGATTACTCCGCGCCCTGTATGGGCTTAAACAAGCAGGTTTAGCTTGGTGGAACGAGCTCAACCAATCAATGAGAGAACTAGGCTTTGAGCGACTCCAAACGGACGCCGGCCTTTTTATATACAGAGAAGCAAACCAAATCGTCGTAGCTATAATCTACGTAGACGATGCTCTCTTCTGTGGCCCCTCAAAAGCCTTTGTCGAGAAAGTCAAGGCTACCTTTATGAAGAGGTGGGAATGCCGTGATCTCGGGGATGCACGTGAATTCCTCCGAATGAACATTCATCGAGTTGATCGCCAGTTACATATTGACCAGCGCGAATACCTCGAGAAAGTACTAGAGCGATGCGAAATGATCAACGCAAAACCCGCTCGTACACCTTTACCTCAAGGTTACCAACCTGAGAAGAACACAGCCCCTGTCAATGCGGAACTTCGGACGCGATTCCAGACAGTTATCGGCTCATTGTTATACCTTATGCTTGGTACTCGCCCAGACATTGCTTATGCAGTCACCCAGATGGCGCGACAGTCTGCCAACCCATCACAGGAGCACTTAGACAAGGCCCTGTACATTTGCCGTTACCTACTTGGCACTCGCGACTACTCGCTTGTGTATGACGGTTCCTCTGGATGCGGTATCACCGCCTGTACTGACTCTGATTGGGGAGCAGATCCAGAGACTCGCCACTCCCAAACGGGATTCTACTTAAAGTTGGCGAATGGTGTTTTCCTCTGGAACTCACATTTACAAAAGACCACAGCCCTCTCTTCTACAGAGGCTGAATACATGGCCTTGAGCGATTGTTCTCGCCAGGTCATATGGGTTAAACAAATGTTTGAGGAATTAGGGTTTCACCTAAAACCCATTCCTATCTGTGGCGACAATCAAGGTTCTATCTTTATAGCTAACAATCCTGTCACCGAACGTCGCACCAAACACATACCCATTCGCTACCATTTTGTACGCGATGCTGTAACTGATCAGCAAGTAGAGATCTTCTATATCGAAGGGACTGACAATCCTGCCGATATGTTCACCAAGAACCTCGGATATGTCAAATTCGAGCAATGTAGATCTCAAATTGGTTTAGATATAAAAACCGCAGTTAGCAGGACTAACTAGCGATACATATCACTACCACCTAATGCTTACGCGATTATCATGCGCTTAGCAAGGGGGAGTGTTGAACGAACTCGTATTACACGGTAGTAGTTCATTTATAGTAGTTAGTTCACATGCACTTCATGTAGCGTATATAGCTTTCGGACTCAGTCATCTGAGTTCTAATTTACTCTTGACCAGCAACCGCTATCATCTCTGAGTTACTACCCACAGCAGGTAAGCCAAGTAACTGCGTACTGCATGCTTTCGACAGGTTTTGGTCAAGGTGCGCCTCTTGACGAGAATGGGCGGTACATTTACAGCCAAATGGGCATGCCCATCATTGCCACATCTTCTCCGAGCCCGAGTGTCGAAGTTGGCCCCCAGGCCAATGAGGTAGGTTACACCCTTCAATCGTTTACCTTTGCTTAAGTTGAACATTGATGACAGAACTTGAACTCTCCTCATCACCGAGATCATGCCGATGGTGCCATCCCTCCGAGTCCGAGCGCCGAAGTTGGTCCCCACATTGATGAGGTAGGTTACACTCTTCACTTCTTTACCTTTGCTTAAGTTGAACGTTGGCAACAGAACTCTCCTCGTGACCGAGATCATACCGATGGTGCCATCCCTTTGAGTCCGAGCGCTGGAGTTGGTCCCCAGGCCGATGAGGTAGGCCACACTCTTGTTTTCCTTTGCTTGAGTTGAACATCGACGATAGATCTCTTCTTGTCACGGTGATCACACCGATGATGCCATCGTCGCGATCAATCGAATGAGCTTGAAGAGAAGGCTCGATGATGTTTTCAATGATTCACCGCCCCAGGTACTAGTACTATACACACGTTATTCACTTGTTTTGCTGAGTACATCACAGACCCCGAGGTGCTTCGGAAGCTCGTTGGACAATACTCCAACTCTTGCAAGAACCATGGGATCAGTTCCACTACCTCCCGTCCACAAGCGACGTCGCCTTCGAGCTCCATTCAACATTCATGGCGGCTTAAAGGGTTCTGATATGGGGGGTTTGGAAAAGGCAATCCAAGAGATGCATCAAGTTGTAAGTACTTTGTTAGCGAAGCAAACGGAGATTTTGGTGGAGATCCTGAAGGTGGTACGAGAACACAACCCAATTGACTCAAATTGATCATGTACGACAGTGTCTGTAAAATGCTTGTATTGAAATGGAGAATATACAAATGAAGGGTATGTTGATTTAATACTAATTGCTGTCTTCGTTAGTTTCTCCATCAAGTGAGCATAAGACAGTGCCACGAGTGACGACACGACGACACACGCATCCTTGTCGTCGAGTCAATGCAACGAAACGGCGGCAATGGGGGGAGGAGAGACAAGAGCCTAAGTTGTGTCTCACAGACTGTTTCGGAAGGCAGGATGCATACGTGCGACATGATACGTCATTGTACATCGGTAGTCTGAAGCGGGCTTCGGGATGAGCTGCGCTCGTTTCTTTTTTGGAAGGACCCTTAATTCCCTTTTTTGCCCACATGTCGTTCAATCACGGCTCTCGAATGGCCTATGAAACTGTCGTCAAACAGTAACATTATAGGATGTCTTTGCAGATGTAATCTCTCGACCCCCAAAAGCTATGTGCCAGCGACCCCCTTTTAGTATAGAAGATGTACGTTTACTCCTATTACTAACCCTGGCACAGATTTAGGTTCAGAGCTCCAGCTACCTGGAACTAGCTGTAAGCGCCATCATATCATTGATGCCGCAGCACGATTCAATCCTGATCAGTTCAAAAATGGTCCCTCAACCGATTGGACCGCACAAAGTTTCCCGGCGTTTAGCTAGGTTCAAGACAGCCAGATCATGCAACGATGTGGCATGCACATTGATTGCGCGAATATTCAAGTTCACTCAGTTGGAGTGGTAGGTGCACTACTGTATTGATTAGCGATGATCAGGGAGGACGGAGAATGAAGCCTGAGGTAATACATTGAATCTCCTTTTAGGAAACAGATCCGAGCCCAATACTCGAATCGATGGGTTCGAATATCAGCCAAGTACGGCCGACGCAACATTATGTACTTCCCCGAGTGGATCCCAGATTCGGCGGCTAAAACAGTCAGTGTCACCGTCGACACCAAAGCCCGTTCGAAACTTGTTGACACCACCCGCTACCTTGAGACGATCAACAACTTACGGCCAAAGTTGAAGGACACTCTTGGTGGGATTGATTACGCCGAGAAGATTCCGCAGAGAGGCTGCATCGACCTCACTTCTCCCGTTCGCTCTCAAACATTGGTCGTCTCTACATGAATTTCGTTCCTGTCATTAACCACCCATGCACTATTTGCTGTAGGCCCACATCAATGTGGTGTAGTCGCTGCCAAGCTGCCTGGTATTGCACACCGGAACACCTCTCGGATGTGAGCATCCTTCTTCATCCCATGCAACTGTCGTATAGAGCTCACGTTATGCTCTCTACTCTTTGCAGGACTGGTCGCGCCATCGCGAAGAGTGTATCCCCATGCCAGTGGACCGTGCGCAAAACTACAACATCATTGATATACCAGCCGCAGCTGAGCAACAGCTGATCATGGTCTCTGCTATACTTTTTTCCCCGGAGGAAGGTCAGTCTCCATTCCTGACCCGTCATTTGCTTGTACATTAATATCATTGCGAATTGTTTCCCCTGCAGAGCGTCCAAGGATCATTTCGATCAAATGCCGACCATCACAAATTCCGTCGCAGGGCATTTGCCCACAGCCTCTGGTTGCCAGCCACTTCACTGATGGCCCCACACAGAGCATCGTCTTGACGTGAGGCTTGAACGCCGAACCCCTTAGATTCCCCCTTCACCTCTGGTACTCCCCGACCACGTTGTCGCGCGGTGCGCCCGTCAACCGCGCCATCTATTGTATCACGTCCAGTGCAACCACCAAGGCATGGAGTGGTACTGTCGTCGTCCTCAAGTTCAATGGGTCTCGTAGGCAAGGATACTCTAATGCCGGCTCAAACGATCTCCCAGCCCTCTTTGCATACTTCCTAGCCCACAAGTAAATGTGTAACGTATCGTATTTTATATGTAATCAGTGTCGAGATGCGAGCCTGCTTTCTATCTAATTACATGCTAATAGAGAAGTGGGCATGCAAAATTGAGTGTGGACTCGGAAGCATGATATTTTACAATGTATGATAGTACTTTCTGAAGGTGTGGCTGTGATGTGTCTTGCCGTGTCATTCCACTTCGCTGCCACCATCCTCGTCCCAGTCATCGCCCCGCCTGCTCCTGGCCTACCAACCATCCTCACCATCCACCGCTCACCCCTGCTTTATCTCTGGTTGGCTTTGCGCTGCTCTACCTTCCCCCTCAGAGGACGACTTTGCGCTGTCCCTGGGGACGCTCTTGGACTTTGCGTCCATCGAGTCGCCCCGTCGCCATCGCGGTTCATGCGACAATGGGGTTGAAGACTCCCGGAGTGTTAACCATCCGCGTGGCATATGTAGCACGCTCGCCAGCCTCAGGTAAGATATCATACATCTATTCTTAAGAACTCAACGTTTGTTGTTACATGGTATCCTAACAGGTTTAACAGGTGGGAACATAGTGGTTCCAAGGCCTTGGATTCCCTGCCCACTCGGAACTGGCGAGAGGATCGTCTGTTATCGGGTGAGTACGAAACTGACTGCTTCCCAACTTACTAGACTTATCTGGGTTCTGTTCGCGCCAAGCAATAACCTTCTCAGCCCGCCTCCAGAATCCCCCATCCTCCAGTTCATAGCTCTTCCTAGCCCAATAATAGAAAAGGACAACCCGTCTACCCCCAATTCCCGCATTGCGAAGTGCTCGCTCAATCACCGTGGCGAACTCTAATCTGGTCAACCAAAGGATGACCACCCACGTTGACTCTTTCTTCAAGAAGGCCTGCACGGCCTGAGCGCAAGATCGTTTCGCTGTGAGGAGGCTGAAAGGCAAGGATAGGTGCGTCAATCCAGGGAGCTCGGCAAAGCCGATGGGAGAACCCTTCCATACAGCCCAGGGTGAGAGGTGTAGATGGGTTAGGCGGCGGAAGACCTCGAAGACGGGTAAGGGAAATGTAGCGTATTCTGAGTAGGCTGCTAAGCTGATATACATGTGCGTCAGGTTCATGAGGCCGTCCAGAGGATCCAAGAGAGGATTCGTCTCGGGGTTGCTTTGAGGGTAGTAAGAGGATCGCACCTCCAGCGAGGTGAGTGCCTGGCACTGATCCAGGATATTCGCGAGCATGGGCATTCTAACCGTCCTTCCCACAATTAACTTCTTTACTTGGTGTCTACGATGCTCTAGGCCACCTTGCAACCAATGGAGGAACCCAAGGGCCTGTATTTCTCCACATAGCTCCACTATGTGATACATGTATGGCGCGAGCCTAGCAGCACGACCAAGGTAAGTCAATACAAGCTTGACGTCAGAACCCCCATGCTCACCAGTCATAGAAGTGCTTCGCGACCAGGGCATACCTGACTGTGTTTGGATCGTCCTTCAAATACATTATAATTTCCCACTGGAGTTCAACGGGGAAAGGTTTTGGGAGTGCAAGCCACATAGGGGGGGCGAGACACATGACGACTACTGGTGAATCTAACATCACAACACCACGTACTTGTACCATCCGATTTTGACCAAAGTTTGGTCGCAGGGAATGACGGCGACGGCATACCATCGATCAGGGTGTCTCAGCACGTAGGTTCCTATTCAATACTTGGTTTTTTGAATTTCATACTCACGATAATGGTGCTCCTAGCAGCACCAATGTGGAGAATCTCGGCAGTAACATCCAAATCAGTCAACGTTGGTCGCAAGGAGCGGCGGTGACCGCATACCATCAGTGTCAGCACATAGGTTTTTTTTTTTTTTCCTGCTTAGTACACCGCACCGACACGTCACATGAGCATCTCGATCACCAAGCCCACCTCCCTAGCGGCACTGATCCAGCAGGCCCCATGTATCTTTCATAAATCCCGCAACTCGTAAGTTCGGAAGGATCATGGCCCCAACGTTAACCCTACTTACGGAGCCTTTCAGGGTGGTTCAGGCACTTTGTTCCGCGACGAAGGTCGGTTCTTTTCTTTTGTCAAAGTTTCTTTAGAGGACCACCTGTCGTACTGACAGGTCAGCTCAGACCGCGAGCTAGTCCACCCTGGCAGCGCATGCCCGGAATGGCCAAGTCCCAGGCAGAATGAGATGATATCAGTCTTATTCATTTCTTTCTCTCTGTTGTGCATATAATTGGTCAGTACACTGCTGCAGTGCGAGTCACTTTCGCGCCATCTCCACCATTCATTTGGCTGACATCTCGTCTGCGCCAGCACTCTTCTGCACATATGCCAGATTCACCCTCCAGCCAGGCTCCTGTGCGTGCCCTTGACACGGTGTCAACTGATCGCTCAGCAAACGGATCACCTCTGGGTCCTCCAGGCAACGTGCTAGCCGTGCAACTAGATGTCGCAGCCTTGCGCTCGGAGCTTCGTGCCCTCAAAGCGTCGAATGCTGGGAAAGCGAAGAGGGACACAGCGTGAGTCTGTCAGTCGCCATGCATCAACCACTAATCAACACGGGCCTTCCATTTGCAGAGCAATTGACTGGCGCAAGCGCGGCAGAACTCTGAGACGCCTTGTAACTATGTTTGATAGTGTGGACGACTTGATAAGGGAGGCCCATCGTCAAGATTCCAGGGACAGTACAGCAAGCCTCGCTCACACTGGCAGCGAGTAAGTAGGTTTTTGTCCAGTGTCATATCCCCGAACAGACTCAACTTTCAAAGGCCAGCTGCACAGACCGCCGCCGAACGCCAGGAGTCAGTAACTACCAAATCTTTGTCTTAGCCCACACTGACCCCCATATACGAAGGCAAAGCCGACTCTACCGGTGCTACCAACAACTTAGGGAATGGGTCCCCGAGCTCATTGAATGGCTCGGGCAGGACCCAGACATCGACCTGTACCATGAGGTGATCTGCAAAGTAGGTGGTTGAACACAGTAGATGAAACCGGGTAACACTTATTATTGCAGCTCACCTTAGGAGCCGATGGAGCTTGAGCAGACAACACCAACACTTTGAAAAGCACTGTGGTGACCTGGCTCGATTACCCGGATGCCGCTATCCCTCGACTTCGCCCCAGGGACAAGGCTGGCCGAGGGTTCCACAACTATGTCACAGGCCGTTTACTGTGCCCAGTCGAGTATGACTGGGACAATGCCGAGTAAGTCTCAAAGTTGATTGCACATCTCTTTGATCTTGCTTATCATTGGACCAGGGTTCATAAGATGATTCAGCAGTGGCATAGGGACGTCCCCATTACTGCCTACTCTTGGCCTCGCTTTCTGTTCCCCACAGGAGGGTATGATCCCGCCGATGCAAACAAAGGTCTTTTTAGAGGCGAATTACTAGTCAAGGTAACTAAATTTTCTGTCGTATGAGTGGTCCTGCATTGTCACCTTTACCTTCACCTGGCCAGGCATACAAGCTTGTATTCATGGGGCCATCCTCGGTTGAATCAACAGAGGACGTCCCCTCCGAGATAGCAGGAAACAAACGTCAACGTGTCGATGCAAGCACGCGCTGGCACAATGCGCAATTGGCCGGGATGAAGCAAGTAACTCCACGATCCATTGCCTATATAGCTGTCCAGGTGCGTGCTCTCACTTGGGTGAAAGCATAGCTGATTTTCCCCTTAGTTACGCTTTGCACTCTCGAGCTGCGGCGCCTGGAGACTGGACGACGACTTGTTCAGTCTCGCCGTCTTTTACAACATGATCATCAAATGGTTCGAAATGATGTATCAGGACGATAAAGAACTTGTTGACAATCTCATATGGTGGTGGAACAAGTAAGTCACTATAACCCACTCGTCCCCAGACACTGATGCGTTCCAGGGAAGTTTTCGGTCCCCATGTGGGGCTGACTCATTGCCAGCTGCCCATCGAGACGGGCTCCGTTGCTGCTTCGTTCAAGAGGCATCGCACATAGGCAGTGTCGCGCCAAGGTTGAGCGTTTCCTCAACAACACGGGTAAGCGTCATTTTCTGTGTCTTGCTTGTGCTATCATGGTTTATGCCAGGCCAACAGGTCGAGGGGGAATCCCGCATCCCTGAATTCAAGCAAAATTATCTTTTCGTGCTCTTTTTGATTGTCAAGGTATACATCTCTGTTAGCGATTGCGAGATAATATGTAATGTACATGAAATGAGAAACATTGCGTGTCTTATATCAATGTATGATATATTCTCCTGCATGCACAGAATCAGAAAACTCGTCGTGACTGCTTTCTTTTCGAAGTGTTGTCATCCATCCCCCACTTTCCGAGAAGTCACAAGAGTACTGACTTTTGAAAGTGTCGGAATGGTGGCTGCAATGACAAATGTATGCCAACACTAGCCATTTCGCCGTTACAAGCATTTCCGAGACCAACTCGCGGTAGATCCTAAAAATATGGACTTTTTGAAGTGTAGGAATGGTGAGCGCAACAACAGAGCAACGGCAACGCTAGTCAATTTGCCGTTACAAGCATTTCCAAGACCAATTCCCAATAGGTAAATAGAGCCTCAATGTGGGTACAAAGGATATAGTGTACATAGCTACCCAATGCTTAACTAGATTGCAAACATCCGTACGTATCATGATAGTTATACTCCTTGCCCAATAAATGCACCGCCATAAGGATTTATGAGATCCCGACAAATTTTTAAACCATTCCCAACAACCGGCAGTGTGACATACACTAACAATCAAAGGGTCATTCCCTACTGTCGATGAGTATTTGTAAGATTTCTGCATGTGCCTGACAAGTCTCGCTGTGATGGACTTTGCGAGTAAACTACGTTCTTACTAAGCTTGACCCTTTGTAGTATGTTTCTACCACTCTCCAACACCCGATGGAATCATACCTGTGGCGCATAATGCGTATCGATATAAACGGTTTATAAAGCTTATGGTTATGGTTTGGTTGATAAGGGTTTATAAGGAGCTTACAAGAAAATTTGGATTCGTGCGATGTAGTTAAACGCAGCATGTATTTGTGCAATAATATATGATAGTGACTTCGCGATCGTGAAAAAAGGGCGCCAACACACCAGTGTACGGGATAAAAAAAAGTGAAGAAAGAAATGGGGATGTCATGTAATTTTGCCAAACCCTCTATCCAACCCTCTTCCGCATGGCTTGTTCCTTTTGTCTACTCCTCGTCTTCAAACCGTAGTATTTGTGCATCCTCGTCGATAGGCAAGTCTCGGTAGCCGCGGCGTGCTCGGTATCCCATAGAAAGTGAATCCAGCTTCGAGACAACATATTCGTACGCAATACCCCCAAGTCCGAGAAGGAACCATGGTACGGAGGCCAGCGTATCGAGAGCGCCTGAGCCTGAACTCCTATACCCACCCGGATAGTCACCAGGAAGTCGAATCGTTCTGTAAAGTCCGCGCCAGTGTCAGTACGATGTCTGCCTCGTTGCACGGTAAAACCTACCCTCTCGCAAGCCCGCTCTTCTTGTACCACCACCACGCGACCAGTGCAGTGATTGCGAAGGGGAACGAGAACACCATAGTCCAGAAGAGAGCACTGTGGCCGCTGATTCCCGGACAGAGGTGCTGTGTTCCATGGTCAAGTCGGTCACCTCCTTCACAACTCGAGTGGGTGACTTTTCGGTACGCGGTCCGTCCATACCAGTACTCCTCGTCTCCGCGACAAGAGTCGTCATCAGGAAGTGGTGAGGTCCCTGGTACTGGCACGCATTTCCCATCTTCATTCTTTACATAGTTAAACTCGCTATGAAGATGGCGCGGTGTCAGAAGGAGTAAATCGTAGGTAACCCGCCGACTTACCACTCAAAGTCATCTGTTCCGCAGGCACAGTTGTGAACGGTCTTATGCACTACTTTCGCCTCCTTGCCAACAACGCAATTAGCATCGCGCTTGCGGCGCTGGTAGAGTGTCTGCAGTAGGCGTTCATGGTTGTACTAAAATACACAAAAAGGAGAGTACCTGGCGGCCAAAAAGACACGCTTCTGTTCTCCCCTCACTGGGACTCCATAACTCAAAGTCATCGTGAGCAGGATCATCTTGGCTCAATACACCTGAGAGGAGACTCCATTAGTCGCTGGAGAGATACCCCGGTGTAAACTTACATTGTCGGTGAGTCAATGATGTGAAGTCAATGTGGACAATCGTTGACGATGAAGAGCCGGGTGAGTGCCCCAGGAGCATAAACTTCCTGCTCGTATCTTCAGGAACCGTGATGATTGCATTGACCCTCAACTTCTCATTACTAAACTTGTACTCTCGCCATGAGATACCTTCGTCCGTAGTGAACAAGACGTGGTCCGTTGGCTCTTCGTCGTTGACGATCAAAATGATTGATCCCGAGTCGCCAAATTCCCAGAGATAGGGGTCCTTGTGAACTTCCTCCCATGTGAAACCACCATCACGGGAAAGGAAGGTATCGCTCTCTGTGTAAGGAGCGAGCACCTCGCCGACGTTTCCGACTGCCATGACGACACCTACGACGCTTGGGCTGCTGTACGTTGCCCGTGCGTCTCTACGCTCTGTGAACCCATGTACATGAAGAGCACAACTCTGTAGAAATAAATATCATGATCAACTAGGGAATGGACGCGACATACGGTCGTTGAACAAGGATACGCACTCCCTTGGGAGTCGGACTTTGGTGATGCAAGGGGCTTCCAAGTGCCACCTACAAATCCATTCATTCAGCACACATGTCCAATTGACGCACCCAAAATGCTTACCATCATTGTGCGTAATTCTCGTTTGGAGAACCTTCCTCCCTGTAAGGGTTGCCTCTGCCGGATTCGCCACAACATTGACCAACGCTATACCATCCAACCCAGAGAACTTTTCGAAATCGGCATATCCAGCCTCGTTCCTGTTCACATTCTCTATAGACAATCCAAAGTAAGTGCCATTGGAGTTGGATTTTAATATGTTACCCCAGAAGGGGTTCGGCCATTCAGACATAGTCATATGGATGAAAATGGAATCAGTGCTAGATTCTAGCACAGTATATGCCTATGTATCATCGTTAATAAACAAATAAAGCGCAGTGAATACACTTGGACATACATGGGTGTCGGGGTACATGCCAGGTGGGAACTTTCCTGTCGCGAACGTCGCTCCATCGAGCGAAACTTGAAGGTCTAGAGCATTCTTCGAGGGAAGATACTTTCCGCATGTAAATCTGTGCGTGTGTGGGTAATCATTAAGCTACACAACTTACCTCAGCCACGATGAGGTATTCCGAAAACTTCGTAAAACCGACGACATGCTCGAAAAGTTTGGTCTTTTTGCTATAGTAATCTCTGCCCGAGATGAGTTGCAATGCGTTATCGTTGCCGAAGGTACGCTGAGAACCCTGTTTGGATTGGTAAGATTCGCATAGAATCTGGTTTGGATCGACGTGGAGTTCTTTGTCACGGGCCCAGTCACAATTAAGAACGTAGTCTTCGATGAATTGCCAAGTGCGGCCGTGGTCGCGCGAATATTGTGCTTGTGCCCGGCAGTTCTCTGCACTGCCATCGCATCCGACGTCACCGATCCAAATAATGAGATCCGAACGGGGTTGGAACCTAAGCGCCGGTACGCCGAACGTGGTTGCACGCGACGGTGCATTCTGTGGGTGCCAGTGTTGACCACCGTCTGTTGTGTAAAAGTATTTGGAAGATTCGGTGATGAGATAAGCACGTTCGTTCGAATGGGTGTGCATGTAGAACGCTAAAAAGCGTTCCCCAGGGAATTTTTGTTCCCAAGTGAACCCCTCGTTGCTCGACTGCCAGATCGTGTCATCATCCAGTAAGACGAGGATAGTCTTTTACAACCCAGTTCAGTGTCTACACGGTAAACAGCATTATCATCCACTCACACTTGATCCCTTGAAGAACTGGTACTGAATAACCTGTGCATCGAACTGATACTAGGTTCGGAGTCAGTAAGAGGAGTCCGCGTGATACAGGCATAACGACCTACAATCTGGTCTGTGATTTCACCCTCTGTGGGTTCAGCTACATTCACACACCAGGTATTAGCTCCACCTGCTCAACCCATCAACCGAGGGCTCGTACCTTGCGAACACGGTTTCCGCACAGGGTCATCCTTCTTTTCACCCTGGCCCGCGTCACACAAATCGCCTGCTATCAACCTATACCCAGATGAACCCATGTACGTTTCGTCTGCTCTGCCCGTGGTACACAGAGTGCTCGGAACACGTTCAAGTCCTGCTGGAATACATTTATCGCCGCTCCGAACGTAGTTGTAGTCACTAGGAGAATCAGTCATGATCGGGATGAATACGAGTGTCACTAGTGAACGCCACCCACCACTCATAGTCATGGTCTTCGCAACGGCATCGATCCTCATGGACGACAGGGTCAACGAATTTATTACCTACATAGCAGTCTGCATTGGCCTTGCGCCGGCTATACCATTGCTGAGGTCCTGTCCATAAGTATTCTCCGCTGAATATGCTTGCAGGACCTACCTTAACACCCATCAAACACTCCGTATCAGGCTTTGCACGCGCATACCATCTCTCGAAGTCCGCGTCTCCGCACTTGCGACCTCGTGTGCCAGAAAAATCGAGATGTATTACAGCATAGCGACCATCGCCTTCCCTTTGATCCTTTCGCGAGAGCTGGGCAAGGAGAATGAACTTTTGGGATGTCGCGTCACTGACGGTGGTGAGCGCTCTGGCGCGCATGTTGACACCGAGGTTAAATGACTTCCTAACACACGCCAACGTGGTCAGTCGAATATACAGAGGGAGTCGCAACGGCAACGTACCAAGTACCTCCGAAATCGGTAGAATAGCTCACGGTATCAGTCATCTCCTCGTCGTTCACAGCCAAAATGATGCTGCCCGAGTCTCCAAACTCGTACACATGGGCCTCTCTCCGGACCATGTGCCACGTCAGCCCAGCGTCTGCACTAAGGAAAGTATCACACTCCTCGTAAGGGGAAAGCTGTTTCCCGATGGAGCCGACACCCATCACGAGGCCCGGGGCGGTGGAAGAGAAGATAGGCCCAAAATTGTGGGGGTCAGTGACGGAATGCAGGTGCAATGAACATTCTTCGAGGTTGGAAGGGTTGCATGGAATCTGCTTGCCGTCGGTTTCCGTCGACGGTGCACGAATAGGGGACCAATTGCTGCCTTCCAAAGTGTCAAGGAGGGTACCCCGGGCAAAAGCCATCACGCGACCTACCATCATCGAACGTGATCATCGATCTCAGCTTCTTTGCAGCATTCTTCCTCTCCACGTCTTGAGCGTTCAAGACCACGTTCGCGATACCAATTCCAGCAACTCCACGCACGTTCTCGTAGTCCACATATCCATCCATATTGCGATTCGTATCTTTAAGACTCTCCACAAAGTAGGTTCCATTCGAGTTGCTTACGAACAACGTCCCGATCGTGCTTTGGTCTTGGAGCATCACGTCCACGGCTAAGGAGTGGGTGGTCGACTCAACGATGGTGTATGCATTCTGCCGTAAGCGTGCTTGGGATGCATGTGGAAACTGTGCCCTAGCCCACTCCTTTGTATCCACCGTCACATATAGTTGCATCTCACCGTCGCTCCCAGACCTCACGTCCTTTAGCGCAACAACCGCGAACTTGGACACGATTGCAAACGCTGCAACGCCCTTGGCATTCTTTCCAATTCCGAGGTCCTCAACGTTGTAAGTTTGGAAAAAGTCGGAAGAGTAATAGAGTCGGGAAGATGAAAGAGAGTGGAAGGGTCCGGTGGTAGACGAATCGTATGCGACACAGTATATTAGATTCTCGTGAGCACTGTGCTTGAAGTCCTTGGAACTATGCGCGAATTGACATCTTGACGTGTCCCAAAAGAGTGCTTCCGGTGTCGAAGAAAATCCGTCAGTGGTGAAATATGTCTAAAGAAGGTTAGGTATGTGTCATGGAGACGACACGTGCAGATACCCACCACGTCAGTACAAACATTGTTCCAGCCCACTTGTTCACAGACGGTTCCCTGGTACATTATATGATCCCATTTGTCAGAGTGAAAAGAAAGTGGCTTTGGCGTATAGCTGAGAGGAGCAGGAACTTCGAATGAGCGCCAAGTCTTGCCACGATCCTCGGTGCGGTAATGAATCGTTCCATCCGTCAATGCGAATGCCTGGGTTCAGCGGTATGGCCATGGGTTTCATGAAAGATACTGACAAATATCACTTACATATCTGTTATCAAAAGGATGTGGTATCACCATAGACACCGTGCCGCTCAGAATATCTTCCGCCCTACTCCAGGATCTGCCTTCGTCCTGAGAGACATAAAGATCTCCAGCAACTACGTCGTGGTAAACGACACTCTGCAATGAAAAAAAAAGTGTTATCCTACGCCAGAAATGCAGGAACACGAACGAACTGAGGTGTCTTCAAAGAAGAACAATCTGCCTGGCAAGTTGTCGAAGTGGGTAATAGTGAGTTCTGGCTCTTGCGCCGTGGCAAATCCGATGTAGCCCAGAAACGCGAGTGCTGCCCACAATAGAGCAGCGGTCCTACGGCAAAATGCCATGGTGGACGAGTACGTGTCCGTCGTGAGGTTGGAATGTATCAGCGCTACTCGTCGGACTGGAGCGAAAAAGGAGAAGACTGCGGTCTAATTTGCCACGACCCCACTGGTTCCTTTCATTATGCGGCAGTGTTTGCCACCGCTTCCACCCTCCCTCCTGCTGGTCGCAGCCAATGATTCTGGCCTCGTGCTCTCAACACCCTGGGCATGGGGTTCAGTCCAATTTCTCAAAAACCTGCGGCTTTCAGAATAATGTAGACTTAGTAGTCCGGTGAAAGCGAAGATCGCCGGTCTCATTCACTGGCCCCACGGCGCTTCGGATGTGCACTTCTTGGATCTCGCCATCCAAGCTTTGCGGGATTGTCAACAGTTGAGCGATTTGTCGGTATGGTTGCTCTTGTTGGCGTCGTCTCTGCCCACTTGGGTGTTTTGCTAACCGGTGGACACCGCAGCGATCCGCCAATCGTGATGAACCAGTTTCCCCTGGCCAGCTGCTGTGCTAAAAATACATCTTAACTCCAGGTTTGTCTAGTAGCTAGACCGGTGCCAATACAGCAAATGCATTGCCGCGGCCTACCAGTACCACGTACTCAACTGTCAGCGCTCGATGACTTGCAATTGTCACGAGTTTCAACGGAAGGAAGTATTTCGTTTCTCCGCACCTAGAAGATAAGATAGACGACGCTGAGGCTCTTAGCGTCACGTTGAACCTAGTACGCTAACTTGAATTGTGACAGGGACTTGGAAGTCATTCCCCCTGCCATTGAAGCTTTTCCCAGTGGCTCGAGCGCT
Organism: Boletus coccyginus; assembly: GCA_025782845.1. Classification (NCBI taxonomy): domain Eukaryota; kingdom Fungi; phylum Basidiomycota; class Agaricomycetes; order Boletales; family Boletaceae; genus Boletus; species Boletus coccyginus. The sequence goes on from JAHZSR010000034.1 coordinate 212,206, forward strand.
CCTATGCCATAATGGATATCACAAAGTTACTGAGATCGTGGGCCACCTCCGGCATGGAGATGATGGTTGCGCAAAGTTGGCGAGAGACAAGACGGATACTATGGTAGGGCGCGACGAAGGTGTTAGCCCGCAAGGTCGGGCACTCGCCACATAGCACTTCAGTCTATTCGAATGCGCTCTGCCGGGTATATATACACAGTAATTCTAGTTCTTGTACTAATTCTTGACCGTTGACGAGAAAGGCTACTCTCTCGGTAAGCACCTTTTGCCATTCTTCATCGCTGGAGCTTTTGTACAACAGGAAGCAAAAATATTGATCACCTTGGCGGAGTCTGCCTTCATTTGGGCTACCAGTCCAACTATAGTCAATGACGCCAACTGCCATCTTCTGAGTGTCAACTCCAGCTGCCAAATCATGGGGGCGGAGTAGGGTAACCTCGCTAACGGAAGCACGGTGCCAAAGCAGGACAGGTTTATAACTCGCTACCCCCTCCGGTGGAAGGCTGATCTCCAGGACGACGGCTCTAATGCGGAGGTGATCGAGATCAATAGACACGGATCGATCTCCGCACAGACGGTAGTGGTGAGGGGTCGGATTAAGTTGTTGGTCGCGATGTTCTTCCCCAAAGCCCGCTGGAGAGGGTGGTAACCCAGGATGGTCGTGCGAGCACGGCCCTGCCCAGGCAAAGACGTCGCACTCCCCGGATTTAGGGATAACATCAATCATCAGCCTGGTAAACGCCATCTCCCCTTCCCCGTAGTTGACAGATATACGGGAATCGAAGATCGCCATAAGGGAGTACGCCTTGTCTTCGACCCTAGTTGTCTCCCGCCTCGATGCCCAAAACAACTTATGCCTGATCCTGTCTGGGCCTGGCCAGAAGGTACGAAGATCATCGATAGGCACCCAAGACGCTTTTGAAAGCAGGTCGAGAAAAACTGCATCCGCTTTATCATTATCAATGTAATCGTTGTTGAGGGCCTTCCATCCTGCACCGTAGAACTTCATCCTCACGGGAGCGAGTAGTTCCGTCAATGTGAATCCCCTATAGAACCACTCGTCGTGACACATGTCCGACGGGTCAGAAGCGGTCGCAAGGTGTGCGATGCACACATAGGCGTTGCGGTACCAGTCGAATAGTGATTGGGTCGCAGACTCTCGATCCAATCGATTCGTGTAGTCAATGCAGATTGGATCGGCCCAAGCGAATTGACATCTGAATGAATCTCGTGCGATTTCGCAAAATTGCTCCATTTTGTGCCAGCCAGGACCAATCCGCGGTGCGTCCGACACCATGTCATGGTATCGAAACTGGTCGGAGGGAAGTCGCTTATGGGACAGGATGGCATACTTCACGACACCCTTCACAATCGTCCTAATCACATCTTCCCTGCGCTGGTTTGCGTACGATGTGTGTCGTTCAATGTCCGCTTCTTCAATCGAGTCAATGTCTACCAGACATAAACGCTCGAGATCAATGAGCCGATAGGGGATGTTTTCTTTCCTGGTGTAGTCCTCGAAGATGTCAAGAACTTCAGGAATGGCCATAGAGAATCTAGGGAAGATTGGTCGCTGATTAATTATGATGGTGGATGCACTAGGATACGTAGACCCATACCTACCTTGTGGGTGGGAAAGAATTGTCGCGGAAGGAGAGAGAACAGCCGTCCACGTCACGTATTTATCTTCCCCTGCAGGGTTCCCCACCGTCCGTATTTGGGGTGTGCGCGCCTGGTACTTGGCATCTTCCATTCACCCTATAGATCGTTCACATACCAGTTTATTGAGCATGGTATGTCAATCATTTTCATGGAGAAGAGACACATTACTTTTATCTAAAGGCACCACCCCCGCCCCAGGTATCGAACTCGGATATCTTCTACGACCACGTCTTCAATCATATGCCCGCTCACCTCCTGCATATCGACGACTCGGGCATACGTTTGATCAACCGTGAAGACTTGCATCGAATATTCAGACCGGAACATGCCACCGAAGAGGAGATCGCCTTGCTAATGGCCGAATCACCCAATCGTTCCCTGGCCAGAGAACAAGTGATAAGAAATCTCGTCGCGCAAAAGTTGAAATATGCCATATTTTCGCACCGCTGGTCGTTGGATGGAGAGTCGACCTTCCAGACGGTGATGGAAAAAGGTTTAGACGTGGGCTCTCCGGGATCTGAAAAATTGGAGAAATTTTGTCGCACAGCAGCAACGCTTGGTTGCAAACTGGCATGGGCTGACACATGTTGCATCGATAAAACCAGCAGTGCAGAACTCGATGAGGCCATACGCTCCATGTTCAAGTGGTATCGCAACGCCGCAGTCTGCATTGTCCTTCTCGCCAAGGCTACGAGACAGGACAGTATCCGAAGCGATCCCTGGTTCACACGAGGATGGACTCTGCAGGAGTTGCTCGCTCCAGCAAAAATCAAGTTCTACGGTGCCGACTGGTTACCTCTTAGCACTTTCCTGAACGACAAAGAGAACGCGGAAATCATGCAGATCATCTCCGACATCACCGGCATCGACCGTCGTAACCTCCGCTACTTTAGCCCTGGTCTCCTCAACGTGAGAGAGAAGATGCTCTGGGCATCTAGTCGGACAACGACCCGAGTCGAGGATGTGGCATATTCGCTGTTGGGCATTTTTGATATCAGCATGCCCATTGCATATGGAGAAGGGAAGCGGGCCTTCCGTCGTCTCATGGAGATGATCGTTCGCGATTGTCGCGAATGGCAAATTTTCGCGTGGGCAGGACCCCATTCTCCATATGCCACATCGTTTCCTGAGTCACCATCCGGTTATCGTGCATTGACAGGTACTGGCACTGCTGCTCTCATGCTGGGTCCAGGTCGTCTTGTGCATCGACCGGCGTGGGACCTCCGAGTCGGTTACCCCTTCTATGCTATGACAAAAAAAGGACTCGAATTGGAGGTTCTCTTGGTAGAAATGATGCTGCATATCCACCGAGAACAGATCGAGGGAGCTACCCACGAACGACTCACACTCAGCCCCGGCTCGGAGAATAAGAGATTGTTTGAGAACATCCAGGTCGTATGTGATACCAGATTTTTACTCTTTTCACAGTGGGCAGTCGGCATCATCAATTACCAGACCGACGGTACGGGAGACCGCGAAGGAATGGGGGAACTTGAAGCAAGGAGGGAATACATTTGTTTTTTTTTCGGGACTGGAATTTACAGCCATTATAAAAAATGGGAGAAGGTCGAAACCAGAGAAGTCATTACTATTCGTACCAAAGAGGTTCTGCGGAGAGGTGTGACGACTGTATGGCTGTAACAATCATTCTGGATACGTCGGTAGACAACACGGATAGAAACGTTACTAGAGCACTTCTAATCGCTTGATGGATTGATCGTTAGCCATGTAGCAAGGGTCCAGTGCAGTGCGGAATGCAACCCTCGTACTTCGACGTCAAAGGCCCGCTCAACCTAGCTGCATCCTCCTTATCCGCTTTCGCTCCCAGAGAACACGCCGCCTCCGCCCTAACTCCCCAACAACACGAGCGACTAGCACGGACCCATTTCAACCACGACAAACTACGGCGTACCTCGCCTGTTCCGTTTCTCCGAGTCAGTCTCATCACGTGCATTGGGACCCACGTCCTCCGTTGGCACGGCGTGCCCAGTACTCCCAAACGCCAACGTTGGGGGTGAACTTGCGACGTGCCACGTCCCAAGTCCAGGAAAGGCGAACGGGCGTGGTTGCCGCTTCGCCTCGACGTCACCGTCTGCTTGAGCTGTGTCCTCCCATAGGTTCATTTGCGCTTCGCGTCGACTGACGTTTCCTACCCATACGGTAGCGAAGACGACACCGAACACAGCGAGCATGGTGTTTACGAGTATGATCTCGTTCACGACCACTATGTTGACGTTGCGATAAACAATAATGAGCTGTGCGATGGAGAACAGAGATGGAATGATGAAGTTTGAGAGCGCGATATGAAAAAGGGTGCGCATGCGTTGAGCAAATGTCACTAGAGTGCCGAATTTCAGTTCATTTTGCCAGTGGCAAGTCATATCACTGAAGAAAAAATCCGCTTACCCCTGTTCGGATGAATATTACTCGTGACCCCCAATACATTTTCCTGGGGCCGGATGGTCCAAAGGAATGCAAGCGATGCATATCTATCCATCCAAAAAGCAAAGAGACATTTCAGAACACTAACTGCCTAATTTTTAGGGAGAAACACCCGACCAGTACTTACGCATTATCCACCATCTGAGCGGACCATTCGATTTTAAGGTAAGGCGTCGTCGCCCACGCAACAAGAATGTTCTCGGCACCGAGAGGTCCGCGTGCAGCATCTGCCAGGACTTTCACGAAGATAATCAAGTTGATGATACGAGCAATCTTGAGGAGAATTGGCAGGGACGTTAGGATAGCAAAACGTGTCCGACCAAGATGACTGAGTGGGTTGACGGTGATGAGGCGGACAAGCAAGATGAGGTCGACAAGTATGGATTGAAAGGCACCAACGATTCCAATTGCAATGTCCACCTAGGTAAGGAATTCATGAGGCGAGGTGTCGCGGTGCATCAAGAGGTCGGTTGAAATGCAGCGCACCGACGGGGACCATGGATCTTGGGGCGACAATATGGAATGAATCTGTGAAACGCCGATCAGTGACTGCATTGAATCAGCTACCTGTCCTTGGGTTTTCAGCTCACTGTAAGTGCGTCAAGCATTACACCCGCCACAAAAGCGAGAGTAACGACTACTACATTGAGGATAAAAATGGACCTCTGGCGACTCTGCGGGGTGGAGAAATAGAACAATGCAATCAAGAGAGGCAGGAGCAGCGTCAAGAAAGTGTGCCCAATCATGACGGAGTCTAGCGAGGGGTGTATGATGGCATTGAGGTTCGGTGCCGATGAAGCCGCGGGAGAGTCTGTGGCGTTGGCAGACATATTGAGGTCGAGTTTGATGAATGACCCCGATAACTAGAGGTAAGCGACTTCGAGAATTAGTATTATCGTACAAGACAGGGAAAGACCAATTGACAATGAGAAAAAGTCACGTAGAGCACCCCAAGTCGGCCTTTCAGTCAAAATAACGTGCAATTTTGAGGGTCTGAATCCTGCGATCAAGGCTCAAGCTGGAGTGATCTGACTAAGAGGAGAAAGTGGATCCATCATGTCAGCTGAGCCAGGGCTTATATGAGTTTTACAGCACCTAGACCAACCCAGACGATCCGTGGGGGTAGGAAGGGAAAAGAAGTCGACTTGAATGACAGGCACAGGGTGCCAGTGGGGAGGGAGGACATCATGATTCATGATATGTGGAGGGCAAACTTGGCGGTTTTCTTCCCATCAATTGCAGTTTAGACTCGGACTCCTCGCACCTTCTGTATTGGAATATACTCGTTGGGCTTGGTTGGTCCGGATTTTGGATCTACATTGCCGGCCCAGATGGTCGATGTTGACAAACCATCTTGGGTCCTGGACATGTACCTTGCTCGGGATAGCGTGTTCGGCTGAAGGGCCATCAAAGTAAGCACATGCTGCTCGTATTGATCCCTCTGGCACCCAAGTGCCTTGGATCACACAGACAGTGTCAACTTTGGGTCAAACACGGAAATGAATCGTTCAAGTTGGCTGGAGTTTGATGTGTGGTGACTCGGAGCCATGGCAATCTAATTGGTGGGTGTTGGGATGCAGATAATTTTACAGCATTACCTAAGTATCTAGAGAGACAAATGTGCGATTGGCGAATCAAGCGATTTGGATCACTGGGGGATAGGACGGAGGGGGAGACGGGGTTCTCAGTTTCAATCAACACACATTGCCCTCTGACTCCGAGTCATCAGAATCGCACAATTGCATCGGCCCATCACTGTTACGTCCACACCCTTAAGGGCACCATACTCTCGACTAACCCCCTCTTAATTTTTATCTTTCCTCTGCTCCCGTATTCCTTCTTATCCCCTGATTTACTTAAAGTCTGGTGCGTCCAATACCTCCGGCGGGAACAGAGGGACCGATGGGGGCAGTGGGCCTGCCTGTCAGGGTATTCGCACAGTCGAGAACGTGTCCGATGATTCGTACCTGGAATGTAGATGAAGTTTGTTCAATCCAGTGCTGCTCAAACTGAGATAGGCTCGCCTGTGCATGTGGAGCCCTCCATCCGAGCTGAGACTGATGCAAAGCACCACAACAAGGCTGTGACATGTGAGACCTCCTCTCGAAGACTCCTGATCCCCGTGGCACATGCAAAAGCCACTACTTAATATGTAGTCCAATGACTTTACCAGTGGAAAGTATTGAGGGAACAAATAATGATACAATGACGAAATATAGACGATCGACTACATCAAGCTCCTTCAATCGGCACTGGGTAGTGATCACCATTGTCGTCAGTTAAGATGGAGCTTTGTACTTAGCGCATGCTGCATCCATTGACGTGATTGATTAACCGACGTATTCCAATGCGTCGGGGGCAGGGCGGTTACTCTAGCGCCAGCAAGGGAAACACCCTCCGGCCTACATCCGCTCGTGGTTCAACACGTTTTCTGGACCAGTCTCTCCACGTACAAGCCCACCCTGCCACACATTCGACGTGTCACGCATCTTGGGATGCCCACTCCCGTCCACCATCTCTCTTCCTTCATGGAACGACCTAACCCGCTCTCGTATTTTTCTTCGTCGTTCCATACCATTGGCTCGTGCGTCTGCACGCGCCTGAGCGAGGTTGGCAGCGGCGGATTGCGTGTGTCGCTCTACGCGGTCCATGTGAGAGCTGATGGAACCTAGCGCCGCGATAATCTGACGGGACGTCAAATGAGTGAGCGTGCAAGCGGGTGGGGTGTGGATGCGTGTAAACAGGGTCAAAAGGAGGGATGGGGTTTCAATGGGCCAAGATGTCGATTGGTCGTCAATGAGTAGCTTGTAAATGCCAAGGGAGGGGAGGCTTACTCCGACAAGCCCAAATGCAGTGAGGGTATACCAGAGCTGTGTATCGTCAATGTTCTCGGCGGTTGTAGTCGGGGGTGCCGATCTTGATCTGCGAGAACGACGCCGAAGCTCTGCGCGCATAGCTTCATCACGGGTTTCACGATAATCCCACGCACCCGCACTGGAGCGCAGACCATTTCGACCACGGAGTACGCCATACGCATGCGTGATGGCGCGGAACCGGGCATTACGTACCGAAGACGAAACATCGTGCTGGCAGTGGGTTGCGTCCGGGTGGTACACCTTGACAAGCTCGTAATCTTGTCAATCCCGATCAGCCCAGTGGTTGATTGACGATACAGGTAGAAGAATATAACGATACAGGATGTGGGGATGTGCAAGGAGATAAAGTGGTTCTCACATCGTGTCTTTATCTCGTTCTGCGATGCACCGCGAGGGAGGTGAAAGATCTCGTGTGGAGTCGGGTTCGTGCGAGGAGGGAAAGGGAAGAAGTGTTCTGTGGACGTACTGGTCTGGCGAGTGAAGACAGGCTGAGAAAAACGGTATTTTGAGAGACGCTGTCGGGGGTATGGTACGCTCTTCACGAGGATGGACACAACGTCGTACATGGTCGGAATGAACCACCCGGTGGGCCCATCTACGGCCTAAGCCCTTCCGAGTCATTTGCGCCTGTAGTTCCCGATTTGTAGGCCTTATTAGGTTTGTTGTAACCGGTGGCGTCCTCGTTACTTACTGTAGTTTTCGGCTAGCTTGGCGGCGTGAGAATTTTAGTAAAAATTCGACACCCATCTTCCTACCGTCATAGTGCCCCAACGCTTCACCGAAATTCGATGAAAAGGATACCAATCGACTCGGAACACTCCAGAGAATGCATCCCTCTTGGACCGGTGAAGAGATAATGATATTTCGGTATTTCGATTTTGGGGGATCGCCGGGATCTTGTGGTATGTGTTATCGAGCTCGTACGAAGGATCCAGCTATAGATAACACCTCCTGCAGGATCAGAACACTGGGTTCTTCTTCCCGACATAACCCCTTCTCTCACAGTCCATCATCTGGCCGCAATATTTGAAACTTCGGTTGACCTACCACCGCCTGCAGATTCCAGTACCGTTGCCGTGCTTCGCTCGCAAATCGCTCAGGCAGAGCATATTGCAAAAGGAAAGGCTCTCGTGTTGCAGGAGCTCGAGGAGTAACTTTATGCTGCAGGGCAGTGTCGAATCAGAGAGACGGACGAGCTTGCCAGGCAAATCTCTGTTCTTGAGCAGCAACTGTGTATCAGCATAGAGACGAGGGAGTGGGTGGATGAGGAACAGGCTGTGTCTACAGTATCGCTCAGGATGAGCTGAAGCAGGTGCAAGCGCAGTATGACGAAGCCGCACCCAGAGGCACAGAGGAAAGTCATGGATAGCATGCAATGTCATGGCCCGATTCAGATACACCACCAATATTTGTCACGGTCATGTTCTCGGATCCACCAATTTGTTGTAGGAACATGCGTGAACACAAATGCTTTTGTGCGTTCAAGTTCATGAGGTTGAGTACTCAGAGGCTGCTTCGCGACAAATCATATGATGTATTGAACGAGACGCAATGATCAAAAACAAACAATCTACTCGTTATCAAAAGTCCCAAAACTAGGGAGTACCAAAGTACCTGCCCTTGCCGCCTCAAGATCATCCTCAGCATACTCAAAGATATTGATCGCTGTGCCAATTTCGATGTCAAGCCAATCCTGGAGTTCTGATAATTGTATATACTTGCGGCTGAGGTGATTCAGGCGATAAAAGCCTTTCGCCCTCAGAACAGGTCTGAATCATGAGTAAACAACTCTATCTTTATTCCTCCCACCGTGAGTGTCAAGATATGAGAACCATTTGATGAGATCGGGAACAGGCTTGAGTAGACCTGGAGCAGGTGAAACCGAGCGCACATTCTGGGATGTTGGCGCACTAAGCCCTGATTGAGCGGACGGCTGACCTGGCAATCCAGTGCCCTGTGGACCTGCTCCCCATTGTGGTAAAACAAAGATGGGGGGGGAACAGCCAGGGTATCCGTATCCAACTGGGAAGCTAGGCTGTCCCATTGGTGCATCGTTCTGCTGGTTGGATGAGGACCTGGCATGTGGCGCGTTCTCAAGAGCAAGGCGAACTGGTTTTTCGTCGATTGTCGCTAGACCTTCCATCTGATCAATACACCCAGGCCATATCAGTAAAGTAAGCTTGAATTGTAGTAGAAGGAGAATACGTACGATTTGTATAGCCCAGAAAGATAAGTTGCTGATTGTCAGCGTTTGACATACATTACCGCCACTCGGACTGTAGCACCACCTGTCAGTGCCCTTCGAGTGAATATCGCACTTCCATCGTTCTTGGAGCTTCTTTATCAGCTTAAGACGGCGACCAGCTCCATCCAGCTCTGGGTCAACAGACTTAGACGCTGTCTTCTGCTTGCTAGCAACGCCAGATGTCATGTTAGAACCTTTTGCACCCTGAAAATAAAAATGTCATTGGAGTCATGAGAACAGAAAATGAAGCCTACTTACACCTTTGCCAGGGTGGGAGAAGCCACTGTTTCCAAGGGAGGCTGCATCTTCAAATTGGACGACTGGATTCTTGGGTGCGTGAGTCGACTTACGCCCACTAGGTAGACGTCCGGGTACGATGAGATCCTGTAAGCGTCCTATGAATATATCCAGTTCATCGCTTGAATGGATCGAGGTTGATGCCTGCTTTGCTTTGTCAGAGTCCAGACGATACTGGAGGCGGACCGCCTTGGGGTGTCGTTCCATCTTCTCAGTGACGATGTCATTGAATGTCCATGTCTTCATCGTCTTCATTGAAAGTCGTGGGACCGTAAGCTTCATTGTCTTCGTTGAAAGTTGTGGGACCGTAAGCTTCATCAAGTTCAGCGATAGAATCCAAATAGGCATTTTGAGTATCATCTAAGGTTGATAGGATCGTGGATCGTTTCTGTCCAGATGGGGCTACTAGTACTACAGGCGAGGCACCCGTATTCTCCAGTATACGCTGGTCCTTGGTTGAAACTTTGGGCTGGGACTCGGCTGAGGTATGAGCGTTGCGCTGGGAGGTAGGGGGAACGCTGGACCGAGAAGTACTAGACGCACAGGAACAGCGCTTGTCCTGTGTGACCCGAGGCTCACTCAGGAGTGCGCTGGTCTTCGTAGAGCAAGCAGTGGTCTCATTGAGCCCACATATGTCAGAGAGCCTGCTCTGTTCGCATCTGCAGCAGACTTTGGTCCCAGGAAGTACTTCGCACTTTACTTTGTGCGCTCGACACCGTGCACAAGCCCTGACCCGCTTTCTCTTGCCTAAAAAGCAATGGACTGAGTAGTGCACTTCAGATAGAATAGAACTTACCTGTGTCAGCCTGAGAGGCTTGCGCTTGGCCAGCGAGTGAGTCGCCCCCAATAGTGAGACTGGTGGCTCTCTGTCTTGGGGGCATGGTATTGGACAGGTCGTGGTCTGGGTAAAACGAACGGGAGGGTACGGACCATTGTATTTACGTGCTGCCTGAGTGGCGGCTGTGGCCGCTTGCCTGGCCGCTTGCCTTGCCTTGTGTTCGATGCGGTCCTTCATTAGTGGAGTAATCAGTCATCGCTACGAGATCCAGACCTTGTTTTTACATACCAAGACTCGGATAGCATGAAGACGCTAATCAATGAGGTATATCGTGAGCCACATAGTGCACAGTGGCAGCGCATTGGAACTTTGAACCAACCGTCATCGAGGCGAGACATGAGTACCAAATGAAGTATCCGATGAATCAAGATGTTCATACAACAACCATGACAATTCAAAAACAAAGACTACGTCGACAACAGATCATATGTAACCACAATGTACATACCATCCTCGAATGTCTGCAGGTGTGATGGTGTAGAGCGCTTTCATAAGAGTAATGTAAATATCCTCATCCGACATTTCCGTCATCGCCATTCGAGCATATTCACCATTCCTCCGCAGGTGATACTTCATTGCAGAGAATGTCAGTTCGATCGGGTTGAAGTCAGGGGAATAAGGTGATAGAAACTCGCAGCACATGCCTCTGCAAAAATCAGTGTAACATTAGTTCACGTTCACATATCCGTGTTATAAAATCTCGTACCTAGCTTGAATCAGATTCTGGATGTCTGGATGCTTGTGAATCTGGCAATTATCCATTACAATAATGGAACTTGCGCCAGGAAATGGCTGCATGTTGTCGAGTAATCGCTCAATGAATCGTTTGAACGTGTCAGCACAGAATGAGCCTTCAACTATGTCACAATGCAAGATACCATCATGGAGCGAAATAGCAGGTAGAATGGAGAAGCTACGAATTGTTAGTGATGATTACAAACTTGAAATATGGACCTACCGCCGACCGCGCACAAAGAAAGCCTTCCGCTGTGCTTTTGTGCCCCAAATTGACCAAGCGCGGCCACGATAAGTCGTACGACGGTCCACAGAGCTTTTGTCAACAAATACCAACTGTTCAGGCTGGTACAAACCAATTCGCGCATGATAGTCAAGTCGTTTTTCCACAGACCTTTCTGCCGCAACCCGTGTAATCTAGAAGGATAAAAATTATGTACAGAAGATAGTAGGTCAGTCGCTCACCTTTTTCATGGTAAATCCCTTCCTGTGAAGGGTTCTCCAAACAGTGGAGCGCGAGATCTGAACACCGGTTGATACAGCCAACATCTCTTGGAGTTCGTCCAAGTATAAATCTGGGGCTTTCTCGATGGTACCTAGAAGAAACTGTAGTAGTTTGAATGTCTTTAGCAATCAAACAATCAATTGGCGTCTTAGATGTGACATACCTCAACGTCGATGTCTCGAAGATGTCGGTTATTGGATCGGTCTCGTTTGCCTGGTTGGTTGTCTTCATTCGGTACTGTCCCGTAAGCGTGAAAGTGAGCAAGAACTCGCTGGACAGTTCGAGTTGATACATTGAGTCCTGTAGCGATGTGTTCTTGATCCAACATTCGGGAGAGCCGTATGATAGCCCATTGAATTTCAGCACACGTTTGTCAACCTTGAGGCATGTCTCCTACACGTTTTTCGATGACCAGATCCTACATGCGAGCTCAATACACACATACCACAAGATCCCGGCGATCCCAAAAATCGAAACACCGAAAAGTCATTATCTCTTCACCGGTCCAAGAAGGATGTGTTCTCTGGGGTGTTCCGAGTCGATTGGTATCCTTTTCGTCGAATTTCGGTGAAGCGTTGGGGCGCTATGACGGTAGGAAGATGGGTGTCGAATTTTTACTAAAATTCTCACGCCGCCAAGCTAGCCGAAAACTACAGTAGTACGCCAACTACTTACGATAGGATTCGACTCATCGCTCCTCCCAGACGGCGAGGTGGCGCGGGTTGCTTGTTTTGCCTCTCTCTCGGAGGACCGTGTACCCGGTTTTTGTTCCCTGATACCGTACCCACATGTGTTGGGGCTCCTCCGATGGCACCCTTATGACTCGACCGCGGCGCAGGCAGATTATATTGGAATACGACCAAATAATAACAAGCTACACTCGACCTCGTCATGCCGAGTAGTAATAATGACGCAGCCAGATATCTAATCAATAGGATTACATTAGCTATTGATTAGACTAGTATATAACTCGAGCTGTACATTAGGGGACAGTAGTTCTAAGTCTAACTCTTATCCCCCATCTCGTCTGAGGTCTTCACACTTCGCGCTTATCGTACTGCAACAGGTTATGAGCCCCGCGCTCTGACCTTAAACAGACGAGACACTACACTATGTCAAATCAACCACCGGCCCCACTAGGGCCACCACCGCCTCTTCCACCAGGGCCGCTGCCATCGTCATTAAACCCTAATTCCCAAACTACTACCCAGGCGGTAACCCCCTCATCTTCCACTGCTACAATATCAGTCGCACCCGCTCCTATTTCGGGAAACTTCAACGCCCCTAAGATCGACAAACTCCGCGACGGGAACTGGCTTGCGTGGAAAACTCGCATCGCCACTGTCCTTAAGCGGAAAGAAGCGTATGAAGTAGCCATCGGCACGGCTGTCAGACCCGCAGACCCTGCCAGTTCAGCTGCGGTAGACTGGCGGGCAAAAGATCTTATCGCGCAAGAATTAATCACCACTGCAATCAAGGATGAACAAGTCATCCATGTCTCCGAATGTGAGACTGCAGCTCAGATGTGGGAGGCACTCCGCACCATTCACGAGCCTCGTGGACAACAATCAATTTTATCTACCAAGAAAATGCTTTACAGCGCCGAGGCTAAAGAAGACGCTGACATCCCCTCGCATCTCAACAGCATGCGCTTGCTGCGGGAACGTCTTACCCTTTCCGGCCATGTCATTGACGACTTTGAATTCAAGTCCATTCTAGTCGCATCTCTCCCACGCTCGTGGGAAGGGTTTACTACATCCTATCTAGGATATCAAGGAGGAACCCAGGGAAACAGGCAGGCCCAGACGATGACCGTTCAAGAGCTTACGTCGCTCCTGATCGAGGAGTTCAAACGACGCAAGGAGAAGAATGGCTCAGGTGAATTCGCTTACACATCGGGTGGCAGTTACCAAAAGAAGAAACGTTGTGCCATATGCGGACGCACGAATCACATAACGGCAGAATGCCGCTTCAAAGGGAAGCCCAAATGTGAAATTTGTGGAAAATTTGGGCACAAAGGTACAGAATGTTGGAAAAACCCCCTCAATAAGGGAGGAGAGGGTAGAGTTGAAAAATTCGGCCGGGGAAACAAGGAATCCGAGACCAAAGGAAAGGCGCGCGCGAACATCACAAAGGATGATTCGGACAGCGATACAGTGAATTTAGAGAAAAGTTTTCTCGCCAATGTAACTATAGCTAGTGATGCGGATATGCAAGAGGCCGAGCAGGCCGACTTTTCTGCTTATTCGTGGATCGCAGATTCGGGTGCTACAACTCATATTTGCGCTCAACGTGACGCATTTACTGAGTACACAGCGCTACCTGAGCGCATAGTAAAGGGACTCGGTGATAACCCTGTCTCGGCACTCGGACAAGGCACTGTAATTATTCACACGTACATCAATAACTGGGCTAAGCGACTTCAGTTAACAAAGACCCTGCATGTACCTGATGCCCGTGAAAATTTACTTTCACTCGGGCAGATTGATCACACAGGAGGTCATATCGTCTGTGCCAAAGGCCAGCTAAGTATTTATGACTCTCACAATAATAAGGTCACCATAGGCCGACTATACAAGAGTCTATACTACCTAGATGTACAAACTGCGGTCATACACACTAGCAATGTGGCAATGAAGATCAAACGATCTTATACCTGGGAAGAATGGCATCGCCGCCTGGGACATATCGGTATCGCTGGACTACGAAAATTACATGGCAAGAATCTAGTCGACGGATTCTCGCTCAGGGACAGCCCGCAGGACTTTCAGTGTGAGGTATGTATCCAATCAAAGATAACAAGGTTACCATTACCAAAAGAGGTTACCCGCCGGCCCTGGGAACCTGGCGAACTAACGCACACGGACGTTTGGGGGCCAGCCCGCGTTCCGTCAACACATGGATATAAATATTATGTTTCGTTCGTTGACGATGCTACACGGCATGTCACAATCAGCTATATGAAAACAAAAGACGAAACGGCTACAAAGGTAAAACAATACCTAGCCTACATAGAAAGACAACAGAACCACGTTCCAAAAACAGTAAGAGCTGATAATGGACGCGAGTATGTCAACAAAGACCTTCGATCTTGGTTTCTCGATCGAGGAATTGAAATACAAACAACGGCACCGTACACGCCCGAACAGAATGGTGTGGCGGAACGATGGAATAGAACTGTCATAGAATTAGGGAGAGCTATGTTACTCGCCCATGATTTGCCAAATGAGTTGTGGCCTGAGGCAATGAGCCATGCCACCTACATACGAAACTGTGCCTACACGAAAGCATTGCCTGACAGTACGCCATACGAAAAGTGGACGGGAACGCGTCCGGATATCTCGTACATTCAAGAATTCGGACACCCGGTATGGATTCTCAATCAGGAGATTAATCCCTCCAAACTAGGTGCTCAAGCAAAGAAACATATCTTTATTGGCTACAAAGATGGACCAAAAGCGATCAAGTACTACAATATTGAAAAGAAAACAATAAAGGTATCGCGCGAGTACCGCTGGCCATTGACTACTATCGAACATCGGTTTGAGGGGGAGAACGGAGGTACCAAACCTCTGTCCGATGGAAGTAAACGAAACAATCCAGATGACGCTGAAAAAGACAATAATAAGCGTCAGAAGATTGATACGGATCAGCAGGACAATAACAACCTACCTGACTTGATACCAAGCGATTCGGATGACGACGATAACGATCACCAATCAGCATCCACTGCTGCTGCCGCTGCATACATGGCATTCACCGAGACGAACATACCCGAAAGAGAACCTAAAACGCTCTCTGAAGCAAAGAGCTCACCCGAATGGCCAGAATGGGAAAAAGCCATTCGTACAGAGCTGGAAACGTTAGAACGGATGGGTACATGGGAGCTTGTGGACGCACCCGAAAACAGAAAACCTGTCACGAACAAATGGGTCTTCGTCAAGAAATACGATAAGGACGGAAACTTACAAAAGTATAAAGCACATCTAGTTGCTAGAGGATTCAGTCAAATCCCTGGCATGGATTATAATGAGACATACTCACCTGTCGTCCGACTCGAGACTATACGAGCAATACTTGCACTCGCTGTAGCCGAGGACTGGGAGATTCAGCAAATGGACGTGAAGGGAGCTTACCTAAACGGGAAGCTCAAAGAGGAAATATACATGAATCAGCCCGAAGGCTTTGGTGATGCCACATCGCGGCTGTGCCGGCTAGTAAAGACACTTTATGGACTTAAGCAGTCCGGCCGCGAATGGAACGAAGAGCTAGACGGCAAGCTCAGTGCAATAAAATTCAGCCGATTGCGCTCAGACCCGTGTGTCTACATACGACGAACGGGAACTGTAATTGAGATCATCACCGTATGGGTTGATGACCTCCTACTTTTCACGAACAGCAAAGGTCAAATGGATATATTAAAGAATGACCTAAAAGGGTTATTTGATATTACCGATCTAGGTGAGCCGAACAAACTAGTTGGCCTCGAGTTCACACGCGACCGAGAACGCGGGACACTGTCTATACGACAAACACAATATATTGAAAGCATACTGGAAAAGTACGGTATGCATAACGCCAATCCAGTATCTACCCCGCTCGATCCAAACATAAAACTCGAGCCGCAAGACAAAGACACACAGCCACAATCCCAAGAAGGGAACTACGCGTCGCTAATGGGATCACTGATGTATGCCGCGATAGGCACACGTCCCGATATAGCATACGCCGTGAACAAACTCTGTTCGTTCAATAGTAATCCAAGTTTGACCCATTGGACGGCCGCGAAACGGATACTACAATATCTGAGTGGTACGAAACAAATGGGAATCACCTATGCTAAGAACAGACATAAAAATGAGTTTTACGGCTATGCAGATGCGAGTTTCGCAAGTAACAGCGACCTAACGTCGACTAGTGGCAACGTGTTTATACTAAATGGAGGTGCAATCACGTGGTCCTCAAAGAAGGAAACTACGACGGCGCTGTCCACAGCTGAAGCAGAATTCTCGTCAATGGCGAGAGCAGGAAAAGATATCATTTGGCTCAGAAACCTATACAGTGAAATAGGATATGAACCGAAAAACGCGACCATACTCTACGGCGACAACAAGTCCGCCATCTCTATCGCGACCAACGCTCAATTTCATAAGCGTGCGAAATATTTTGACTTATCTAATCTCTTCATGAGAGAGAGAATCAAAATAGGATGGATCACACTGATCTACTGTCGGACGGATGATATGACCGCCGACATACTAACTAAGGCTCTACCACGAGCTAAACACTTACAACACTCCAAAGGACTCGGCCTACGTTAGGCTTGAGGGGGAGTATTGGAATACGACCAAATAATAACAAGCTACACTCGACCTCGTCATGCCGAGTAGTAATAATGACGCAGCCAGATATCTAATCAATAGGATTACATTAGCTATTGATTAGACTAGTATATAACTCGAGCTGTACATTAGGGGACAGTAGTTCTAAGTCTAACTCTTATCCCCCATCTCGTCTGAGGTCTTCACACTTCGCGCTCATCGTACTGCAACAGATTATTACAGTTACCCCTTACACATCGTAGGCACTTCTCTGTGCGAGTCTTGAAGATGGAAAGGTATATGATCAAATTTTTCATCCATCCTCTGTAACATTCGCTTGTCTAAAATGTGCTTCACTCTCGCGACGTTCATGGTTGCATTGGCTGTTTTTTTTTGTTGTAGTACCTCAACATGCTCGGCAGAAGAGGGCACGGCCATCCCAATCGCCAAACGTTCGTAGTCGATGAGCGTACAACCGTTAGTTTACGACGCACTCAACAAATATATTGCGTCAGTCGAGGTGTAGGTTGTATACTCCGTTTTATCGCATTCACTCAAGCATCGTTTTTGGTAAGATCTTGCGAGATGCAGGACATGTCGTGCACCCATTGTTTGTCGTCTTGCACTCGCCACACTCGGACCCCACCGCGACCACCGCTCACGACGTACCCGCCATCCTCCGTTGAGAATGCCACCGCATACACCCTGTCACCAACGTCGACTTCCACTGGGCCACTTTATTCTTGTCCAACGGTCAGCACCAACGCAGTACCAACTTGTCACCCACCGGTCATTGTCGGCGACGTCACCATCAGCGTCACAACGTAGCAGGGCAATGTTGATGGACAAGGTGCGGCTTCTCCACATTACGTTTCCCTTTGTTCCTCTGCGAACGCGCACAAGGGGCT
This sequence comes from Boletus coccyginus, assembly GCA_025782845.1. Taxonomy (NCBI): domain Eukaryota; kingdom Fungi; phylum Basidiomycota; class Agaricomycetes; order Boletales; family Boletaceae; genus Boletus; species Boletus coccyginus. Next base: position 230,035 of record JAHZSR010000034.1, read on the forward strand.
ATCTGTGTGGCCGACAGTTCATCTCCCTTTTGATCACGTACCACGTTTCATCACCTGCTCAACAAAGAAGACGCGCCGCGGTCCTCTCATCCATCCCACCTGCTTCTTACGTCCATGCGCGATAGCGATTATTCGGCTCAGACATGATATGTTCGACCTGTACCCCGCCCGCGAAGGGAATAACCTCAACTTTCTGCAGAATGAACTGCCGTGATCAGTTGCAACCATCGTCCCACTTGTTCGTTCTCTCCCGTCCACGTGGACGGGATGCCTGATGTCCCAGCGAAGCAGACACATACTGATGGGTTTCTCCATTTCCTTATCGTACAGCCTTTCAGTGACTCTCCACACAAAGGTTGGCATCTGTGACTTGCCGCAATCTTTCATTGCATACAACATCGTCCTTGCGTTCAAGGCACCCAAGAACTTTGGCAAGGCAGGTTTGCCATTGCTTCCCCTCTTTCCTGTTGTCTGTTTCGCGACGACAACGCCATGTGCGCCACAACGAGGGTTAAATCATGGCGTTCGTGCTGTGCAGTTGGCTTTGATTTCGGTTAGGCGGATGTCGCTCCGATCAATCGTCACACTGCCATGCGTGGGCTGCTGTCGCCGCTTTGTCAACACACACGCAGCCGGCCACAGATGTATTGTCTCGAATCAAGGAGACATACGTATTCGAAACATGCTTTACATGGTTGATGTTCCTCCTTCGTTCTCCCTCGTTGACATTTTTCTGAACCACCTCTGTGTCCACAGTGCGAAATTCAACTCTGCAATGTCGTCTAACCAGTAGCAAAGTGTGGGTCGATTTACGGATGTGCGGGAATACATCCTTGTCCACCACAAAAGCCCATATCCATATCCTCGAGGTGTTGTGGTTCGCTAAAGGCTCCATGCCATCCATATTCGTGGTTCATCCAATGGTGTCCCGTTTGGGACGATACAATGACCACGACGACCTGTTGCACGGGCCAGGGTCGCGAATGAGAGAGTATGGACGAGACTTGGAGGGACCTTGCCTAGAGAGCTGCCTGCAGCAACATCAAACAAGGGCGTCCGACGGTAAGACGTCCAGAAATAACCCATTCCGATGGATCGATGACCCGGTGTTTCACTTTCCAATAAACGACCATCGACAACGATTTCCCCGGCGCATTGGGATTTCAGGCAGGCTTACCACCTTCACAATCTCTGGAGCGCCAGAGGAATTGCCTTACGTTTCTTTTGGCGCTCGCACTATTTCTGCGCGGTTTCTGACACGGATGGAAGTAAAACCTGTACGATGCCATGCAACGTTACAATCGCAACCGACTTGTGCGCGAACCGTCTTGCTCCACCGAGATAAACCGTTGTACGCTGGACAGAGTATCATCACGCATCTCTGTCGTGTCTACCAGGGGATGGGACGGGGACGAGCAAAGTGTGATGATCAATTATGTTTACCCATGTCCCGTCCAGCGTCTATAGTCTAGTTTGCGTTACACCACACGTTTCCCCATCTATCCTGTGCCACGCCAGGGATACCGTTACCCATCTGGCCCACATTTCCGCTGTCTACGAACCCGACGCCGTAGCTCGCTGCTGCGTTGAAGTCGGCCGTCGGACACTTGATGCCAAGAAAGTATGGGCATGCGCGGTCGACGGCGTTGCATATCTCGAGACAGGGCAACAAGGACGAATAATCATAACTCACGTTTGGAAAGCGCGGATTCCGTGATGGAGTGCCACTTGGCTGTGGCTGGAGCGCTGAGAATGGGACCTGCGCAGTCGCCCCTAGAGACGACAGCGGCGCGGGTTCAGAACAGCGAGGGAACGAGACGCTGCAGAGCCACGTGCGGTACTGGGCCTGACAATCTGAACAGGTCTGGAGAGGCGAGTAGAGATCACGTCCGCATGCAAACGTGGAGAGCATGGTGGTGAAATTGGTCATGTACTGGAGAAGAGGCGAGGAGATGTCGTCTGGAAGGGAGGTGGCGCTGTAACCGAACGCGGGGCCTGGTAGTGGTGGTAATGGCACAGCGTATGCGGTGGAGGGACAGTAGGGGAGAGAGTAGACGAGTGGGCATGGGAAACTTGCTAGATGGGATCCTCATCAGGCGGAGAAGAGATGGCGGAAGGAACGACTTGCCGGACTTTGTTGCGAAATAGATGGGACCGCTGACCATGAGCGAATCCTGGATGACATAGGCGGTGTAATTTATGCTTGGTGAGAGACCGTCAACGAGCCATTGTGATCGCCAGCCTTCGGTGCCTCGTAGCCATGGGTCGTTGCTGACGATCGAACCAGTCGATGACGTATTTAATAGAGCACACGCGGTCTGCGGAAGGGACGAGAGCTGCGCGGAGGTTGGCGCTATGACAAGCGTAAAGTTGGGGATGAAGGGAGGAATATCTGGGGCAGAGACATTAGCCGGAGGGAGAGTATAGTTTGGATAGGCTGGTTGCTCGATCGGCGGGGGGAGGAAGGGGTGCGAGAAGAGAATTGCTTGGTTGGCGGTGGTATCTCCTAGCAGGGGCAGTTGATCGAGGATCTGGAATGCGGTGCCTAGCATGACCGAAAGGGTTGGTAGTGGAAACGCCGAGAGAATGTGGAGGAATACCGTTGTCCATTATAGAGACCTGGAAAGACCCCTGGCTGAGATCTTGGACAGAGAGCAGTCCGCCGTCTGGCACTGAGCCTGACCACTGACCGTTGCCACCGTCGAGCTGGATTTCGAAGACGTCGGTGCCACCACCCGGCCCGGGAATGATGGAGGTGCTATTCGAGAGGAAGAAGCGGGCAGAGCCGGCTTGGGAGACGCATATCGCGACAGAGACTGTCAACTGGAAAGCAGGAGGGAGGGCGAGGAGGGAGGTTGGGGAAGAGAAGGCGGACAGGGAGTTGAGGGGGAGAGTGTACAGGGCATAGACAGGGACGAGGGCGAGCAGAAGGAGAAACATAACAGTGAGACATTACATAACCCACCACTCTGTCGGTCTGAGAACTCTGGCCACTTTACTTCAGTGGTTGATATGGGCTTCGTTCGTTTTCCCTCGCTGACATTTATCTGAACCACCTCTGTGTCCATAGTGCGAAATTCAACTCCGCAATGTCCTCTAACCAGCAGCAAAGCATGGGTCGATTTACGGATGTGCGGGAATACATCCTTGTTCGCCACAAAGGTCCATATCCTCGAGGTGTTGTGATTCGCCAAAGGCTCCATGCCATTCATATTCGTTTGGGACGATACAATGACCATTACGATCCAGTTTGCTGTTGCACAAGCCAGGGTCGTGGGTGAGAGTGTATGGACGAGACTCGGAAGGACCTTGCCTGGAGAGCTGCCTGCGGCAACATCAAACAAGGGATCGTCCGACGGTGGAACATCCAGAGATTACCTGTTCCGATGGATCGATGACCCAGAATCTCACTTTTCATAAAAGACCATCGACAATGGCTTCCCCGGCGCGTTGAAAAGGCAGGCTTACCACCTTCACAATCTCTGGAGTGTCGGAGGAATTTCCTCACGTTTCTTTTGGCGCTCGCGCTGTTTCTGTGTGGTTTCTGACACGGATGGAAGTAGGGCGTACAACCATCACCGACTTGTGCGCGAACTGTCTTGCTCCATCGAGATGAATTGTTGTACGCTGAACAGAGTATCATCACGCTTCACTGTCTATAGTCTAGTTTGCATTACACCACACATTTCTCCATCTATCCTGTGCCACGCCAGGGATACTGTTACCCACCTAGCCTACTTTTCCGTTGTCTATGAACTTGACGCCGTAGCTCGCTGCTGTGTTGAAGTCGGCCGTCGGACACTTGATGACAAGAGAGTATGTTGATGACAAGAGAGTATGGGCGTGCGCAGTCAATGGCATTGAAGTTGTTCCCCAGTTGCGCAAAGACGGAAGGGACCTTGTTTCCCGTTATTAGGTTCCCAGTTTTGATTTTCAAGACGAAAGACTGACCGTTTAGGTGGCCATGAATTTCTTGAAGGCCGCTAGACATGCCAGAATTTCTCGCCTGTTGTCAAGGTGAATCATGCCTGCGATATCTTGCCTTGGAAGCACTGGAGCGAACTGGAGGACCCGCGTTTGAGTAGCAGGATACACCCCATCTCGAACAGCAGAAGATAGTTCGTCAGTCACCGGGATCTTGTAGAAGGTGAGAGTTGATCCGGTCATGGTGATAGCGGGAAATATTGTAGATTTGGTGGGGGGGAGATGATGAATCTGTCGCATCCAGGCGTTCTCTCCAAATGCTGCGATAGCTTCTGCGATTACTTGAGGTTGGGGGTTCTTCACACTCGTGATATTCTTGTCCTCCTGGACTAGGAGGATGATTTCATCGTCGTTTACGATGCACAAGTCGGTTTGTGCCTTACGGTTTTCGCCACATATCACCAGGGGTAATCCACGACGGGTAAACACAATCGCGTCAGCGGCGTCACTGGCAGCATTATCATACCAAAGAGTTTCCAGTAGTTTAGCTGCTAAGTTGTCGACGGCCGCCTCTTGACCAACCTTGATCCAGGTAATGTAGCAGCTTTCTAGTGTTGCTGTCTGTTGCATTCCCTCGGTTTTCAGCAGTAAGGAAACCAGTGATGGGAGATGTAGCGGGGATGGGAAGCTCGTCCGTCCCAAAGAACTCTTGCTTGGTTTGGGATTCGACGATGATGTTGTAAGCAACGAGGTCAGTGTCAGTCCAGTTGCTCCCCGACTTTGCGGAACGATCTCTTTTTTTTAAATCCTATTTACGTTCGCCTTGAAGCATGTTACGGCTACTATAGGATGATCAAAGTACTAACCGTAGAAGAGGGCCCCCTGGCCACCACCACACCCAATTGCACGAATGTCCCAATGAATGTTCTCCATTGGTCTGCTGTTCCAAGTCCCACCCGCTGTTTTTGACGCCGTGATTGTGCAACTTGTGTGGTTCTCTGTGCGGGCGGGTGGCGGGTGCACAGTGCGCGCTGTCGGAGGAGAGACAATGTGCATTGGCCTTGCGGGGCCCATCGTACGGTTGGGAATACCGGTGTGCAGAACATCAGAGAAAACATCGAGGATAGTTTCAACTTCTTCAGCGCCGTTGATGAGGTCCGGGGGAGGGGGAGTTTTCTGGGAGTCGATTGCGCCAGGGGTGTATGGCCAGAGAAGGCACTCATTAAAGACTGGGTGGATCCGTGCACGTCGAGGGAGTGGGTGGCCGAGAGTGCGCGGTGTCCTCCCCCTTTGCTTGCGGTGCGCACGTACCTGAGGCAGGATGAGGGCGAGGTGTGCAGGCTATACCGTAAAAACAATGCATTACCGCGCATCCCAATATGGTTCAGAAATTCAGCGTTGATCAATCCGCTTTCTGGGGATGTTACGTCATGATCTACATAACTATCCGAATTCCCCTGATTGAATGCGGGCCGTCAATCGAGGTATCAAAAATTTAGGAGAGGTTCAAGTCGCGCCACCGCTGCTTCTACTTGAGTCAAGCGGGATTGCAGTAACTTGGTTCGTTCTCCCACTTCAGTTCTCTGTTTGAATAACTGACTCTCGGTGCTTACTATTCATGCAGGTAGTGATGCATGGGCCGGGCCTCAAGCCCTCAAGCCCTGAGGCCAGGCCTGGTATAGGCCAGGCCTGGTATAGGCCAGGCCAAGCCGGGCCTGCCATGCGGGTTTAAGAGGGCCTATGGCCTAGCCTCGGTTTCTTCCAAGCCCGAGCTCCGGGCCTACATGCCCAGTTGTAAAATTTACTCCCGGGGTATTTGGTTCTCCAAATACTACCCATGTAATCAGACCATAACCTAGAATTACTTTTCGGCAAGGGTCGAACTGGTACATTTTATTTGGATGGAAAGAGTCACCAAAAAAGGCTACCCTGTCTGCATGCAATAAATAAAATGTGGATGCACCGTAAGCATAATTCCAGTACTTGCCAGCCTGCATTGGGTAAGCACTGCAAATCAGTATGGATCATTTACCTGTGGTTTACCCAGCCCATACATTTAACATGTATATTCCCAATGCTTGTCATCATGGTGCCCATTGCATACATGTGTATCACAATGCTATGGTTCTTCATTGAACTACATACATTGTAGATACTAGGTATATTCACCACTGAGAACATTGGCTATTGCATTGGCAGACAAGTCTATATGTCTAGGATGGGAGGATGCTGTGTGCATTGTGACTGTTGAGCTGGGTGCAAGTTGAGCAATGATGGATGTTGTGTCTTGGGGCCAGGTGCACATCACATGCATGTTGAACTAGATGTGTTAGGCAATGACAGGTGTCATGCTGCTGGAAGCAATGTGCAGGTCGAGCTTGGTATGTTGAGTGACAACAGGTGTTGTGTCCATTGGGTTGGGCTGGGATGGGTGCATATTGGGCATGTCAAGCTGGGAGTGCTGGAAGATAATGGGTGTCATGTCCATTGGGTTGGGAGACCGCTGGGAGCAACATGCAGGTTGAGTGTGGTATGTTGAGTGATGATGAGTGTCATGTCTGTTGGGTTGGGAGGATGCTGGGTGCACATTGAGCTGGGTGTGGTGTCTGTTGGGTTGCCAAAGGACGCTGAGCACATGTCACGTGCACTCTGATGTCATGGCAGTGGAGGTTGGAAATCCTGGTGTTGTTGTATTGTGTTGTTGAACAGTGGAACAGTGAGTGTCACAGAGTGTGGTTCGAGTGGGGACTTAGAGAAATTTTTGGTGCAATCATATTTGCGATGTGTCGCAAGGATCAGTTGTACATTTGGTACATTGGATGTATTCAGTGTATATGGGCTGTATATATGCTGAATGCCATGGGAAATGTATGGATCCTATGTTGACACAATTATGGGTGAAATATTCCATGACAACTATAAAAGTGATACTGTCTATGTACCCCACCAGTATGTGTGGTTTCTCATTCCTATAGTCTGTATCTGGCATTTGAATAGTACAGGATCCCTAGCCCTATTGTGGAAAACACAGATTTATTTCAGGGTTATCAAAGGAGTCTGCCATTATTACAGATTTAATGTCCCAAAGTTACTTTTCAGCAAATAATGTAGAAGTAATTTTTACAATTGGGTGTGTAAGCCTGGGCCTATTGGCTATTCCCATGGTGCATGAGTATAAACCTAAACTTTATCATTCACATCATTGTTAGTTTTTACTGCTGTTCATTGGCAGTGATAATAAATCAGCACCAACCATCCATCAGTGACTGCAATGGGCAATTGTCCTCTTATCAAGACTCACCAACAGCAACAACAATGCCATACTGGAACTATATAGCCACTGAGTGACAGCTATGAAGCGTGCCACAGATAAGGCCTCAATTAACATCAATGATAGCTTGGCCTTGGATCATGCAGATGATGAAGGTACTATGATATCTAAAGGTGTGTAAAGCATCTCCCTCTTCAAGTTGCAGTACAAAATTTCATAGTGATTTTTTTTTTAAATTCCAATGGGCACTTATCATAGCCAAGAGGTTGTGCTGTGCTGATGAAGATATCACCAGATGCACAGACCTGACAAGAAGTGGCAGACATGCTGACAATACAAAAACAAGTCAATCTGGATTATGTATTGCACACAACAGCTGTATGGCCTCAGGTAAATAGTTATTTATGCCCTGCTTGTAATGAACTGACCCACAATATGTACAATCTATAGTGACTACGTTAGATGATAATGAAGGCAACACTACAACTGCCAACTCCACCACAGCCATGCCGTGTAACTGCCATCCACACTATTATGTAACTGGGACTAGCAGTGCCACTACCAATGAGTATTGTGATAGTGACCTGGATGACAATGGGATGCATGGTATGTTTCCACCAACATGAGACCATGAGGTTATACTAACCACCTTGATATTCTTACCAGGAGATAATGCTGAGGCTCACCTCAGGAAGCACTTTTCAGTAGCAATAGCCAACTTACAGATCAATTTTCTTTGTAGGCAGTAATATCTCTCTCAAATGCATCATTCCCAGAGGCTCTAACAAAATGAATTTATATTGTGCCTCACTGGTGGCTCATCTGGGCCTCGCCAGCACCTTGTGCATTACTTGTGGCTTAGCCATGCCTCATGCAGGTATTATGCACAGTTGTCAGACCTTTCATTCTCTCCTTCCACTGTTCTCAGTCACTTTTACAGAGCATGTTATAGGATGCTCCATTATATATATATTTTTTTTGTGTTCATCTCCCCTTATCAATCACATCGTCCATAATTTTGTCTTAATCTCTCTCTATGCTACTGAAGTCAGGCACTTGACATGTCCAAACTACGATGCATGGGCTTGGAAAACTTTTTGAGAGTCTCAAGCACCCCAGGGACAAGAAAAAAAATCAAGTGATTATCCATGCTTCTGGTGAAGCTTCAAAACATCATCATGCTCTAGCAAGACTCGCACAACTGTAGTTGATGTCTACTGGTGTCTCATAGGACAATGTACCTGCTTGCTTAGGTGATTTGGTGGACCATGCAAATGATATTGATGACTCTGTATGAAAGGGCGAAGCTATTGATCCTATGGATAAGGAGTACATTCTGAGTGACACTGACCACAATATGGAGCAAGGCAAGTGACTTATCAAGGAACCTCAATAGCAAGAGGATAAGACTCAGACCTGGTCCACTATGTCTAACCAGTGCATTCATCCTGCAACTCCTGCCAAGCATTTGTACAACAGCTGGAAGATGCTGGTTTCCACTCTGGTTATACCATATCTACACTATACCCCCCAGACACTCAGGAAACCTCTCCCATCAACTTTGCCAGCCCTATCACTTTGTAATTAGCTCATCTGTGTGTGGAAGCCAACACAAATATTGTGTCTTCTATTTAATCATAAGTTACTGAGCACTCCTATGAGGTTGTGACAGACCACTGACTACCTGCAGATTTTGTCTCTATTGAGGTGCTCAGGTATAATTGCTCATTGGTTGCCCAAGTACTTGTTCAGTTTGGCCTTTTTCCCACTGCACCATCTCAATCCTGTATGGCTGTATTGGTGAACTTACTTGGATTCTACTGATCACTCGTTGAGCAGTCATGTGATGCTATTAGTGCTCTTGCCTCAGTGCTGTACACTCACTATGTTCAGCGAGGCTTTCGTATGGTCAACAAACAGGTATGTGTTATTACTGTGATATTTAGCATTCATCATGTACAATGCTTGGGGTCATTGTCCTGCTGAAAGATGATATTAGGAGGATCAAGATCATAATACTGTAGGATATTCAACAGCTCATTCTTCAAAATCTGAAGGTACAGGTCCCCATTCATCCTACCATTAATCTTGGCAGCATAGCCAACTCCCTCCCAAGTCATACACTCCCATACCATCATAGAACCTCCTTCAAACTTGACAGTTTCCTTCACTAATCTGTTAGTAAGCTTTTCACCTGGCTTTTTCCACACCCATTTGCAGCCATCCAACCCTAAGCGATTGATTTTGTTCTCATTAGACCATACTACCCTCTTTCAGTCCTCCACAGTCCAGTTCTTGTGAGCAGAGGCAAAATTCATATGAGCTCTACAATACTTGTCTGAAAGAAAAGGTCATTTTCTCTTCATCATAGCCTTCATGCCAGACTTTTTCAAGTGCTGGCAGACTGTATTATGGGAGAGGGGTTGGTTGATGATATTGGTGAGCACCTTGGTCACCTGGATAGCATTTTCTGCCTTGTGAGTAGAGATGAGATGGATAGCATGGCAAATATTGATAGGAAAAAGCTTAGATGAACAATCTCCAGTGGACTTCTGGACCTCAGAACACTCTTTGGAGTGGAGCCTGGATATGGTGGAGACATGGATATCAGTTGAAGAGGCAATGGAGTGAGCAGAGTAACCTGCATCAAGCATAGAGAGGATTGTGTTCTTTTGGATAGTAAAGAGAGATCTTATGGTGATGGTGGTTGGAAATAAAGAAGTGTGTGAACTTTTTCAAACTCAGACATAATGTTTATATGTGGATCAATGTTTGTGTGACCAAACATTATCAAATATCATATGATTTTATCAAGATCCCACAATATCCATCAAAAGTGAATAAACTATTGCAATGGACTTATCATTTTAGAATGGCCATATCTCCACAGCCACTGGGCCAAATCACACGACCCAAGGACCAATTTGTAGCCAGGGGTATGTACATAATTCTGTCTGACTAATGCTAAGCAGGATTTCCACGAGTGATTGTAGCACGCTGGATTGGGTTTAGGTATTGCAATAGTTTTTGGAATTACTGTATCTACAAGTACATAGCAAACCATTTCTTAAACATCTTTTTTACCCTTAAGTACTTAGCCAAGTGTCAGAGAAGTAAATGGAGCATGTGACCTTGCACAGCATGAGTCATTGCTGAGCCAAAGGCTATTTTTAGCTCATTGTAGGTTATTTTCTGATAAGGTGAGTCAAAGTGAGTCAGTATGAGTTAGCATGAGTCATATCTTGGCACAGTCACCTCGGAACTGAAGGTGACACAGCCAAATGTAAATTACTATATAAGGAGCATGATTCAGCCCCATTTTGGGAGGTTCCCTCTTTTAGAAAAAAAATTCCTACTTGAGTAAGCTCAACTAATGAGTACTCACAAGTGTATCCCTCTACAAACAGGCAGTGAGGCTGTATAGAGTAGTTCCCATGCTATAAATAGAGCTACTTAGATCCATAGTTAGGAGTATACTAAATCCCTTAGGATAGGGATAGTTAGGACACTTTTAGGGAGAAAAACTCAGAGCAGGCAACTAAAGGGAATAGATTTCCAGCTAGTAGGGAGACCTAATAGTTCAATAGCACCTTGGGAAAGGGTTTTAGTCAAGCATTTAAGCTGATTGCCAACTCCTTAGTGCATAATAGAATCAGTTTAGGAAAAGCTATTCTGTGTGACTAAGAGACATTTGTGAATCACTAGCAAGAGTCAAGTATATTAACACTACCTACTGTTATGATTTTTCTCCTTTCCTCTTGTCTTTACCTTTTCTGCTTCCTGCGATGAATACATCTTTTCTTAGGTTTATTCCAAACAATATGGGACTTAGCCCTTCTTGTAATTAGTCCATTACATTCCACGTTTATTCTTCTTTGATTCTTTCTATCATCTTCCTTTTTGTTCTTCGGACAGTTATCTCCTCTGCCGATTCTCTTGTATCGGCCTTGTAGTTCCTATCTCCCCCTTGTGTTACTGTGGATGATGCATCCTCTTATATCATCGTTCTCTCACCTTCCTCATTATTCCATGATGATGTGTTCCCTAGTACTTATACCCACCTGTCATGTACTTGTATTTCTTACACTCGTTCTACGCAATCATAGCGTACTCTTGTGTTCTGAAGTCCGATCGACTCAGACCCTCATCCCTAGTCATCTCCTTGAGAGTCCATTTGACTCTAACCTTCGTTCTTCGTCCTTCCTAGAAATCCTAAGACCTTCGACCCTTGACTCGTCGTATACTTTCTCAGACATAGTGTCTCTTCGTGAGTACCTCCTGAGAAGTATCTCGTCAAGGCTTTCCTTTTGTGTACGCTATGCGTAACACTCTGCACCAAGAGAGACCTAGCAATCTCTTTAGATTATGAGCTCTGCTTAGGCTCAATGGTTGTCATACTGATATCATTACCCCACCTCATGATGTACGACATACTTGCTCTTAGTCTGTTCTACATCATTCTTACGATGATGAGCATGATGTTTGGGTTTATGGATCAGGTCCAATGGATCTGGGGTAACCCTGGCCTGCTACTATTAGCAGAGCTATATCTTATCTTTTCCCGTGTCATGCTTACATGGATGAACACTAACCTAACAATGAGTAGAAACTCCTTTGTTCCTACTCAGGTTAGTCAGCCCCTGCATCCTACTCCTACCCACCACTGTATGTGGAAGTGTCACTTCAACTTTGATAAGGACACCTGTCCTATCTTGTGTGGAGATCGTTGCATTCATTTGAATTGCACGAATCATCATCATTCAGACGGATTTCCTGTTCCATCTGGAACCACCTATTGTCTGTCTTGTCTTCCTCCTCCTTGTGCTCCTTCTCCTACTTCTCTCCCTTACATTGATTTCCCAGCTTCTTCCACTCATCCACAATTTTTGCATTCTCTGTGAACATCTGTTATCCCAATACCACCTCCTACCAATCCAATTTGAGTACCTCTCAGATGTACTCAAGCCTACCATGATCTCTCCCTTTTCTTCCACCCACCAATGCCTAGTCCAACTGAACCCAATACACCCAGTCCAGTTCCCTATAAGGAACGCATCCTTCCCTTCGATCTCGCCTGGATTAACTTATCTGCTGACACTGAACCATGGTTCAACTGTAGTATCAATCATGGTCACCCATGATCCTATTTCAAGGACACCCCTTGAAGGATCACCCCTAACTGACATTAGTGACGGATTCTTGATCCCACCTTTTTCATTCAAGAATAATACTGTCATCTCATCTGATGACATTGCTGTCAATGAGAATGTTGATCCGAATGATATGGTCTTCGTCATCAATGAGATCATGAAACCTAGAGAGATAGTGAATCTGGATCAAGCTATGAATCCACTTCAGATCGATTCCACTCTCAACAATCGGCTGGTGATGTTTCTGAAGGACATTCCTATGCCGACCAGGATCTAGAGACATCAGACCATCTCTTATAGGGACAATCATATGCATCAAATTATATCATACGAAAATATTTCCAATCTGTTGATCAGACCAGAAGTGCCTCTTGTCAGGATAGATGCTAGGAATCCCTTAGACGTCTTGTCTTATCTCCCTTAGGTCATTCAAATTCCGACTCTCTATCGTGGTGATCTTCTACCTCAGATTGTTGTTGAAGAAGGCCCTGTCCAGTATATCCCAGAACAGGATGTAATTTTTAAGGAAGGACTTGGCTACGTGTTTCCTGTGGAGAAATACCACTCTACTCCTGCTCACCCCGTCCACAATCAAGGCTTCGAGATCATTCAATGCGATCGTCATGCTTTCAGCAAATATTTTATAGAGTTCTATGAATCTCTAAAGCCCAATGAAGTCTTGAATCAGAATATTCAGCAGGAGCTCTATGAGCATCCTGAATGTTATATCAACTTGGAAGGAGACATTATTTGGAAGGACGGTTGGCACCAGTATGTGCACCATGAATTTAACTGCCTTCACTCCTTCGTCAGATATCCCCATAATTCCGATATTCCCATGCAGCACATCTGGAACAAGTTGATGGACGCTAGGTGGCAATGGGTATGGAAGAGGAAGAACTCCTGGTATAACATCATGATTAAACTGGAAACTAATTTTATGTGCCTTCACATAGAACTCAATCAAGATGTCCCTGATCCTTACTGCCTTGGACATTACATCTCTCAATGAGGCTATTGCGAAGAAGAACAATGACAGGCTCCAAGAGTACTACCTGTCCCAGATCCTGAGCCTGCTCCCATTTCCCATAGACATTTGACCATTGCCTGCCCAGTTAGGAGGTCATTATGCGAATTATGCAAAGCCTGGATTCATTTGGAGTACTCCTGCACATTTTAAATATTGGACTGGTTCTCATCTTCATCTTGCTGTGAATGGTATAAAAATTTGTATTCCTTCATACGTTTCTCACAATTATCTTCAAGTCAGTTTTAGGACTAGAAATGAATAATTTTCTTCTATCCCTAACTCACATTTTTTTCCACATACCGACTTCAAATTGTTTGAGAAACTTGTACATTCTGATGATAACATTTCAGAACAAATACAAGTTTGAAGAGAACAAATTCCTTTGATGCAGCATCCCACTATGCATTTGGATACCATGCCAGCTGATGATAAAGATGATGAAACTGAGGATGACAATGATAATGACAATAATGACGATGACACTCAAGAAGATGTTGACCTTGTCGCAGACCTTCTTATTCCACCTGCTCTGGTTCCCATTCTTAACTTTCCTGTTATACATGCTAATCAGAATTTCTTGCAGACTTTCATCGCCAATATCTTTATCTTCTAAAACAGATATATCATGTCTGTCTCTATCAACTCCGCTATTCAGGCCCACACTGCAGTTCTTGCAGGTGCTTCCAACTATTCCATCTGGTCTTGCCAAGTCCGCAACCTTCTCACCATGGCAACATGGTGGAATGTGGTTGATGAAACTTCTACCTTCACTCAGCAACTTGCTAATGCTAATGCTCAAACTGCTTGGATTTCTTCAGATTGTCAGGAACAAGCATTAATTGACATCTTCATTCATGTGGATATGCAATATCTCATGAAGGAGACTTATATATGTGACCATTGGGAACGTTGCTTGTTCTTCTCTAGCTAAGGACCTCTGGGATGTACTCATAACCCTTTATTCTTCCACCAGTGTTACAGGCCAATATGAAGCTTTTGTAAAAGTGCTTAACAAGCGCATCATAGACCCTTCGGAACACCACCATCGGGATGCTGAGGATATTCCAACTCAAATAAACAAGTTGATGAACACCTTCTATGAAATGTCCATGTCTGGACTACAGCTTCCTGGCAATCTCCACACCATGATTATACTTAATTCACTCCCTCATTTATATCAACCTTTGGTATCCACCATCGTGCAGACCATCACAACTGCAAACTTCACCACTGACACCATCATTCCTAAAATACTTCAGGAATCACAACTTTGCTCTACTGCTCATCCACAATGAAGATCCTTGGCTCACCGCCTTGAAGCCATGCCAAGTGAAGTGAATCGTACCAATACAATTCAATGTGCTTCCTTTCGTCCCATTTGTGACCACTGTAGGAAACCCCACCTGACAACAAACTGTTGGGAATTATATGGTCGTCCTGGACAGGGATCGAGTCATCCCCATCAGACTCAGAGAAGTCAATAAGGAAAGAAGCCATATAAGCCATCCGCAAGGACTCCTGCTCCACAGGGTGCCACTGCTTTTTCCTCAAACAGGCAAACGAACTGAAAAAGAAAAGGGAAAGCATGAGTAAATGAAGTTGATGGTTTTTCCAATGTTGTAGATGGTGATATAACTGGTATAATGATGGATATTGATGAGTTTCAACAGGAAGTCACCAAAAACCAATGGGATGCCAAGTCTTTTACTGCTAATGCAGGAGACTTCAAAGAACCCATGGGACCTATTGATACCAGTAATGCCAGACCTTCCTTCTTGTCCTTTCGATCCAGCTCCTCTTTCCCAGCACTTTAAGAGAGGAGCAAATCCAAGAAGCTGAAGAAGACTAAAAGAGTTGTTGCTAATTTCCATGGAGATTTCCAGCAAAATGCTGATGATACTTGGAAAGGCAGCATAGATTGTTCTGCCTTACTCTGTGAAGAGCACAACTATGATGCTTGATCAGATGATGAGTATGACAATGTACCTGATGGAGAATGCTACTATGATTCTGCTTATTCATGGGTATTTGCCCTGGGTGCGAAAGATCGCACTACCGAGAATCATTGGCTTGTTGATTCAAGATGTTCTGATTATATAATGCCTTATCTTGATGATTTCTTTAATTTGCAGAAAGGGACACATCTTGCTGGAACCACTAATGATGGTATTATGCAAATGTATAGTCCTGGTACTGTGATTTTCAAACAGGAAAAGACAGGGGCCATTTCCATTGTTCTCCAAAACGTCTGGCATACTCCTGATGCTTGCAATCGATTTTTGTCAATTAATACTCTCACTGAAGCTGGCTATTCATGTGAGATTATGGATCAGACTAAGATCTGGGACAATAAAGGAAGAGTGATATACAAGCGTCTGCTTTATTCCCACCTTCTCCGCTTCACTAGTTTCAGTTCTCTCTGATCACTCCTACTGGATCGGTTAACTCCTTGCAGGATCTCAAGTCTTTTGACTTGTAGCATCATTGTCTTGGACATCCTTCCAAGAATGCTCTCCATCATGCTCACAAGCATTTGACAGGTGTTCCTGCCATACAGCCACCTGATTCTATGCCTCCTTGTAAAGGCTGTGCACTTGGCAAGGTACATCAGTGGAATTTTCCTGTCTCGTCTTCATGCTCATCTCACGTGCTTGACTTTATCCATACTGATTTGTGCGAAATGTCAACCTTGTTGCATTTTTGTAACAAATGGATTATTACTTTTCTTGATGACACTTCCAGTTTTGATAGCTTGCATTTTTTGTGCTCCAAATCTGATGCTATACAGGCACTTCAGGATTTGATTGCTTGGGTGGAGAATCAGACTGGTTTTCATCTCCACTCTGTACATTCAGACCATGGGGGGAATACATTAATCATTCTCTTCGGACATTCCTTTCATCCAAGGGTATAGAGCATCAAACCTCTGTACCACGTACCCCTCAACAAAATGGTCATGCTGAATGCTTTAATTGCACGATCCTGGAAAAGTCTGAGGCTATATGCCAATATGCCTGTTTGCCACCATTTTTCTGGCAAGATGCTGTTGAGACTGCTCTCCACATCTATAACAGACAGCCTATGCATCATCTTGATTGGGCTACTCCCATATCCAAATGGAATGGTAGTAAACCAGATGTTTCCTATTTTAAAGTATTTGGATGTCGTGCCTACGTCTTCATTCTGAAAGAAGATTGAGCTAATAAGCTAGCTGCAAAAGCAGAGGAAGCGATCTTCATTGGATATGAAAAAGAAACAAAAGGATACTGTTTCTGGTCTCCTAGAAGAAGAACAACTATTGTTTCTTCTACTGCCACATTTGATAAACTTGTGTTCCCCTATTGTTCTGGAAAGTCAGAAAACAAACCTGCCAAGATTTCTATTCCAGATAATCATTCGGACCAGGATCTAGACAAGAATAAAGACCCTGATTCAGCTGACTATACATATTCCAGTCACTCATCACTATCTATTTCCATCAATGGATAGTCATGATCCCAATCAACAATTCCCTCCACGAGGAAATCAACAGCATCCTTATACTCCTTCTCCTACTCCTCCTGAACCACCACAAGAAGACAAACCTTGTCACGGTACTCGTATCTGCAATCCACGCATTCTTCCTGATAATACATATGGAGCTAGACCTCCTGTGGATATTGAATGAGAAGTTCAATTGTCTGTTCCCATAAATAAAACAGATGATCTTGGATCCTTGTATAGTGTACATTTCTTTGGCTCTTTGTTAGCCTCTGCAGTATCCATGGCTGCCACACCAATGCACTATAAGAATGTTCTTAAACTCCCAAAAGGAGATCAAAACAAATAAAGAATGGCTATGGAAGAAGAAATTAAGTCACTTAAAGAGCGCAAAGTATGAGAATTGGTTGACCTTCCACCTGGATGAAAACCTATCAAAGGGAGATGGATATATGTTGTCAAAAGCAATGGCCATATCAAGGCTCACTTTGTAGCAAAAGGCTTTACACAAGTCTATGGAATAGATTTCGAAGAAACCTTTTCACCAGTTGCAAGATTCAAGACTGTTCAACTTCTTCTATCAATTGCAGTGCTCGAAGATTGGGAAATTGAAGCGCTAGATGTCAAGACTGCTTTTCTATTTGAAGAACTTGACAAAGAAATTTATATGGAACAGCCTGAAGGTTTCATCTAACCTGGCATGGAGAAGAAAGTTTGTCGTTTGCTAAAGGCAATCTATGATTTAAAACAAGCCACCCTACAATGGAACAAGGTGCTTCACAAGTCTCTTTTAGCTATGGGATTCGTTAGGACACATGGAGATCCTGGTATCTATGTTCATTTTAATGGTCAGAACATTATTATTTTAGTTATTTATGTTGATGATGCTTTATTTCATGGCTCCAACTGCTCCTATCTCTTGAGAAAGAAGAAAGAATTTATGAGCAAATGGGAAAGCTGAAACACCAATGCCCATCGGGGGCTTGCTGTATCCTAGCAAGGCTGACCAGCGGCACACTTGACTAGAGCTAGTTGGTAGCCACACTAGTTAACCTGTTGGTCAAGCACAGATGGGTTATGGGAGAACTTCAGGAGAACAAGACTGGGGGGCCAGTCGCAGTCTACCTGGGAGTTTATATACTATCTAGGATTTGTACATGTTTGGTACTATACAGTATCTATCTATGGTAATAAGTTATGCATAGAGAGTCCGGGCACAGTCCTGTGAGTTAGTGTGAGTCAGAGAGAGTCATACTGAGTCAAGGCGGAACTGAGCATAGCCATGAGGCAATGCGAGGCTGTGTGCACGTTCCATACATGAGTTAGAGATAAGCATAGCCATATGTATAGCCATAGGTATATGGTCCAATGAGAATAACGATAGGCATGTGTATCTGCATAGCCATATGTGCATGAGGCTGCAATAAGACATAGCCAGGGATGCTGAGGGGAACGAGGCATGGAGGCAATGCATAGCAGTGCACATGTGGTTGGAATGAGGCATGATAAGAGAATGACTCATAGACAAGCATGATAAGAGATAAGGCATGAGTCATGAGCATAGCTGAGCATAGCTATAAGGCGGTGCGAGGCTGTGGTGTGAATCATAATGAGTCATGAAGGAGTTGTGATGAGTCATGAAGGAACATAGCCAAGGACATGAGGTACAAGGCTGTGTTGGAGTCATCATGAGTCATAGATAAGGTCATGAGGCATGACATGAGGCCGAGGATACCGGTATGGCAGTGCGGAGCAGTGCAGGGCAATGCGTTGACCTGCACCAAACTGTTTGGATGCGGATACATAGTTATTGTATATGTGATGCTAGACATTTGACCCGAGATTTGAGTTTTTACTATATTCCCACGGTCCAAATGCTTAGCTAATTGAGGGACATATAGACCATAGTGTCTAGTATGTATCCCTATTTTTCCTTATTTGTTCATTCACAGGTTGTGGAGAAACAAAATGATTTCTTCCAACATACTTTTATTACTACCTACAACTACTTAGCAAACCATTTTCTTAATATCTCTTTTATCCTTGAGTACTTAGCCAAGTGTCAGAGAAGCAATTGGAGCATGTGACCTCAGTTGCGAATCACCTGACTCAGATCATGTGACCTTGCACAGCATGAGTCATAATGAGTCAATATGAGTCAAAGTGAGTCAAATGAGGACTAGCCAAAGCACTGCCCCTAGACTAGCAGAATGATCATGTGACCTGCACAGCATGAGTCATAATGAGTCATAATGAGTCGGCATGAGTCAGTATGAGTCATTGCCAAGCCAAAGGCTATTTTTAGCTCATTGCAAGTCATTTTCTGACAGGTTGAGTCAAAGTGAGTCAGTATGAGTCAGTATGAGTCATATCTTGGCACAGCCACCTCGGAACCGAAGGTAGCACAGCCACATGTAAACTACTATATAAGGAGCGCGATTCAGCCCCATTTGGCAGGTTTCCTCTTTTAGGAAAAAGATTCCTACTTGAGTAAATCTCAACCAACGAGTGCTCACAAGTGCACCCCTCTACAAACAAACAGTGAGGCTGTGTAGAGTAATTCCCACGCTATAAATAGAACTACTTAGACCCAAGTTAGGAGTATACTGTATCCCTTAGGATAGGGACAGTTAGGACACCTTTAGGAAGAAAGCCCCAGAGCGGGCAACTAAAGGGAATAGATCTCCAGCTAGTAGGGAGACCTAATAGTTCATTACACCTGAGACACACCTGGCTATGCCGCCTAAAGACACTCGTTACTTATTTGAAAACTTATGGTACCCATGTTTATGAATATTTTCACTCAACAAATGGATACACATATTAAGAAAAAAATCCAAATATGTATGTATTAATATTGCTGCACATACAGTGAATCAGTTTCTGTACAATAGGTAGAATATGTTTTTGTGGCTATCAGATGCAATAATATTCGAGACCATAGTCGGGGAATGTATCTAATATGTTGCACTGTCATACTTGAAGTGTTATTATGGTTATGAATACTGTACAAATTGGAAACAAGGGTTGCCTACATATAGTGAAGACGCTCCGTATATGAGATGACAACTATTGGAAGCATATTCCAGAAATGAGCAAGATTATGCTCTGGCCCCAAATTCGTGAGCATACTGTAAATATTACAGAGAAACATATTAGTGGTCCACTCATTGAGCCTCTCACCGGACTGCTCACCGGACCGTTTAGTGTGGCGTGGAGGGGCTCCAGTGGTTCTACCTATGCCCACGGTTTCTGCAACAGAGTATAAGGTCGAGCCAAGATCATGCAATGTCAATATACCAGGGTGGGGATGGCAACTTCCTTTCGGGCCACGAGCATCTTGCGGGCTCCGGAGTCCAACCCCCGGAACCAATCATCATTGTACCAATTATGAGGAAGGCCCCTAACCGGCCCTGATTTTGTGTCTTTGCTCTGTGGCTCCCAGTGGCGCACAAAGGAAGAGTTGCCAATCTGTTCCCGCATATTTTCGATCCTAACGGCTGGCTCATAACTCTCGACAGACCTGAATAAGAGGGAAATCGACGGGCTTAACCAAGTAAGTTCCAGGCGTCGAAGGCCTTTTGGCTTCCAGGTGGGAGGACTATCCGTTTCGTCACCACTCATTCCCTCGACATCAAGCATAGCGATGATCTTCGTGATGGTATCCCATGTCTCTGGATCCCGGAAGCAGTTTTCCGTCACGATTCTTTTGCGCCTCGCAACTGTCTAAGCAAGAGGATAAGGATTGAAAAATGAGTCTCAACTAAAGGACGGCATACCCCAAAGCGACGAGAAATCTTCCTCTCGCCTTTCAGACGCTTCTCCTCCAATGCTCGGAGGGAGGATTTGACTTGTTCTTGTTCATCAGGAGTAGCCGCATTGATAAGGGCTCGTTTGCGGTGAGCTTGGTGCGTGCGGACCAACTTCTGCCCGCAGAGACGACGAAGGGCAGGTAGATTCATGCTTTCTTCCTGATAAACGACCTCCTTGTATGCCCCACTTTTGAGCTTCATGTGAAAATCGAGCGATAAAATCGCGATGGCTTCACGATTCCAGCATGACACGGATAACGGATGGGAGGCCCAGTCAAGGGCAATGTTTTCTAGCACGGGAGGCCCCTCGCCGTTTTGATTGAAAACTTGGATGGCATTAACCGGAGCTGAAACAGGCAGCTCTGCCTTGAGTTCAGCGGGAATAATGTTCTTGCTTCGGAGGTATGAACGGAATGCATTCTATCTTGCAGTTCAGCAGCAGAAACATCCTTTTGCAGGGTGACTCACGTGCAAACGATTCGTTTTCCCCCGTGGCCCAGGCTTCTTCCGCCTGGGTGGTGGCACTGCTTCCTCTTCTTCATCGTCGCCATCTGACCCACGGCAATCAGATTCAGCGCTACGGTTCTTAGATTTAGGACAACTCCCTCCCTCTGTGGAGGGGAGTGGATTCTGTGTCGCGAAACGACTTTCCATGATTTCTGCAAGGCGGGGAACACAGGCTTCGATAACGCCTCGAACTGTCGGTTCAACTAATCCCAAACAAAGATGATCGGCCACCGCTTTACCAATTATATCAGCTAAAGCAGTGGGTACAGGGGGTAACGACACCGGCCTGGACAGGATCGGAGGATTACTCGGGGGAGAGGTAGTGGGAGAGTGAGGGTTTGAAGAGGAAGAACGCAACGGGCTACCCGTCACAGTAGTAAAGGAAGTAGAGTGGTCCATCGCAACGTCATTTAGATGAGGTGAGGTCGACTCTTCGTTCATCTGGACGTTTTCCAGAGGAATGCCCAGAGTAACAAGTTGTGAAGCAAGTCGCGCAGGAATAACAGATGGAAGTACGGGAGGAGAGGTCGACCCTTCGACCATCATAACATCACCAGAGATGGGAGAAACAGGGAGCGGAATATGGGGAGAGGTTGGATTTTCGTCCATAGCACTACCCCCCCGACAACTGTCAGGAATCGCATAGTATGGAACGATTGAGGTTGTTGAGGGTTCGACACAAGTTCCCCGAGGCACTTGCTCGACTTGGTTTGGATGACCATGGGAAGATTCTTCGTTCATACGTGAGCTATCTGGCTCAGGTACGTTGGGGGAGGAGGGTGGCTGATGAAATTGGGAAATAGGAGCCTTTGTTGCGACGATTCAGTCACGATCGGAGCATGAGTGTAGCAGGCTTACAGGAGAATGAATGACGTCTTCATTCGTAGAGCCAGGGGGGAGGGTACCAGGCATCACGAGAGAACACCTCTCAGTGTGTGATGGGGTTGGGAAGGGCGAATGTAAAGTCAACAGAGTAGAACTGCTCGACAGACGATGCTCTCGCGGAGAAAGAGACCGAATATTGCGAGTTCTAGGAGCACATGAGTTATCCCGATCGCGGATTCGACCTCTGGAAGAGGGTCGTGATACGGCATTCGTGTACTGGCTATCATTTGTGTCGCTGGCATCTACACCTGGCAAGCTTGGTAAGGAAGAAGATGGTGGAGAACCCTTCAATGAAATGAGGACATTGTGAAAAGAAAGCGATTGAAGTTATTACTTCGGTTGAGTGGAGAGCACTGGGTGGAGCATCATCCATCGAGTTATTAGTCTCTTCGCCACTGGGAACCTGGGACATGGTGAGGCGCACACACTGAGCGGCAGCCAAAGTACTTACTTGAGCCGAATGCGAACTTGGTGGAGGCAGGTCGCTCATATTCTGTGGGCCAAAGTGACGGGGCCTGAATCGGATATATGGAGCGTACGGAGTTGGATGAACACTGTTTGAAGCGGCTTCAGCTTGAGCCTGAATGTCGAGGCGGTACTGAGGGACCACAGGAAGCTGTGACGTGCGTTGGGCACGTTGGGCAAACTCTGCTGTCTATTGCGCGCGATGAGCTTCCTGAAATTTGATGACAATTCTACTCACCGTTTGAGAGATCCTTGTGATGAAAGCCATTGCAGCATTGGTTGACACGAATGGGCGTGCGTTCTGAGGTGAATCCATGGTTGGTGAGTTCAGGGAGATGATGCGATGAAGCCCAAGTTCGCGACCACGAATATAAACCTGGACCTTAAAGGAGATAGCGGACGGGTCGAGTCTTGGGTTGGACAACGCAAACAAACTCTGCTTATTGTCAGTAGATCGACAGTGCAGCAGGATGGTAATGCCGTACCCCTGAATTACATTTTTGCGGACATTTTGCTGCTCGTTAGGATTGCGCACTGCTTGTCGTGAGTTGATTATGTCGAATTTACCAGAAGCCAGCTTGGACGACGCCGACAAATTATGCTTATTGTCAGTAGATCGACAGTGCAGCAACATTGTAACATAACTCCATACCCCCGTATTACATTTTTGCGGATAGCTCGCCGCTCGTTAATTGTGAATTGCGCGTTGCTTGTTGCCAGCTGATTATTTCGGATTTTACAAGGAGCCGGCTTAGACGACGCCGAGAAACTATGCTTATTGTCAGTGGATCGAAAGTGCAACAGCATGGTAACGACGTACCTTTGATTTACTTATTTGTAAACATTTCGCCGCTCGTTAACTATGAACTGCGTGATGCTTGTTGCTCACGATTATTTCGGAATTACTGTTACATTAAGTATGACTACTAGTGTACATTGTCTATTGTACTATAAGGGCGTAGCAGCATGGTTGCCACTACATAAGTGGCGTGGATGGTTGTGGAAGAGAAAGAAGAGAGGGTGGGAAACTCGTAACCATAAATAGTGTCTGGCGATTTTGGAACACGTGACTTATCATAAGCATCGCTGCCATTTCGGGTTTCCCGGCGGAGCGGCAAACACTACAAAGCTGGCCACTTCGCCAATTTCGTACCTTTCCTTTTACCATATCTTAGCCTCCCGTAGTACGACTAGGCCCTCTAGTAGTAGTAGTTGTAGTAGTTTTGCCCAATGTTGTAACGTAGAATTGAAGTGGACAAATCGGGGCCCCGTAGCAACCTCGGGAGAACGGACGGACAATAGCAAACGTCAAAAGCCTAATTTCCAGTAGATCAGTGTATGTCGGGAGCCCCACAAAAGCGATTCCGAAGATAGAACTGACTGATCACAACAGATACTGCCGATCACCCCGTGATCGGGTTTCGATCCCAAATCTCTGCACTCATTGCTCTCGTCTTGAGGTATGTCTGGTTCTTTTTTCTTTTTTCTTCTTCCGTCATTGTCACTGTTCCTTTACGCCCAAGGTAATCTATGATGGGCGGATGGCATGCCTACGAGTAATTGTTCTCGCTCGTACGTCGTTGCTCGCACGTCGTTCACGCTGACATGTGCGTGTAACCCCCCTAACCAGTTGCTCACCACAAGCCTATAAAATCAGTGAGTGTCAGTAATTCTCCGAAGTGTTGCCATGTCATCCTATCCCGCTCGTTATCTTCCCTATCGAAGGTACCCTCCTCGATCTCGGTCGTTTTGCCAGCTCCCTGCAGAGGTAGAGCGATCTCTGAGTGCTGGATCCTCCAGACCAGCCGATCGCGCTATCTCAGGTGACTGCCCTCACCGGAGTGCTCTTACTTCGTCACCAAAGGACGATGGCGAGGCATCCGACAATGTGAGGTTGTCGCACATCCCAGCCTTTTCATCGCTAACGCTGGACGGTAATGCAGGCCATGGATACTACTCCGATTCATAACGACGCTCGCCCAGTAGTCTACATCTATGCGCAAGATTGGCGTCAATACGTCGGTCGTCAAATGGAAGTCAGAGTAGCCCAATCACTCGGTGATGAAATCGAAGTCAGAGTAAACAGGGCAGTCGCATCAGCGTTGGCGGGTCTCAGGACGACACCGGACTCACATAAAGGCGCGCACCATCAGAAGGTATGTAGATAGTAGGTGACAACGATTCGTCACTTACCCAGTGTGACAGACTGTTCTGCTGGCTGCATTGCGCTTCCTGAGAAATATCTGCTGGCGAGGTTCGACGAGCGTAGTCAGACTTGCTATACTGTGTATGGCCTATTGCGGCTTTCGCCGACCTGATGTTATTTCGGGTATGCCTATCGTCGACGCTTATGAGTCCTGGCTCAGGTACCCAGGCCTGAACTCTGACGCTATGCCGGGGGGATTGGAATAAATTCATTAGTTCATTTTTTTCTTGCCTCTTGCCCTACTCTATGTGTATAGTATTGGATAAATGACATTTGGTTATGGTCTACAAGACATGTTAGTAGTCGAGATATCAGCGATGATGATCTAGGTTAGAGGAAGATCACCAGAAGACGAAAACTGTGACGCGTGGATCAATGATTGGAAAAGGAGAAACGCCGACATCCCAGTAAATCGTCAATAAGTCTCCAGGTAGCACAGTACCACCATACATGAATTGGGTTCCTCATTTGCGCATTGATTTCGGATACACCTTACAATAGATAGATTACTACATTGGAGGATACTACTACTTGGGCTTGTCGTATTACTTGTCGTACTACAGGAGGATACGACATGGGAAAAGGAAAGGTGCGAAATCGGCGAAGTGGCCAGCTTTGTAGTGTGCCACTCCGCCGGGAGACCCCGAAGTGGTAGCTGAATGAATGAGCCGACTTATTTGGCTAACTACGCTCATTAGATAAGAGGTAGCACGGCCGCGAGTGGCAAAGTCACGTGTTCCAAAATCGCCAGACACTATTTATGATCACGAGTTTCCCACCCTTTCTTCTTTTTCTTCCACAACCATCCACAGCCACTTATGTAGTGGCTGCCATACCGCTACGCCCTGCCAACCCTTCCCTTCTGTAGACATATCGTTGATGTAGTAGGGTAGTAACTTAGAAGTTGAATTAAGACAAATCGAGGAACGGATTTCCACAGACAATAAGAAACCTTGAACAGCGTAATTCTTGGGTCGATTGTATCGGGTTCGACAGCAGCTCGCAAATGATTCCGGGGGTAGGACTAACGTCACTATTCTCCGACTCCTATATTGCTGATTGCGCCATGTCCTCATCTTGCCTGGTATCAGGTACGTTTGGTGATTTTTTTGTCTTTCGCTGTAAGCTCATTGTTCTTGCCTCCGCGTCGTCAACGCTGACCTTTGTGGAGCTCTATCGATGTTCGTCCTTTTGTCTGTTCTGTCCTTGCCCTTTTTGATTAGGTGCCCGCCGACCTTTCCCCCTCCTTCCCATTATTTATAGTGATCTGATCTGTCATCTACCACCCAATCCAATATTCGACCATGGGTAACATTGTCAGTCGCCTCCCTCTCACACATATTAACCTCTTTCTGGTGGTCCTTGATGTAAGCGAATTGTCTCTATCCTTGTCCGATACTCCAGTACTTATGCTGTACGTGTCAGCCATTCTCTAAACTTCCTAGACATACTGTCACCGCTCTTGGATCTCAGGAGGTAACCCTCTTCTGACATACTGCTCATCCACTGACTATGCATCCAGATCTTGAAGTGGAAAAGGGTCGAGGACCCTTCCGATTTACCACCTACAAAGCGACCCGCAGCTGTTGTGCACTGAGACCAGCCTGGTATGTCTGATTTCGTATTCTTCCCTGAAAGTGAACACTCATGTAGGGCTTGAAACGGCAGAGGGATGAACGCCCCTTGATATCGCCCCCCACTAAGCCGCTTGTGTCCACCCATGTGATGAACCACGTAAGCTTTATCCGATGCCCCACCAAAATGTTTTCACTCGTATATAGAGTCTTAAGCGGGAGAGGGACGAAGAACACTTGGTATTCCCTCCTGCAAAGCGGGTTGCTCCTGCAATTCGTGAAGGTCAAGTAAGTTTTTATATAGGCTTTTTCCATCCCCGCATTGACGAGTTCGAACCAGACCATCGAGCTCTTGGGGCCACTGCGCGTAGACTTACACCGCCCCGTCGATGTACTCGTATCTGACTCCGGCATGCGAGGAATCAAACGCAAGAGAGAAGAGGACAACTCATCTTCCGAATCACCCCCCATTAAGCGCTTGATCCAGGAAGAACGCAAGGTCACTGGATCATCCTCGGTCTCGATATTTGTCCTCCCAAACGAGCTCCTATACAATATCATTGACCTCCTGGGTGTCGGAGACCTTCGTACCTGTACCCAAGTTTCGTCTATCCTGAAAATTATCTCCACTCCATGTTATCTCAAGGCCCTTAACTTTTCACCATGTGGTGGCCTATGGACCAGTGTCGGCCGAGATAATGTTGAGGCCCTAATGGTCTGGAGGCGCATGGCTGATTTCAAGTGTCCGCGTCACCTATATTGCACCTTGCTTAATCCTAAGGACCATCACCTACGAGTTCTGGAGGTGTTCTTTCAGGCACCGCAATGTGCAAATATCCCAGTCGTGTATATTTCGCTCTTTGGCAATAGCGTCCCAGCGAGGACGGCGTCACTCCTCACCACTATCAAGGCATCTGGATGCCTCAAGATATCATACTCTGCCCGCTCAGATCTAACCATGTCCCCCATCACATCACTCCCAAAGCAGTCAGATGCGATACCAAGTCAGCTCTATTCCTTCTCATCTGATTGCAACATCATCTTTTCCCCCCCTATCATCCCTTTCACCATGTCAACACTCCTCTGTTCGCCGCTCAGGGAGTTAACACTGAAAGATACGGGTCTCACCTCAGCCATGTGGAGAAAGTTACTTCGAACTCTGAACTTACCCTTCCTGGAGCGCTTCGAGATCGATAGCCAGTGCCCTGTTCAATCACTGCTGGCTTTCTTGCAATGACACTGCCGCATTCAGTCTCTTTCAATCCATTCAGATGGTGGAATCAACACAACTCGGTGTTCTCAGCTGTCACAGGTCCATCTTCCCTCATTGTATGCCCTACGAGGGCCCCCAGAGTACTTAATCAACCTTCTACAGTCCTTCCAGCCAACTGAGTCAATAAGCATGCTTTCAGTCGAGTTTACGAAGTTCAGGTCCCCTATCCTTTCAAAGGTGCTGGACTGTGCTCAGTGTCTTCCATGTTTACGCGACATTGGCATATTTCTCAGTCAATCCTCCCCTGGGGTCATCCCAGCCTCTTCCCTAACACTACCCAAACGTGAACATCGCACTTGTGGAGCATTACGGTTGAGAATATCTGCAGCATTTGATACTGTCACAGATGGAGACCAGGATGTTATTGTGAGTGCCATGTACCATTATCCCACTTAACTAACCGCTTCCAGAAATATTGTGCACCATGGATGGTGTCATTCCCAGATGTTAAAACATTGATGTTGGTGCCAGGATCTGCAATCCACTCGGAAACAGAGATTGCAGATATACAGAATGTGTTCGTAGGTGCAGCAAACAGAGATGGTCTTACAATCAAGATATCAAGGTTTTAATTCAATATCTATCTATCTCTGTCTGTCTGTCAGTCTACCTACCTACCTACCTACCTACCTACCTACCTACCTATCTAGAGCATGCAGGTGTGACTATTGCCAAAGTTCCGAAACTATGTGCCCCTGTTTCTTGTGCCAACCTAATCTTATATGTAGTACTGTAGTACGTGCTATGAGGGTGCGTGCGGTGCAGATGTGTCATGCGCTGTTTGCAAACATCACTCATCCTTGGCTCCTGACATGTGGCGTGTCGAACAGGCGCGATGATCATCTGCTCAGCGCTGCAATCTGACGTTGCTAGCGGCTTGCTTTGCTTTTCTTTCTCAACCAGTACGCCATCCTTCCTTTCTTAAATGTGACACAATATACTGTGTATTGCGGAACCAAGCAAGGCTTAGTGCACAACTCGACACGCCTGACATCCACTGCATCCCGCGAATCACTTTCCTTTTCTCTCCCGCAAATTCCGACTAAACCGTCGGACGACGGCAGTTCCTCTCCATCTTGCTTATGCGACAACGGCCATCAGGCCCTTACACCTCATGTTCATCCAAAGGGTCTGCTTGTATATTGTAATTGTGAAGCGTTTGACAATGTGCTATGACCATTCACTAGTGGTCTACTTGCATCCAAGCTATCGCTGAGCCATGGCTGGCATTACCGTCCAGCGTTAGCGATGAAAAGGCTGGGGTGTGCAACAACCTCACATTGTCGGATGCCTCACCATCGTCCTTTGGCGACGAAGTAAGAGCACTCTGGTGAGGGGAGTCACCTGAGATAGATCGAGAGGCTTGTGGCGAGCAACTGGTTAAGGGGGTTACGAGCACATGTCAGCGTAAACGACGTGCGAGCAACGACGTATGAGCAACGACGTACGAGCGAGAACAATTACTCGTAGGCATGCCATCCGCTCATCGTAGATTACCTTGGGCGTAAAGGAACAGTGACAATGGCGGAAGAAGAAAAAAGGAAAAAAGAACCAGACGTACCTCGAGACAAGCGAGAGCAATGAGTGCAGAGATTTGGGATCGAAACCCGAGCACAGGGTGATCGGCAGTATCTGTTGCGAACAATCAGTTCCATCTTCGGAATCGCTTTCATGGTGGCCCCGACGCACACAATGTGATCTACCGGAAATTAGGCTTTTGACGTTCGCTGTTGTCCGTCCGTTCTCCCGAGGTTGCTACGGGGCCCCGATTTGTCCACTTCAATTCTACGTTACAACATTGGGCAAAACTACTACAACTACTACTACTAGAGGGCCTAGTTGTACTACGGGAGGCTAAGATATGGTAAAAGGAAAGGTACGAAATTGGCAAAGTGGCCAGCTTTGTAGTGTTTGCCGCTCCGCCGGGAAAACCCGAAATGGCAGCGATGCTTATGATAAGTCACGTGTTCCAAAATCGCCAGACACTATTTATGGTTACGAGTTTCCCACCCTCTCTTCTTTCTCTTCCACAACCATCCACACCACTTATGTAGTGGCAACCATGCTGCTACGCCCTTATAGTACAATAGACAATGTACACTAGTAGTCGTACTTAATGTAACAGTAATTCCGAAATAATCGTGAGCAACAAGCATCGTGCAGTTCATAGTTAACGAGCGGCGAAATGTTTACAAATAAGTAAATCAAAGGTACGTCGTTACCATGCTGTTGCACTTTCGATCCACTGACAATAAGCATAGTTTCTCGGCGTCGTCTAAGCCGGCTCCTTGTAAAATCCGAAATAATCAGCTGGCAACAAGCAACGCGCAATTCACAATTAACGAGCGGCGAGCTATCCGCAAAAATGTAATACGGGGGTACGGAGTTACGTTACAATGTTGCTGCACTGTCGATCTACTGACAATAAGCATAATTTGTCGGCGTCGTCCAAGCTGGCTTCTTGTATAAGCCAAGACAACGGGATTTCGGAATCCGGTTAGTGATTCTCTCAGAGTCGAGTCCTCTATGCTCAACCAACAAATGGTAGTTCTTTTGTTCCTTTGGTGGCATATAAGCCCATCTCTCGTTTGTATGTATCTACTTCAATAATGCCTCACTCGGTATGTCCTTCCTTGGTCATGCGCTATGTACTGATCGGTTCTTGTAGATATCTCACAAGTTCACACTCACCCGTCACACAAAGGCAGTCAATGCGTTGGCCGTCAATCCCAAGGGATCACACCTTCTCAGCGCGGGTAGGGGCATATAAAACTCTACACGGTATCTTTTATTGATGTCATACCAGGCAACGACAGCCGTATTGTAATTTGGAGCTTAGCCTCCGGTGAAATGGTCCAAGAGCTGTGTATTCCATCAGCGGGATATATCAGTTGTCTTACGTGGCTCAAGCTTGCTGATCACGGTGAAGACGGTTTTGTTTTTGGTGCATCAGATGGCAACATCCATCTCTTCCAACGTTCAAAGGATTCACCCCTTTTCTCTTTCACCTCCATCACAGCTGCGCATGCCGGCGTGATTGAATCTCTCGCTTGGGACTCGCAACATCGACGATTAGCTAGTGTTGGCATTGGAGAACTCCGTGTGTGGAACGTTGCGCTGGACCTCAGTAAGTCTTTGAATATTTTTCATACAAGCCTAATCTGTACGTTATGCCATACAGCGTCCTTTGTACCCATCAATACTGTCGTAGCCAAACAACCCTACGTCGCGCGGTCGGTCCACTTTTTGGACGATGGAAACAGTGTGCTCGTCTGTTACTTGGAGAGTGGACAAGTGTGCATATAGGGTATTTCGTATCGATATATTGTTCTCATTGTGACAGTTTCTGTTATTCGGTTGACCCTTGGAACTTGAAATGGGAGAAGAAAGCAAACAGTCGGATGTAAGCTCACACTTCTACATTGTTGGACTTTTTTAATGCTCAACCCATAAAATAGTGGGGATAGCTGTTTAGATGGCCAGCAATTATTGACTTCCAACCTGCGCGATGGTGTAGACAAGTACACGATCCCTGTCGGAAGCATGCAGTACGCAGTTACTTGGCTTACCTGCTATGTGTAATAACTCAGAGATGATAGCGGTTGCTGGTCAAGAGTCAATTAGAACTCAGATGACTGAGTCCGAAAGCTATATACGCTACATGAAGTGCGTGTGAACTAACTACTATAAATGAACTACTACCGTGTAATACGAGTTCGTTCAACACTCCCCCTTGCTAAGCGCATGGTAATCGCGTAAGCATTAGGTGGTAGTGATATGTATCACTAGTTAGTCCTGCTAACTGCGGTTTTTATATCTAAACCAATTTGAGATCTACACTGCTCGAATTTGACATATCCGAGGTTCTTGGTGAACATATCAGCAGGATTGTCAGTCCCTTCGATATAGAAGATCTCTACTTGCTGATCAGTTACAGCATCGCGTACAAAATGGTAGCGAATGGGTATGTGTTTGGTGCGACGTTCGGTGACAGGATTGTTAGCTATGAAAATAGAACCTTGATTGTCACCACAGATAGGAATGGGTTTTAGGTGAAACCCTAATTCCTCAAACATTTGTTTAACCCATATGACCTGGCGAGAACAGTCGCTCAAGGCCATGTATTCAGCCTCTGTAGAAGAGAGGGCTGTGGTCTTTTGTAAATGTGAGTTCCAGAGGAAAACACCATTCGCCAACTTTAAGTAGAATCCCGTTTGGGAGTGGCGAGTCTCTGGATCTGCTCCCCAATCAGAGTCAGTACAGGCGGTGATACTGCATCCAGAGGAACCGTCATACACAAGCGAATAGTCGCGAGTGCCAAGTAGGTAACGGCAAATGTACAGGGCCTTGTCTAAGTGCTCCTGTGATGGGTTGGCAGACTGTCGCGCCATCTGGGTGACTGCATAAGCAATGTCTGGGCGAGTACCAAGCATAAGGTATAACAATGAGCCGATAACTGTCTGGAATCGCGTCCGAAGTTCCGTATTGACAGGGGCTGTGTTCTTCTCAGGTTGGTAACCTTGAGGTAAAGGTGTACGAGCGGGTTTTGCGTTGATCATTTCGCATCGCTCTAGTACTTTCTCGAGGTATTCGCGCTGGTCAATATGTAACCGGCGATCAACTCGATGAATGTTCATTCGGAGGAATTCACGTGCATCTCCGAGGTCGCGGCATTCCCACCTCTTCATAAAGGTAGCCTTGACTTTCTCGACAAGGGCTTTTGAGGGGCCACAGAAGAGAGCATCGTCTACATAGATTATAGCTACGACGATTTGGTTTGCTTCTCTGTATATAAAGAGACCGGCGTCCGTTTGGAGTCGCTCAAAGCCTAGTTCTCTCATTGATTGGTTGAGCTCGTTCCACCAAGCTAAACCTGCTTGTTTAAGCCCATACAGGGCGCGGAGTAATCTGAGAACTTTGTTTTTAAGATGAGGAGGCGTAAAGCCTTCTGGGAATTCCATGTAGATTTCCTCATCTAATTTGCCATATAGATAGGCAGATCGCACATCGAGTCCGGACAGATGCCAGTTCTCTAAGGCGGCTAGGGCGAGCATGCATCGCACTGTTTCGAATCTTACGACTGGGCTGAAGATCTGATCAAAATCAAGACCTTCAACTTGCGAGAATCCTTTCGCTACTAGTCGGGCACGTTTACGGCCATCAGATTTTTCATCAAAAACCCATCGATTCTTAATGACCTTTCGGCCAGTGGGGCGGTCAGAGACTTCAAAGACTTTGCGTTGTTTCAGCATGTCTAGTTCTGTTTCGCACGCTTTGAACCATTGCTTTTGCTCTGATTCAGGTAGGCGCAGGAGGTCTCTATATGACCATTCTCGGTAATTGGGTTTGTTGGGCCTTTCATCGAGGGGTACTGCTTTTGCGCATAGGTATAATACCATAGCGTCTCCCCCTTCCCGGATCATGCGTTCAACGTCGTCCTCAGAAGGAGTGGGGGATGGAGGCATGGCACCGGGAACGTTGGGTGTTTCCGGCACAGGAGGAGTGGATTGACCGGTCAGGTCTTTCCAGCGCGAATCGCGCTCAATTTCTTTTATTTGTTGTACCGGGTTACGGCGTTCTCCATAAATGTTGCCTGGGCGGCGGGGTGGCTGCCTGATACGCTCAGAACGGCGTGGTAAGGCGGGAGGGGCATCCAAAGGAGGGAGTCTCCTAGGAGGGGTACGAGGAGGAGAGGGCGTTCGTTCCGGGACAACTGGTTCAGGCGAAGGGTTTCGCTCAGAAGGTAGCGGACTTGGGTTTGAAGGGACACGGCGAGTTCACTCAGGAAATCCCGGTAAACCGTCATCGTCGCTTTCTGCATCAGAGTGCGGGTGCGAGGGTGGTCTCGGATGTTTATGGGGTTGTGGGGGCGCACTTACCGGCTTGTGAGGCCGAGCCCCTGGACATCGAGGGAATAGGTTCTCATCAAAAATGGCATGCGCATACGTATGTAGCGCGTTGTTAGGGCGCATGAATAAATAGTTGCGCTCGTTACCTGGTGGAATTCCTAGGTAAATCATTAGCTGCGATTTGGGCTGCAGCTTGCCCCCACGAGTGTCCACTGGAAGGTGAACATACGCAGCGCATCCAAAGACGCGTAGATGAGAAATTGTTGGAGGAACTTTGTTTAGAAGTTCATGAGGTGTCCTCCAGTTTAAACCTCGTTTGGGAGTGCAGTTGTATACATGTACCGCATGCTGGATAGCAAACTCCCAGTAAGAATCAGGTAGGCAAGCGTGAAGACGCATAGCCTGAGCTTTGTCCATCAAAGTGTGAATGAATCGCTCAGCACGTCCATTCTGTTGTGGGGTGTGAGGCGCAGACTCATAGACATGAATGCCATTGTCACGCATTAGTTGCCCAAAGGCTTTTGATTTATATTCTCCCCCTGCATCGGACATCCAGCCTTTTATGGAGGTGGAGTACTGATTATTGATGTACTTTATGAACTCTTTGGTGGCACCAAGTGCCTGGTCCTTAGTCCGGAGGGGTTTGATCCATCCTTGGGACGTGTAATCATCATAAAAGACGATGATATATCTCGATCTGTGGTAAGATTCAGTCTCGAAAGACTTTAGATCAGAGTGTATGAGTTCAAAGGGTCTCTTTGCGCGAATATCATTCGCTGCGAAGGGACGGTTGGGTTGTTTGCCTAGCTGGCAGCCAGGGCAAACTGGTTCCACGGGCGGAATAGTTACGCTTGGGAATTCTCTTATATGTTTTCGCGCAGCTCTTAGTACATCCTTTGAGGGGTGTCCGAGGCGGCGATGGAGCAGTTCATAGTCCACGGCGATCATGTCAATATTTGCTTTAGTGTGTTCATGGACGATAGGGGCTCTCACCCAGTACATAGTACTGCTTCCATGAGAGTGGAAGCTGATCAGATCGTGCTTAGTGCAATCATCGATGATGTGCATAAAGCCTTCAGCGCTTTGAGCGTACAGGCAATTGTCCTTAAGGAGTGTGCCGAGAGAGATGAGATTGATAGTACAATCTGGCATGTAAATAGTTGGCGATAGTCGCACAATATTCTCCTTGTAGCGGATAAGGACGCTGCCTTCGCCTAAGACTGGCGCTTTGCCATTCGCTGTTTGGGTATAGCGGGGTTCGCGGTAGGCCTAATACTCGACAAAGGCGTCGAAGTTATTGGTGAAATGAGCGGAAGCTCCAGAGTCAAGGAGCCACATTTCTGCATCCTCTTTGTGTGCACACGTTTTTCCTTTTCCTTTGGTGTTGTGGTTCTCACAGCCATCACACAGGGAGTAAGGGAGCGTAGAAACAATGTCCATTGCATCACTATCTACTACAGACGATAGAATGAAATCTACATACTGTGGCGAATATGGGAATCGCTCATCAGTGTCTGAGAGATGTGAGTGGGGTGAGGAAGAGACGTACGTGTCATCCTCGAATCCATCATCCAGGTTGAAGTAATCTTCAAACGGGATTTCGACTTCTTCCTCTTCTGGGGCGTAGAAGTCATTCTGGGTGGCATAGAATTCGCCAGCCTCAGCCTGGCCGGAGTGGATGGAGACGGTGTCTTCATCCATCTCTATGAGGGCGGCGGGCTGTATGGGCTGGTGGAGCCGGTTGAGGAGTGAAGACGAATCATCTTCCATCGCATCCTCATAGGAGGGAACGTCCAAGCCAAAAGTGGCCGAAAAGGACGGGGAAAGGCGGTGGACTGGAGAGTCCTTTTTGTGTTCCTTGTACTGGGGTGGACGCGAGGGACCGGGGGCGCCAAAATCATAATCGCCAGGGTTGACGATAGGAGTGCGAGTGAGTTTACAGTTCGCGACTTTATCAAGACGTCTTACGGTCTCGATGGTGGGAGTGATCTCCAGATGGTGAGCGAGTGAAATCACATTCTTTGTCTGAGGAAAGGCAGGTGGGCCATAATGGGCTTCGCCTGTGGTGTGAGCGTGACGGCGAGGGTCGATGACGGAGGGGCCGGCTTCCACAATGGCGGGGTCGATGATGGTGGCGGCAGAGAAGGCGAAGGAGGGGCCGGCGTCATTGTAATGGGTATTTTCGCGACGTTGGGCGCGAGCGTCTTGCTTCGCTTGCCCTTGTGCGGAACGCTGACCACGAGTGGTCTTCTTCTTCTTCTGCTGTGGTCCTCCCTGTTGCTGCTGGTTCCCCCCCTGCTGCTGCTGCCCCTGTGGGCGCTGCTGCTGCTGCTGCTGGAACTGGGGGTCCGCAGGCTTACGTTTGACCGCGGAGATTTTCTTCGCGTGGTCGTCGTGTCTGGGCTTACGCTTGGAGACGTATTGCTGCCAGGCCACGAGGGTCATACGCTCGATCTCATCGAGGGTGGGGAGTTGCATCGGGTCCGCTGCTTCTTCCTTCTCCTTTCCTTTCACAGAGGTGGCGGATGGTCCAGAGGTGGACATGTTAAGAAGCTGGGTGAACACGTCCATGTACCGTGGTAATTTCGCAAGTACGATAAGGGATTGTAATGGGGCGGGGACCTCGGTCTGGTAGGTCCGGAGTAGGTCGAAGTGCTGCTTCAGCTTCGAGAACGCAGCCTGGGGGTGCTGGTCCTCGGGGATGGCTGTGTCCATCATCGCTTTAAATTCCAAATGTTTGGAGGCAGTGGACGGAGTGGAAAACTTCGCCTTGAGAGCGTTCCAGACTTCCTTGGTGGAGGTCGCATCATAAAAGGGGTGAGCGAGAGTGGGGGACATCTTCAAAACCATGGCACCAAGGGCCTTCTCATTGGCAGAGTTCCAGTCGTCGATACGAGATTGGTTAATGACTCGGTCGGATTCCCCTTCGGTAAGTTCGTCGGGGCAATCCGTAGTGATGGCCCAGAAGGCGTCGAGGGTACGCAGGTAAGCCTGCATAGTTTGGCACCATCGAAGGTAGTTGGAACCGTTGAGGTCGGGGACCTTAGAGGCGTTGGAAGTGTCGATCTTGAAGGACATAGTGAGAATGGGTGGTCTGGGACAAAGAGGCGTCAGTTAACTTCCAGCTGAGATAATGGGAAGAGGAGGAAGGGGCGTAGGTACACTCATTACGCTCTCAGAGTCCATGGACCGGTGAGACATAGTCTCCCCATATGTCCAAGGATCTGGTCGCATATGTCCAGGCGTAAAGACGCATAGGACGCGACATGTCGCATGTGTTCAAGCGTAAAGACGCATTAGAACGCGACTTACCGCACCAAAGAGCGGATAGCGCATCTGAGGGCGGGAGCAGGAAAAACCAAATGATGGTGGCGAGCAAGTCGCACAGCACGATCACCAGGGCTCATAACCTGTCGGAAGCATGCAGTACGCAGTTACTTGGCTTACCTGCTATGTGTAATAACTCAGAGATGATAGCGGTTGCTGGTCAAGAGTCAATTAGAACTCAGATGACTGAGTCCGAAAGCTATATACGCTACATGAAGTGCGTGTGAACTAACTACTATAAATGAACTATTACCGTGTAATACGAGTTCGTTCAACAATCCCCACATTCCACCGCTCCCAGAGTTATCACCACTCCGTCTTGGTCAATGTCCCCCTTCAATTGTCGGTTGCACGAGAATCTGGCATAGTTATTGTCGGAGGCGACAGCGGTTTTGCTCGCATATTTGACTATCACACAGGGGTTTTTCGCGACAAGCTTGAGCATGGGAGCGGTGAGTCGTTCAAAGTATTCCTTTTCCTTTAACCTAGATGTTGTCTAGATGGTGATCTTATCCCTATTGTGACGGTGCGATCTTCGATCCCAGACGTTTGTGTCGCCAACTGATGCGGAAGGTTGCAGGCCTTCGAAGGCCCACAGGGGTGTACAATTATCACGGGGAGTGCCCTAGACGGTCATAGCACTATCAAGGTCTGGACCCAGGGATTGCATGTGGGGTGTCCTATTGCCTTGGCTTGCCCGTTCTTAATCCCTTTTTAGATCGAAAGTCCTCCGTGTGTAGTCACCAAGGATGCTCGAACGTCGGGCTTATCACTAAAGCAGCTCATAGCATTTGGTTTGGTCTGCATACTTGTCAATATCATGATGACATACCTTCCTATGTACCTCCCTACCGATCTTCTACCTGCTGGCCAATATGTGGCACTTTTACGTGGTGTCGGTTCTGGTGCAGAAGATTAATGATTTACTACTTTTATGTATCTTACTACATACACTATGAACTCTGATACCCTAAGGCCATGGCTATTGTGAAAGAAAAAGAACAATGTGTATGTATAGGTGCGGCCAAACACGTCCACTCAATTCCACTTCTGACAAATTTTCCACGGTCAGACGCGTCCACTTGACCACATAGGCAGGCACTTGCCCGACCTTCGTGGACTTCGTCTCTTTCTTTCCTCTATCAATATTCAAACATACGCGTTGCCAACAATATTCTTCAACAACGAGTAAGCCTCTATCATTTGTGCCGGTTCTGTCACTCATGCACGCAGAATGTCGTCCATTTTGAACCACTCGCCCGGTATGTTGCTGAAAAATTGTTGGTCGAGTGATACTGACGTTTCGCTGGTAGAATCCAGTCCATTGGGCGATCCACGAGCGTGGTCTTTCGTGATGAAATGGGCAGAAGGGTCGATTGAATTCCCCCAACTCATCGATTCGATGACTCAGACATTCGGTCGTCGATATGTTTCGGATGAGTGGAAGGAATTATACGATAGAATCTTTCTATTCGCTGATCCAGGGGAAGACATCGATGACGCTGAGCGCGTCCGCCTTTCTAGAGCAGCCGTCGAGGCCGGAATGGCCTCTCGGGGCATTTCAACCGCAGATGCCGGTTCCTCTGTTTCTCTGGCAACAGTCCCTGCGATGGCCGACAGGAAAGGAAAGGGCAAACGCAAGGCCTCCGAGAGCCCACGGCAATCCAGATGCAGGAAACGAACTCGCTCCACCTTTGTCGATCGCTTTCTCGACATCGAAGCGGAGGATGATGGTGACGACGATGAGCATCCTGACGTCGACGGAGAAGACACAGGTAGCTCTCCATATTCACCTCCGCACTGAAGGCTCATTCGTGCTTAGAGGAATTTGTCGTTCCTGATGACCACGTAGATGCTGCTCCTCGACATCACGGAATACCGGCCACACGAGTTTATCTCCAGTGTCAGGCTGCTGGCCCCTCAAGATATCAGCAAGCGGTCGACACTATCGCACATCGATACCTCCCATCCGTGTTAGATGGTCTCGACAACGACGAGTATGACCGACAGCACGACGAGTTCTACGGCATTCATCCCAATGATGACGATGGCGACGTAGAACATGAAGAGAGCGGCAACACGAAGGTCCTAGACGCAGCCGGGATCTGGGAAACAATCCAAGAGTGGATGCTCAGGGCGACGAGCTACGATGCGTTGCTTGAGATTATCGACTTCCAGTACGATTTCAATCCCAAGATTCAGTACTGGGAAGATTTCATGTCGCAGCTAACCATTATCAACGACTTGGAAAAATGTGTAGCACTATTTCATTCGATTTCGCTCTCAGACCACCTCGCTCATCTCGCCGACTATCGGTCTGCAGCTGAAGTCCGCTCCAATGTCTCCCACGGTGTCCCATCACCTACTCCAGAACCACCTGTTCTCCATGTGCGGGAAGAGATGGGTATGTGGTCGGTAAACATCAATCCTTGTAAGTATTCGTGAGACAAAGAAATATATACTAATTCCGGTGTTAGATTCCTCGGTAGCCTACATTGTCAATGCTTGGAAGAACGTGTCAATATGGAGTATAACGCACAAGTCACTTCCCGGGCGCGTTAGTGTGCGCGCTCCCTACCCCAATGTCTTCCTCCGAGCGGTTCCTCCGTCCCACCGCTCGTGCGTACGGGGCTGGTCTTTAATCCCCCCCGAGAATTTGGTTTGGCAGGGTGTCTCCAAAGAACCGACACCGCCCGTTCCTGGTTGGTATTCCGTGTTGAAATACGGAATATATAAGGGCAACATCGGTTATGCGCTTTCCTTCGATAAGGATGCCAATGAGTTGAACGTTCTCGTTGTCCCGCGATGGCTAAAGCTCAGAAGTCGTCCATCAGATACCCTTGGTCAAGATCCCAATGCCTCCCGCCTTTTCTCCCCCGAGTTACATCATGGCCAACTTCGTTCCCCTTACCGCGGTTTAACGTGCTACCAACACTCCACGGACATCTTTATCTCTGGCCTGCTGCTGCTGAAGCTCCGGCCAAATCAATTC
The DNA here is from genome assembly GCA_025782845.1 of Boletus coccyginus. Classification (NCBI taxonomy): domain Eukaryota; kingdom Fungi; phylum Basidiomycota; class Agaricomycetes; order Boletales; family Boletaceae; genus Boletus; species Boletus coccyginus. The sequence continues at coordinate 269,780 of JAHZSR010000034.1, forward strand.
AAATACCTGCCCGCCCCCTTTCCATCACAAATCTGTTTGCATGTCACCTCCATGGTGGACCCGGACTTCATGAAGGCCACTCATGCCAAATTCAATCGGCTTTTTTGGAAACCAGACGACCGCGTCGCGATTTCGGACCCCTCTCATGGCGAGAAGTGGGGTAACTTGGTCAGCATCGATCTTGAAAACGAATCGGCTGTAGTACGTTTACCAGAGGGACCGGAATACGAATTCCCTCTTTCCTCATTGGGCCGTCTGTATCGTGTAGGAGATGTCGTTCGAGTCATCGCTGACTCCTCTAGTAACTCCAGATACGTTCACCACCAAAATTTGGGTCGTTCTGGATTCATTTGCGAGGTTGATCCCCTGTCTGACGACATAACTATCTCAGATTCTTCGAACAGCGAGGTATGAGCTTTCGTGTCAAAAATTCTGTGGTCCTTATTCTTTGCTACAGATTCGAGTACCTGGATTCCTCTTGGAATCCCATATCCCAGACCAGGCAGTTCATGCACCATTCGGTGCTCTTACACCTCCCACCGATAATTGCGACGAGTGTGTCCAAATTGGTGATGTGGTGGATGTTGTCGCTGGGACTTACGAGCGCGGGCGTGGACATGTTACCGAAGTCCGACGATCCGCTGGCACACTCAAGTTCATATCTTCTGACCCCGCTACCCGCGGCCATTCGATCGAGGTTCCCATTTCTGTGGTATTATTCACACCGGATTCCCGTGCCTTTAAAGTTACACCCGACCGAGGCTACAATATGAGGCAGGGCGATGTTGTCACCGCGGTGAGAGGCGATCATAGGGGGAAAAGTGGGACAGTCTCTCGAGTGCGCCTGGAGGAAAAGCTACTTGACATCACATGGGATATGGATCCCCGGGTGAGTTACATAGACATGTCATGACCACAGCTAACTTGAAAGTCTATTAGGTTATTCTCACTCTTCCCATAACTCATTGTGGACATGCACTTGCATTCCAACATCATGACGAACTCGACTGGTATCATGAGAAGGAGGTGCTCATCATCGCCGGCCCCAACAAAGGTTGGCGAGGCACATTGGTCAGTTGTGGGCCAAAGACATGCGTTGTCGCATGGAGTGGGCGTATCCTCAAAACATATAGCAAAAATTTTGTGGTTGTCAAGTGCGTTTCTCGATATCTGTTATTTTCATTTGTACACCTTTTCTTATATCTCCCAGTGGTCTTGCTAGCACGCTTGCTGGAAGACAATTGACAGTGCATGAAGTACTTCAAGTTTCTACCGCCTTTGCACGTGCGAAAATCCCGGAGGTGAGAGAGAAAACTCCTGTCCCCGAGCCAGACTCCACCGGGAGCTCCACCCCAAACCCATGGACCGTGGATGACAACGACCGTGAGCTGCTGGACAGCAGTCGCCCGCAGCTCACAGGTAAGAAGTTCGTCCATTCTTACTGTCATTTCACTCACAATAATTAGTTCACAATTTCGTGTTACGTCCCGAAGTCCTCAAGTCACTCAAAAAAGTTTGAGCGGTCTTCCAAATTACTCCTGGTTGGCAGGATACCTACACCGGGCGGCTCGCAAAGACGGAGGTTCCTAACCCTTTCGAAAGTGAACACGGACCTGTTCGTCCTGGGGAGTTGGCGGTCCGCTTCACTTCTCGGACGGCAGGGGCCCGGCTCATCCGAGAGGGCATTCCTGAATCCTCTTTGGTGGTCTACCACCCGACGAAGAAGAACTCGTGCTGCATGGTGATCAAGGGTCTCGAGGGAGGTGGAGGAGAACCAATTGGGTCAGTGCTGAATGTCACAAAGGTGTCTGCCAAGGGGCAGGAAGTTACTGTTCAGCGTCTCGATGGTACTCCAGCAAACGAGGCAACTTTACCTTTTAATAGAGTCATTGTAGTCGAACCAGCAGTATAGGAGGCTTATCGCACATGTTATTTCCTCGCCAATCAGAGCCATCACGCGTCCGTAATGATTCAGATGATGACATTTCCCGCACGTTAAACCCGCTTGAACCCAACCAACAGGGTAGTTGTAAATAAGTATAACTAATTATAAAACACTACACTCCTGTACGACTGGCACAGTTCTTAAGGTAGATTTTGAGGAAGTCAGAAACCACCCAATTTCCATCGTACTGAAGAAGCTGAGGATATCTTTCTTTCGCCTGATGGGAGATGGTTAATGACGAATGAAGTGATTTGCAGGAATTGGCACAAACCTTCGAGAAAACCACGTTCAAGTCATCGCTCTTCTGTTTGCTCCACGGCTTTCGGATGATGAGAAACTCCCTTGCCAGATGAATAACAAAGCTCTGCGATGATGGATAAGAAAAGAATTGGAATGGGGCTAGAGATACTCACGCGAATTTCCTCATACTCAGCAGCTGGCCAGCCAAGTGTATGCTGCAGATTGTATCCGCCCCGATTGATCCGGGAGACCTCCCCTCGGGGCTTGCGTATTAACGCTATAATAGGTGTTGCCCTGGCAATCGCTGGTTCCTGTCCCTGGACTACTGCATTTGTTGATGGCTCCTCGTGCGGGAAGACCTTGTGCTGCGTCAAAAAGTCGGGGGTTATGGCGCGCTCAGGGGGAAAGACGGAATGGCGTGTGAGAGGGGGGAAATATCGACGATACGACCAATGTGGTTTGGCATTAGGCATTGTGACTGTTGATCAGTGAGCATATGTTCTCTCGGTCTCTTATATGTACCATCCTTGGGAGATCATTCGTCAGAAGAAAGATACCGATTGTGATCCAAACATTATTGTGTACTGAGTTGGCAGTACACAATAGTTAAATAACGATCTACCCGAACGGGAGTTAGGGTACTGTCGAAAAAGACAAAAAAACAGTGGTACAACCAGAAGTGCCTCGAGAGGAGAACAATGAGTATCTGTTGCGATCAGTCAGTTCCATCTTCGGAATCGCTTTCGTGGGGCTCCCGACGTACATGATGTGATCTACCGGAAATTAGGCTTTTGACGTTCGCTATTGTCCGTCCGTTCTCCCGAAGTTGCTACGGGGCCCTGATTTGTCCACTTCAATTATACTACGTTACAACATTGGGCAAAACTACTACTACTACTACTACTACTAGAGGGCCTAGTCGTACTACGGGAGGCTAAGATATGGTAAAAGGAAAGGTACGAAATTGGCGAAGTGGCCAGCTTTGTAGTGTTTGCCGCTCCGCCGGGAAAACCCGAAATGGCAGCGATGCTTATGATAAGTCACGTGTTCCAAAATCGCCAGACACTATTTATGGTTACGAGTTTCCCACCCTCTTTTCTTTCTCTTCCACAACCATCCACGCCACTTATGTAGTGGCAACCATGCCGCTACGCCCTTGTAGCACAATAGACAATGTACACTAGTAGTCGTACTTAATGTAACAGCAATTCCGAAATAATCGTGAGCAACAAGCAGCGCGCAGTTCATAATTAACGAGCGGCGAAATGTTTACAAATAAGTAAATCAAAGGTACGTCGTTACCATGCTGTTGCACTTGTCGATCCACTGACAATAAGCATAGTTCATCGCCCGCAATATCATCAGAATGCATCAGAATTTTCGGTATGCATTGATAACGCTCGAGTACCCCAATATTATTTACAGGACCCAGTTCCAACCTCAGAGCTATTCATCTATACAATCTATGCGCGCGAATAGTGTAAGCGCAAGTTCAGTTTGTCTGGTGTTGACTCACCCGGTTTAGTGGTTTCAAGACGAGTACTCCAGTATCCCAGGGGAAGACGACTGTGTGACAGTACGTGGTGTCCATCATCCTGAAAATGCTCAGCTCCGACGTGTATTCCTCAGCCCACAGGCCTGCTTCGAAATCAGTATAAACATTGAATGGATCGACTGTTTTCAAGGGGATTGGTAAGTTCTTTCTTGCTGCAATAAAAAAGTTTCGTTCCCCATTGATCGATCGCACCACGAAGATCGACTCGATGATACCTGGCATGAGTTGCCCTTTGGTTTCCTCCCAAAAAATATTGCAATCGGATCGCGTTACCGCCCTTGTGGCGTACTGCTTCCCTGCCGCTGTGAAACGCAAGAATGTTTCGATTTCGGTGTCGTCCTGCACTTCGACGCCCAGCCTCTCCAAAGCCCTCTTTACCTTGGTATTGACTTGTGTGACTTTCCCATGACCGGCACTGAATCCCACTTTGTCCTCAGTAATTGCACGGAAGACATCAATCTCGGATGACTTCCCCCCTCCCATACCAGTGCAGTGATGTAAAATCCTGTTGGCTGTTTTGACGACCTCTGGTGCATCGGGATGCTGCAGGATTGCTTTCACCCTGGCGGCCGCACAGAATGTCATCAACATCGTCTTTTCGAGTTCCCCTGTCTTACAGGTAAAACAACGGCCATGCGGGTATTATGAGGGACTAACCTGATTTGTGGTTTGTCCGCATTTTTTGCAGGCAACCTATGATCCTCTCGAATGGAAACATCCACCAGCCATGCAGAGGGCCGTATCGATCTAGGAAGCTGTCAATATGCAACGCTGCATGGTGGTTCGGCCGCCAGTTGACTCCAGGGAAAATTTGTTTGAGTGATTCGAAGTACTCTCTCATGTAATGTTTGTACTGACGCGCGTGCTCTTCGGATGTGACATAGGATGATCCCCATTGTATCGCCGTCGCCAGGAGTAATGTACTCTCTGCTAATTTTCTCCGGCGCGAGCACTGCTCGCTCTCTTCATTCGAATGTTTACCACCCCACAGTTTCCAAAGGACCACCGGTAAGTCGAATTCGATTGAACCTCTCCATTGCTCGGCCTTGAGCTTCCCATGTTCAGCATTACCAAGGTTCTGAGGGGCTCCTCGGTGCCATGACAGTCGCGTGATCTTGAGGAGGTGGCTTTGGATTTCATCAATCTCACGATTCGATAATGTCTCATTAAGGACGGGAACTTTCTGCTGTACGGTAACCGCCTGGTATTCCTGTATGAGTTCATTGCTTGGGAGTCCATCGTCAGTGCTAGGTTCATCAACCTCCATGAAGGAAGCCTGGGTAGGGGTTTGAGGTTGATCCGCCTGCGCAAGAGTAGAGTCAGTATCGTCTATCCTTTATCCAATTAGCTGTACCTCACCAATAGCACGTTGATCAGGGATTTTTTTGTTGGCCTTTTCTCCGAAGAGGGAAGCATTGCCATTTGTCCACGTTCCTTTGCCATTTGTAGCAGAACCGCTACGCGGATGCGACTGAGGGATGTTATGGATGCCCCTGAAGCGAGTAGTCTTCTAGCTTTCTGAATTTCCTCCCCAGTGACGGGCTTCTCTGGCGAAGGATGGAATCTGCGGAGCCCTTGATTCGCAGGTTTGTCAATGATGATGAGATCCCGGAAGTGATGCTGAACTATGCCAAGAAACAGGTTGTGCATGCCGTCGATGACCACGAAGCGAGTAGGGTCCCAGTAGGGCAAGCGAAGGAGTTCGGACCATCGCACTCCAGTTTCCTTGAATACCTTGTCACGTCCTGCTTTCGACTCCGCTTCCCGCCAGCGATTAGCAGCGTCAAAATACTCTTCACGGGTGCGCAGTCTCCATGTCTCGCATGCGAAGTTACTGATCTCTGATTTTTGTAACCAGCAGAGATTGCAAAGATGAAGGGCGGTGGGTCCTGTGAAGCCCACGACTTTCCGGGCTGCAGGCAAGTCGTTCACGGCGAGTGCGATGACGGATCGTGATAACCGGCCCTCTGGGTGTTCCATAGTCTTCATGAACCATGTACCATTCTGCCAAGCGGGTAGAAAAAAGTCGACAAGAGGACGGAGGAAATGGTTGATCTCATCTAGTGATGGTTTTCTTGGGCCAGGAATAATGCCAACAACGTATAGATTCTCCGCTTTGTATCGAAGACTCGGTGGAAGGTTCAGCAGGGCCATGGCAATGGAACCAACTGACTTCTTTTTTCCCGCAGACTTATTTCCGTGGGGGTTGAACCAGTCGACGGAAAGGCTCCAAGCCAACCTGAGGTCGCTTCTTTGTAGCCCGTCCATAAATGGCTTACCGTCAGGACCTGCAATCTCGGTGATCCCAGTCCCATCCTTTATGTCCCAAAGCTGATACTTGTCGTTCAACATAGTTCCGCGCTCCATTGCAACTTCCATACCCAGTCGGCTGAGCAAACCAGCGAGAAAGTCATTATAGTCCTGGACGACGAACGGCCTTAATGGTACCGTTATTCGAGTATCCCCGGACTTCGTGGTTTTGACAAGAAGCTGCCCACATGGTTTGCTACCGCAGTATTTTGTGAAGGAGCACCGCTCAGGGTACATAGTTGCCTTCTTCCTGATAATCGGCGGGTAAGTACAAGAGCACCTGACGCAAGTAGCATGCGTTTGTGTGGAGGGCTCAAGATCGAACTTCTCGCGTACAGAACGGATGTCGCGCGGCACATAGTCAAGTTCTGCCTTTGATTTCTGCATGGTCGACAGGTCGCAAAGATTGGGATCTGCCGGGCTACCGAGAGCAGTTTTCAACATGAGGTTCAGAAGTTCCAACGTGGCGTTGCTCCAGGGACGCGTGAGATGTCCGAAAATATTCAAGACGATGGCAATGAGCAAGGTAAGTAGAATGATTGGATTGGCTCGTCGGAAACTGAGGGAGAATTTGGTTTCTAGGAACACATGAGCAACTCTCAATTGCATGGCGGGAGTGTCTCACCAGTATTCACAATGCAGGACGCTGTTTCTCTTGCTGACGCGTCCTCCGCAGTTCGGTCTGCAAGTGTCTTAAGAATGCTCTGAATGGCCACGAGCAACTGATTTATGTTTCCTTCTACTTCCCGACAAAGGAGCTCGTTGGGTCCGTCTCCTCCGGTGTTCAGGTGAGCAACGATACGCAAGTGTTCATCAAGCCACCCCCGCCGATCCTCCAGGTCTACGCGGATCCGCTCTTGTGCACCCACTTTATTCAGACTCTCTACCATCTCGTGTATGTGCCGAGCACGATGGTGCATCTCGTGGTCGATCTGGAGTAGTATCGCAAAATTCTCATCCAGTCCTTCGATGTTTTCGAGGTGTTGCGCGGGCTGTGGGTTGGCGCATTCGCTAGGCACGATGCCCGTAGCACCCGGCAATTCTCCTGTTTCCTGCGACCACGAGAAATCCTCCAGAGTCATCCTAAAAATTCCCCTCGCGACGTCTTCTAGCTGTTGAAAGTATAGTCATATCGATGGACTTTGATTCATTTTGATCACTTACACTTTCATCAGTTGAGGACTCTTCTATGGGCATCTGGGATGTCTGCTGGATCGATTCCTCTGTTTGAGGATCTGACGATAACTGAGACGTCCGCCGGACTAATTCGAGCTGTCAAAAACCTTAGGACATGTAGTGTAGATCAGAATTGAATCCACAAACCTCAGCATCGAGGTCATCTCGGTCGTTCCTCTCGTGTCTCCGCCTGTCCTTGTTAGTGACTTCGCTTCCCCCAGGACCGCAAGTTGTACAGAAACATAGTACCATCAGTGAGTGAGTTATGATTTGCCATTTGCAAGGTCATACTTTAAGTACACCACGACACCCCTGGTCGGGCATATTATTGCCGTATACGCACTTCCTTGTACTTCCTTATACTTCGGCACACTGTCAGGCACTTCCTTGTACTTCGTAGTGGTGATGGTACGTACACCACTCTTTGTTTCCGCTTTTGGCTCAGTCAATTGTTTTCAGGGATTATAAGACAACTGATTCAAGACAGCTGATTCGTGACCTTGATCAAAGCCCTACAGCGCCATCTATTCATTGATGGTGGTACGTCGTTAATTATTCTTCTCTGAAATTCCTCAGTTCACTCCCTGCTAGAGGTGAATTCCCTCTAAAAATTACCACTCGCATCGAAAGCGCACTTCTCCCCTCTCCTTACAGGTGCGTAGAACTCCATTGACATGCTTCGATTCCTAACGATCTTCCTTAGGAGCCATCCCGCAGGCGGTGGCTAGAGCCCATTGCGGATATCACCAGTTCTTTATTCGCTATGGCACTATTTGCGCTCGTATTCGATATGGCCGTATTTGGGCTTCGTAAGCTGGAATCATACTTTATCGGCTGAGCCTCTCGGTGGTCCGCCTGCAGCCCCACTCAGTGGACCGCTGACCCCGCCACTCAGTGGGGCACTCCTGCATTTCCGGAAGCATATTTGAGATCTGTATTTGAATATTAAGCAATATCATTTCTGCTAGGAATATTCCGGACTCGTAGACCTGACATAGCCACGGTTTGCTGCCGGTTGCTAGGCAAAATATCTCGTAAAATATTTCTCCCTGCTATGCTGAACCAATATTAGATACTATCTGCTATCGTCATAGCTAAGATCATGCAATGCCAATGTCGGAAATATGTAATTTATCATATTTATGAACCAATTTTCCCTATTTGAAGTCCATATATCCAGAATTGGTTTAGTACCCTATGTTATTGTCTCATATTCCTTTATTTTATCCGAAATCTGTCATGGATATGCCAAACCAACATAGTAGACTACATAGGTACCATCTGCTTAACAATAAATACATAATATGCTTGGTGGAAATATTTGGTCATGTCCCAGGTGAGAGGCGAGTCGAGTCGAGTCGGGCGAGAAATCGACTCCGGTGATGCCTGTGCCGAAATGCCTGCTGCTGTGCACAAAGACTTGTTTGTATGTCTTTGCATCCCACATGTACACGTGGCCCAAGGCTGTCCCCTCCCGTCCTTGGATACCACGAGACACCAGGCAGAGACCCCTTCCATTGTTGCCTTCTGTTTCCCGTCTTCCACGCGCCACACTCCGGCCCCACCATTTCCGCTGCTGAAGATGGACTCGCCATCCGCTGAGAATGTCACCACAGACCCCGCACCGACCTCGATTTCGATTGGGTCATCGCATTCTTGTCTACGGTCAGTGTCGATGTGCGCTCCATCCCGTTACTACGCACCCATCATTGTCGACGACGTGGTTATCAGCTACACAATGTAGCAGGGTAATGGTGTGAGTTAGTGGATGAGGTGCGGCTCCGCATTATATACACGCTGCTCTTTCCTCATATAGGCCCGCTTCACCGCTTCGTATTTCGGCGCTTGTCATGCTGGCAGCGTTTCTAACGAACTCTTCGCAGGGGCTAGCTGCGAGACCGACACCTCGCCACCCTCTTCATCAGATCATCAGACATCACCTGCTCGACAAAAAAGACCACTGTCCAGCGAGGCGCGATAGCGATTTTTCGGCTCTGACATGATATTCAATCGCCATACATTCAGGATGGACGTTGAGTCACGCTGTTCAACGTGCGTTCGACAGGTCTATGCCCGAGGGACGCAACGTCAACGACTGGCGGGAGGCGTCCTTGCATCCCGTTCATGCGCACCAAGATCAGGACCTATACACCAACCTGTCGCCGCTACCACTTTCTTCATTTCCCCATCGTACAGCTCGCACAAGGGTCGGCACCAGTGACAAGCCGCGGGCTTTTATTTGCTACAACATTATCCTTGTGTTCAAAGCACCCGAGAAGCTTTGGCAAGGCAAGTTTGTTCCCCTCCTTCCAGTTGATTTATCCGTCCCAACGGGGACAGATACTCCATCATGAGGGATAGTTTACGGTGTTTGTGCTTTGGAGTTAGCCTTATAACTCACGTGCAGCCAGTCTCGTCAGAAAGAGCATCTCAAAGCAGTAAAGCATACATATTCGAAACGTGTTGTGCTCGCTGACCTCTTCGTCTATATTGTGAAATTCAATCCCGAAATATCTTCCAAAGCAAAGGTGTGTAAATACAACGTCCATGTCCATCTCGGGCTATTGTAGTTCGCCGTGGGGCCCATAACCATTATTAATACATTGTTTGCGACGATGCGATGACCGTTCAAGTGATCCATCGATTCCCAGCTGTCGTCTCGGGCCGGGTGGAGCGGCACCCTTTGGCTGCCATACCCGATCGTCACTGAATGCAGGCTTGGCCGCAACATCGTGCTTGTCGGGCACCAGATGTATGCCATTGGTGTTGGTGTGTTGACGGTGGACGGGTACGATGCTACGCCGCCCATACAGAGGGCCCGCCCCTACCATATCTTCAAGTGCGCTTCGAGTCGGCCGTCGACGTCAGGCTAGAGCCACCGCATACATAGATGCCACGCTCAACATTGTGGTCGGGTTGCGATGATCATCCATCAGACTCGACGCCCGAGGGCAGACACATCAGATCTTGGGGCACAAATCTCACCCAAGTCAGATTGGTGTCTGCACAACCTCTCTCTCCCATTTCTGCAGGGGTCAATGCCGATGGTAAAAGCACCCAACACCACGCAGTCCCCGCGCAAAACGATTCTCTAGCTCCGTTTTTTTGAGTCTGACGGATAAAAGATAGGTAGTGTCCATCATAGTACAATTTATCTTTCGGAACATATAATTTTTTTTTCCCCCTTTACATAAATATTCTGCGACTCGGACACAGCCAGGAAATATTGGGTATGAAGGTTTGCTACAAGAAGATACTCAGTAGCGGAAAATAAAAACGTACCACGGACGAGATATGTAGAAGCTGGAAAATCGCCAAGAATGAATTGTTTGCGCTCGCTCGTTGAGCAAAACGTCAGACGCCGCCCATCGAAATGGTCGAGGGTTGGTTTGAAAGTCGGGTCGTCAACACTTGAAGGTCCTCGCCGTTTTCGTCCAACATGTGGCTGCTCACGCTTCAGTCATGTGCACCTAATTTCATTAATATTGACATGCATACCTTTGGCGCGGCGTACGAAGGTCGAAGAGCGACCTCACCGCTCTGCATGATACGATCGTGCTGAAATACATTAGTCCTCGTTGTCTGGTTATGGCGGAAACTTGTGGAATACCTTACGGCGATGGCTACCACGACCGTGTCAGCCATATCATGTCCACGCCACCACGAACCACTGACTCACCAAAAGTGCCAGTTATATTCACCATAACTGTCATGCGTTGAATTATGGAAGCTACCAAAAAGAGAGCAATCATACCGTCGGAATCAAGGAAAGCAAAAACCTGCAGATAACAATGAATATGTGATAGCGGATGGAGCAGGCAGAGTGTGACATACCATTGGTGGAATATTTGCTATAGCTGCTACAGTAAAATACAATATACCCTGTGCGCGCAAATGCTCCTTCAAAGGAGACTTGGATGGCTGATACGATAGCTTCACGACGGACAATACGAGCACGAGGAGATCATAGCACACAGCTTGGATACATTGGATGAGAAGAACCACATTGAGCACAACGAAATGACTCACTGTACACGTAAACTCCCGCAGTCACCCCCGGTTGCGTAAAATGAGTAACACAGACTCCGTTTAACCAGGAAATCTTGACAGTCGCCGTACCTAATCCAGGATTACTGTGTTGAGATGAAGACTGCACGGACGAACTCATACCCGTTACCAATATGGTCCAATGTCCGAGAGCAAGCAGCAATAGCAGCAGATGCACAAAACGAGAGTTTTTCCAGATCACCCATCTATGCTCCTTGTAAGATGAAGGTCGGTCAACATCTAGCACCTGGACCCACGTGCGAATCATCAAATTTATTGAGGTGGTTCCTATAGCAATGTCCGCGGTTATCTAAGATCAAACAATTTTTCAATAAGAATGGATCCGATCCGCAAGCAGAGCGGAGTGTCTCACGGCTATCGCAGCAATTACAGCTGAACCGATGGATAAGCTGCGCGCAGAGACAGTGATACGATTGAGGACTGACGTTGACAAGCGAAACTCTCCGACGATGCGCTCAGCTCGATAACACTGACACGAAGTGAAGAGGTGAGTTATTCCGCCGCCTAATCGACGCCCCGACACTCACATCAAAGCGCGGCTAATCAGAAGAGATATCCTTCCAACCAGGTATGGGACCTCCAGGTGGGAGTCAGCGATGAGTGAAATAATGAAGTCGCAACTGCGTACCAGTGGCCAACGGACGGGTAGACGCCCACGAATCACGGCGTATTCCACACGGAGGGTCAGAAAATATTCCCATCTAGAAAACGGTTCTGTCAAGCATGTCTTTCTACCCCAAATGAAAAAACATACATATAAATTCCAAAAAGTAACCATGACACGTTCACATAGACAACGGCAAGTTGAGCTTCTCTTGCTGGGTCTTGCCACCAGTGAACCATCGTTCGAACAGCTAGCCACCGCGACGTTCGCTAGAGCAGCTCGAAAAATGAGGCCCTTACTCTTTGTTCGACTGACAGTCGCTAGTTGAGGGCCAGAACATCTCAGTTGGCCAGACTGGATTGACCCCGAAGCGGCTAAGGATGAAATGTTAGTCAGTAAACCAATGCACACTGCCCAGGTTGATAAGCCGATCGTCGGATCCAAACCCAAAGAGAGCGGAAAGTTCTGCACGCTCTTAGACTGTGCGCAAAAATATCCTTTGGGGGCGGACATCCAAGACCAGCCATTTGAATGGCCATGGTAACGGCGCCCTGGAACCGTACAATGGGTGTGTGAACGGTGACGGATATTTCATCAAGCGGAATTTTTTCTTTCAAAACGTCCCGAGTTCCAAGGCTAATGGATTAGCAGTAGACGTACTAGACCACTGACAAAATCGTCCGCCACTGCAGGGTCAGGAGCTTTCGTATCATCAACAGTCACGTAAGATGCCCGCCCGAGCTTCGCTTTCGTTCCTCGCGTTCTTTGCCCACTTCTTTGTCGTCTCCACTGCTTTGAGTTCGAGGTTCCGCGTCGTGGTTGCAGGGGATTCCATAGAGTGACAGAGGTGGTGTGGTTGTGTCAGAATGTCGCCAGTCCAGGCTTCGGTCCTCACGTGAGCTTACGTGTATGTACAGTAAGGAGACACGTGTATACCAGGCGCCAACGGCGTACCGGGACAAACCACCACTATCCTTCTTCCCATCGATCTGATACCTAGGCGGGTATGTTTTCCAACGCGCCCTTCTGGCGAAAGGATGGTGAGCGCAAGGCAATTTGAGGGAACGATATTGATGAGAACACAAGAGTCGGGTGAAAACAGTTCCTCTTCCAGTATCGTTGACCGAAACAAAGCAAAACCGATCGTGATCGATGGTCGAGGTGGCATATATTCCGTCGCGGTCCTCATTGATGGGAAGCATGTCGTGAGCGGCGGCGGCGAAAAGAAGATTCGGCGCTGGCGCATAGAAGATGGCAAGGAGGTGGGGACGCCAATGGACGCGGGGAGTGCCGTTTGCAACATTGCAGTGTCACGAGATGGAAAGCTGATCGTTAGTGGGACGAAAAGTGGCTTGGTCACGGTGTGGAATGCGGAGAGTCACTCCCAAGTGAGGGAGTTCAGAGGACACCGCGATCACGTTAACGCTGTCGACGTCTCGCCAGACGCGACGAAAATCGCGACCGGATCGAGTGACAAAACTGCTTGCGTCTGGTCGCTGTCGACTGGCGAACGACTCCTCGGCCCCTGGGACCACGGCGACTACGTGGCAACAGCAAAATTTCACCCGACGGACGCCTCATCGCTACTGCCACATCGAGTTCTCTTCGGGTCTACGACAGTGACAATGGCGACCCCTCCGTCGGGTTCCCAGTCAAGGTCTACTCGTCATTGAACCGGTCCCTCGCCTGGGCCAGTGATAGCAAACAACTCTTCGCCTTATCATTCGACGGCAACATTTACCGTGTCGATGTGTCCGCCAAGACCACACTGTCGAAATGGCGCATTCACAGCAACAACGGTCCCAGATGCATCGCCCTGGCGAGCAACGGCACATTCATCGCAGCCTCCGCAGACTCGAAGGTCTCTTTGTGGGATACTGCGACACACGAGCAAATTGGGGCTGTCATCAAGTGCACTCACTCCGTCGGGTCCATTGCTATTTCATCAAACTACGACCTCGTAACCAGCGGAAACAAGAAAATCACCCTCTGGGCACTCTGTGGCGCCCTTCCCTCTCGTTACTTGGACAATGTAAGTTTACCTGCGCAAAAGCCTTGCAATCTGAAGCTACCCTATCGCCGTTACAGACCCCACGCATGCAGGAAATCCAGGACAACGAGCTTGGCCCATTATCTCATACGGGATATCAGAGGAAGCATGCTGCATTACATGCCATGGGACGTTACAGCGAAGCTTTCGATGCATTCAGGACGATGCTCTCAATTCTGGAGCAATCTCCTCATTCACACATTCGCGGTAAGCTATTCTGTTAATAATGCGCGCAACTGGCCGGTTTTGATTGGTTGTGGACAGAGCTCCGTAATCAGTACGTCAACCCAACTGCCACGATTCAAGAGGTGGTCGAAGAGACTATTCCGGCACATGCCACGTGTGCTCATTCGACACTACTACGGGCCGTCTCTACGACAAAACACGGCAAGCTGCAGCTTTTGAGGAGCTGCCAATCTACGATGAGCTACGGTCTTCAATGATTACTCACGTCAACCATGCACGTATTCGGACGGAAGTGAACAAGTTCTACCGATATGTGATGTTCTCGCACAAGTGGCAGCTCAATGAACCGACATTCCAGATAGGTCGAGAATGTTTCCATCTACGGGCTACCGGCGTCTACCGAGAACGACAAGCTGCAAAGTTTCTGCAATCTCGTACAGGACTCTTCGGTTCGAGTGGGCATGGAGCGACACCTGTTGCGTGAATCAACTCGACAAGGGAGTCCTGCAAGAATCCCTGTTCGCAATGTTCAGGTGGTATCGTGGATCGTCCCTCACAATTGTCCACCTTCTTGGCGTCCTATCGGAGGAACAGGAGTTTGGGTATCTGTGGAAGAGTATCTGGAACACTCGTGGATGGACATATCAAGAATACCTTGCTTCCATGGTCGTCCAGTTTTACACCGAAGACTGGAAGCCTTACCTTGGATTGGATATTTTCAATCACAAGGAATCACCAATCATCCTTTTGGAGATGGAACGGGCAACGAGCTTTGCCACACAGGAGTTGGCCACGCTTCAACCAGGTTTAGACAGGGCGCGCGAGAAGCTCTACCTAGCTTCCATGCGTCAAACGACGCGCGAAGAGGATATCGCATACTCGTTGTTCGGGATCTTCAATGTTGCGATCCCTGTCATGTATGGCGAAGGTAACCAGGCAGTCGGTCGGCTGCTGGAGCACATCCTGACGCGTTCGGATAATGTGACACTTCTCGCCTGGACTGGGAGGGACTCCAGTAGCCAGCACAGCTACCTCCCCGTGGATCTGACTGTCTACAACGAAATCGTGCCACCGCATACCCCAAGACCAATCGAGACAGCTGAGATGGGTGGCATGGTCACGGCGTTACGGTCATCCTTGCCTGACCTTTCCCTGAGCGTGGCGCTGTACGAGCGGCTCTACCATCTTCCCCCACTGTCGCTCATCGCTGGTCGGCTCAGACTTCCTGGGATTGTATTCCCCTTTGCCGACCCTGTCTCTTCCGCAGAATCAGGTTCCGACTCTGACCTGCTTGTTTATCGTGCGACGTCACCCATGCTTGGAGATGTCGAGATCAAGACCACGGCCAGGTTATCTGGGATGCGGGGTCTACTTCTCATTCATCCCTGGATCAGTCCTCTCCTCGACCAGGACTTTTCGTGCGGCACTGCTCTGTTCGATGATACCACATGCGCACTGCGGCTTGTTGTCCGGCTCAAGCAGTCGTTTGGGGCACTGTTGCTTGCACCGCTGGCCCGGGCACAATACAGACGGGTTGCGACGGATAGTTTGATCATGGTTCGAGTGCGTGAGGAGACGTCGTTGACTGAATTGATGGACAGCATTCGTACGGTCGACGTACAGTAGATGAATTTGGACCTTTGAGACGTTACTACCATGTTATGTCCCACTTTTGTGACATTCGGGCCGTTACCTACTATCCTTCTGTACTGTGGCTTCATGCAATTGGACATTCATCCGTTCTCTTTGTTTTTGAACTTGAACTACGTGGTATAGCAATAGTAAAAGTAGTACGAGGACCTAGAGTCGTGGCACATTACACCGCTAGATTGCTAATCACGAGGTTGATGACACGGTGCTCATTGACTACAACACACGTCTAGGATCTACCGAAACCTATTTCAATGAGATGACGGGTCATTGATAGTTCATCCTCAAGACGTCCGACATACGGCCAGGTTGCGGCGTCGGTCGAACTCGGTCCACGTCGGCAAGGATATCCTGGACCAGTACTATACCGCGAGACATGCGCCGTGCGCCGTCTCCTGGTCAACACGCAACTATCGCCTGAATCAAATGTCGTTCAAAACGCGCGCGCGTTCTTCCCCTGGCTAATCTCACGTTGGCCTGGCATTGTGGTGGGTTACCGAGTTGAACCTAAGTTACCCAACGTGAATGGCACCCGGCTCGTTGCTCTCTCCTGACCCAAAGGATCGTTTTAGCAGACACCCCGTCCAACCCGATCGATCTGCTCGCCTTACTCGACGCTTCAACAGAGGCATTCTCCTAGGTCGGAGTAAAGTCCTGACCTGCACGGTTCGGCCCATCCTTGGCAAACTGACCGGGGACTCGGAAACGGACCAGTGCTTACTAAGCAGCTCGCAATCGTCCGAGTCGCGCGGAGAGACTTCGACGAACGACACTATACATACATGACTGAGGCGTGATAACATAGGACCCGGCGTGGCTAGTCGTGGCACATCACCGAACCGACTCCACGAAGAGGGTTCCAACGTGCGACGTATAACGAGGTATACTAGCGAGTGTATCCACAAGGCTACGGGAGAGGATTCGAGGGAATGACAAGACGAGCGACTGAACTACGCGAATAACAACAAGGGTCCAACGCGCGGCACACGTACCTCTACTGTATGTGGACAGTACGGATGCCCTCCATCAAATCAGTCAACAAAGTCTCCTCGCGAACTCGGACCGTGATCAAGCTATCCGTCGCAACCCGTCTGTATTGCTCGCGTGCCAGCGTTGCAAGTAATAATGCCCCAAACGGCTGCCTGAGTCGGGCGACGAGCCGTAGTGCACGCGTGGCAAGATCGAATTGAGCTACACCACGCGAGAAATCCTGGTCGAGAAGGGGACTGATCCAGGGATGGATCAAGAGTAAATTCTCCATCCCAGATAACTTGTCCGTGGTCTGGAACTCTACATCCCCGAGCATGGGTGACGTCGCACGATAAGTAGCGAGATCAGAGTCTGGATCAGATTCCGAGAGAGGGACGACGCTAGCGAGGGGAAATACAATTCCGGGAAGTGTGAGTCGACCAGCGAGGAGGGACAGAGGGGGGAGACCGTTCAGCCGCCCGTATAGTGCTACCGTCAGGGAAAGGTCGGGCAACGATGAGCGCAACCCAATGACCATGCCATCCATATCCGCCGTATCTATTGGTCGTGGAAAGTGCGGTGGCACGATTTCCTTGTAGACAGTCAGATCCGCAGGAAGGTAGGTATGGTGACTACCAGAGGTCCCCCCAGTCCAAGCGAGAAGCGAGACATCGCCCGAACGTGTGAGGATATACTCCAGGAGACGACCGACTGCTTGATTGCCCTCGCCATATATGACTGGGATCGGGACTTTGAAGATCCCAAACAACGAGTACGCAATATCCTCCTCGCGTGCCGTTCGACGCCTGGAAGCCAAGTAGAGCTTCTTGCGCGCCCTTTCCAAGCCTGGTTGAAGTGTGGCCAACTCCTGCGAGGTGAAGTTCATCGCCTGTTCCATCTCCGAAAGGATGGCAAGTGACTCCTTGTGGTTGAAAATGTCCAATCCAAGGTATGGCTTCCAGTCCTCGGTGTAGAATTGGACAACCTTGGAAGCAACGTATTCTTGGTATGTCCACCCACGAGTGTTCCAGATGCTCCTCCGGAGACAACCGATCACCTGTGACTCCGACAAGACTCCGAGAAGGTGAACGATCGTGAGGGATGAGCCACGATACCACCTGAACATAGCGACCACCGATTCTTGTTGCACCCCTCTATCTTGCTGGTTTACGCAGCAAGTGTCGCTCCATGCCCACTGGAAGCGAAGGGAGCGCACGAGTTCACAGAACCTTTGTACCTTGCTGTTCTCAAGAGACGCCGGTAGCTCATAGATCGAATTGTTCTCCACCATCTGGAATGTCGGTTCGTGGGGCTGCCACTTGTGCGACAGCATCACATATCGGTAGAACTCCTTCACTTCTGTCCCAATACGTGCGGGGTCAAGCCGGGTAGTCATCGAAGAACGCAGCTCGTCATAGATCGGGAGTTCCACGAAGGCTGCTGCTTGCTGGGTTTTGTCGTAGAGACGGCCAGTAGTGGTGTCAATGAGAACACGTGGCATGCGGCGGACAGTCTCCTCGACCACCTCTTGAATCGTGGCGGTTGCGTCGACGTACTGATTGCGAAGCTCTGTCCACAACCAATCAAAACCGGCTGTTGCATGCATTATTGACAGAATAGCGTACTGCGGATGTGCGAATGGGGAGATCTCTCCAGAGTTGAGAGCATCGTCCTGAATGCCTCGAAGGCTTCGCTGTGACGTCCCATGGCATGTAACGCAGCATGCTTCGTCTGATATCCCGTATGGGATAATGGGCCGAGCTCGATGTCCTGATAGTGTGGATCAGTGGGGTCCGTTTGATATGACGACAGCGACGTGAACACACTCCATACCTCTTTACTCCGCTTAAGGAGAATATCCTGATTTGTTGGGTCGAGCGACAGTGCATTGGAGTAGTATCCAATGGCTTCGTCATGCTTTTTAGAGTCCCTCGCAACGTCGCCCAGCTGTTCTAGCTTCTTGACACAACGTCCTCGAAAATCTGGTGGAGGTGTTTGAGTTGGCCCAGACTACGTTGTGGCTGCAACCACCCACCGGATTCCCATTCCGCTCGCTCATCGTGCACACCTGCGTCCTCTGGCAGCTCGCTCTGCATTTGTTGGAAACACTCGACCGCCTCCGCCAGGCGACCGTCCCGCTCTAGAATGTCGCAAATGAAGTGGCAGACGATAAACCTCGGAACTTTAAACTAGGCCAAAAGAGAGTAGTTATACATCTTAGAACCGTCACGGAGAGCATACCTTGGTTGCAGCGCTTGATGCTTCGAGCGCTGAGCCACGTTTCAATATCATGTTCGCCCATTTTATCATTATAGCGTTCGGGACTGTGGGGCCGAGCGACAAGGCAGTAGAGTAAGCTGCGATCGCTTCGTCCCGTTTCCCGACGTTCGATGCCTCGTCTCCAAGTCCCTCTAGCGTTGTAATACATCGGTGCGTGAACTCTGATGGGAGTGATTAGATACTCTATCGTAATGCACGACACCGAAACCTACCGGAAAGCCAGTCCATGATTAGCTTGTTGGCTCTCACGTCGTCGTCTACGGTATTCGCAATCTCGAGAAGGCATTCCGCAGCACAATGTATGCGATCTCGGGTATACAGGGATTCGCATTGATGCTTCTGCTCGTGCGCATGGATTATCTTGCGCTGAGCGTCGGCAAGTTGGACGAGGAGTGCATTTGAGCTTTCGTCGCGTGTGCGAATTTCAGCACGAAGAGAGTTGATGGTTCCGTTGAGGTCATCCCTTTCCTGATCGGCTGTGCGTTGAGATTCTTGGACAGTTTGTTCGAGACATGCGATTTCGCTATCTAGTAGACGTGAATCAAAGAAATATGAGTTAGGGTGGCGGGGGACATACTCGAGCTCTCCTCTTGAGCGCGTAGCGACTGTATGAGGTTATCCCTCTCCTGACGGGCCATCTGTTGACATTCGGCGAGCTGACTGCGCAGTTCCAGGATGGTTTGCTCGAGGTTCGCTGTGCTTTCGTCTGATGGACATGGTTATCAGAAACCGGGCTCAGGGTGCAAATGAACGTACTTGGACTGTCGATTGTTTCGACCTCTGTGTGCTGGCTTTCCTGCATGCGTGGGGTCTGCAACAACGAATAGGGCGGTTTGCGATTGCAAAGCTTTTGGTGCAGGTACACTTACATTGTCCAAGTAGTGAGAGGGAAGGATGCAACAGAGTGCTCGGAGGGTGATTCTGTGGTCTCCGCTGGTTATGAGGTCGTAGTTTGATGATATAGCTATGGACCGGACGAAGTGAGTGTACTTGATGGCAACCCCAATTTGCTCGTGTGTCGTAGTATCCCACAAAGAGACCGAAGAGTCTGCAGAGGTTGCGATGAATGTGCCGTTGCTTGCCAGGGTGATGCATCTGGGATCGTTGGTCCTGCGAATCCGCCATTTCGACAGCATGATCTTGGCGGACACGTCGAAACAGTAAATGTCGCCGTCGCGTGATAATACGCAGAGTTGGTTGCTATCACTGGCCCAGGCGACGGACTGGTTCAACGACGAGTAGACTTTGACTGGGAAGTCGACGAGGAGGTCGCCATTGTCACTGTCGTAGACCCGAACAGAATTCCATGTGGCAGTGGTGATGAGGCGTCCGTCGGGTGAAAACTTTGCTGCCAGCACCGAGAGGTCGTGTTGCAAGGGGAGTAGTTGTTCGCCAGTCGACAGCGACCAGACGCGAACAGTCCAGTCATCCGATCCAGTCACGATTTTCGTCCCGTCCGGCGAGACGTCGACTGCATTAACGTCATCGAGGTGTCCTGGGAACTCCCTCACTTTGGAGTGACTCTCCGCATTCCACACCGTGACCAAGCCACTTCTCGTCCCACTGACGATCAGCTTTCCATCTTGTGACACCGCAATGTTGAGAACAGTACTCCCCGCGTTCATTGCCGTCCCCACCTCCTTGCTATCTTCTATGCGCCAGCGCCGAATCTTCCCTTCAATGTCGCCGCTCACGACGTGCTTCCCATCAACGAGGACCGCGGTAGAATATATGCAATCTCGGCCATCGATTACTGCTGCCTTTCGGTGAACGATGCTGGAAGGGGAACTGACTTCGCTTGACTCTTGTGTTCTCATTAGCATCGTTCTTTCAACTCGCTCTGTGCTCACCATCTCTTGATCTCTGGCGTACGTTGGACGACATAACCTGCCTAGGTATCAGATCGATGGGGAGAAGGATGGTGGTCGTTTATCCCGGTACGCTATTGGCGCCTGCCAGTACACGCGTCTTCTTATCGGGTGAATTCTTTTTTTTGAGGCACAATTGCATACGACAAGGCGAGGGTCGTTGCCGCCTGAAAAGGCATGAATTAAAGTCTGTCGCATGAAGCTCGCTCGTCAAGATGGTGTCCATCCCACCGTCGCAAATGGAAATTGTAAGGGGGACCTTCACGCCAATACTCTCTGAAGGAAATGCCTTACGGAAACTGTACGTGAGGAGCCTACTGTTAGGGTGAATTCACACCCCCACAATCACCTCGTGTCATGGCTGGAGTGCACGCTTTACCCACCCTTGATGCTCATATGTACAAAAACAAAAAACAGTGCATCCGATAACTTCCGTCCCCTAGCAGACGCCGCCCAAAGGTCCATGACGTTGAATGCTCAGATCCACCTCGTTCGTGAAGGCACAGGCAGAACACACTTCCGATCGTCCTTCCTATTCCCCACAGCACCCCCCTCCCGTACCATCTCCCGCACCGACACCCGATCCTAACCCTGGACTAGGACCTATCCGCGAACTCCACAATGGCAGACCCCGTCTCCCACGTTCTGTCATCCCTATCATTCCCCACCCCACACTCTCCACGCAGTCACTCATGTTTCCCCTCCTTTCCCGCTGTTCCTTTGCCCTCTTTCTCTCGTTCTGCTTCCGCTTACCTCACTTATAAAATGTTACTGCTCGTACCAGTACGGGCTGTCTACGCGAGATGTACGTTGAACCACGACGATCCACTAGGGCGATCTTCTCAGGTGATTTGCGACAGAGCTGGGTTGCTATGGCATAGATGAGCTCAATGTTCACCATTTCCCGGTACACCTCGTATCGATTTCCCCAAGGAAGACGATTCAAGGGGTTCCGTATTTCGTACATTCAAATCAGCTTGTTTCGATGCAGGACAGAGACCGTGCAATATGTGGGCGACGGCGACGGGCAAACTGCTGGGGGGATTTCCGAGGCAAAGTTCGTCTAGAACGTCTGAGCGTATGCCATGCCCGACCGGCCCCGGTGCGCAAAGCATGGGTGCAACCAATTCGTCTTGTCAATGACGAACGAGAGTGCCCTTGGTTAGGGGGCAAGAACGAACTAGGTGGGTGAGTTATTGCTACCACAGGGAAGCGATGGGCTGATCAACAGACGTACAGAGCCACTAACCGGGCGCCGGGATCCGATAGCTTGTATGCGATGGGAATCCCACAACCCCAAACCCGTGATACGCGCCTACAAAGACAATGCCCACCTCCCAGGACGTTCTCCGTTCATCTATCGAGATGCACAATGATACCTTTGAATCGTTGCTAAGCCTCATACCGTCAAAACACTATCTGGTGAAGGAACATGACACAGAACACCTCTCCCGTCCCTGGACCAACGCGACCGTGCAAGTACAGAGCAAGTACTAAAAACACGGCACGAACCAGAAAGCATCAAAGCAAGCACTCAAAGAGGTGTCCAAGAAAGCCAGACGCGAAAAGGTGCGAAAACGAAACATCGCCCCCCTCATAACGCGTATTGATTCGTTGCCTCAGCTCGATCCAGTAAACCAAAAATCAACCCTAGAGATCCAGAAGTTAGAACGAAGCTGCGCTCGAACAGAAACGGAAGGCGCTCAACGCGGATGAGAATCGGAAAGGAAAGCGCCTTCGCCATCAGGACCCGAAGACCCAAACGATGGTGGTGACGACGATGCGATGGACGTCGACGGTTTAAGGGCTTCGTGCACACGTGGCAATGCTTCATCGTCCTTGAGCTGCTCGAGGAACGTCACAAACAACGTGCAGCATTGTGAGGGAAGTGCAAAATGGCTGAAGCTGAGCGCAAGAAGGACAAAGGGAAAACGAAATGGAAAGACTCAAAGAGCAAACTTGTGTCTACTAGTACCAAGGTGTGTCTATTCACTCTGAGCGAGATGCGCCTGACTTGCTCTTGGAATCAATTACGCGTGACAGACCTACTGTGGACATCTTCCGGTAATCACGATGGTCCCCTTACTGGTGTCGCTTTCTCTACTCTTGCTGGTTCAATGAGTAAAAAAACTGTTTAATTCAAGACTGTATCGAACCCTACTCTCACACAGCTCACCACATGCGTAAAGAGAAGCGGGCAGCCATCCCAGATGAGAAACACAAGATAGTGGAAGGCCGAGAATGATGGGCGAAAGCTGAAGCTCGTTTAGAGGGTGTCGGGGTCAAAGACAACGAATGATAACTTGAGAAAGCGATCAAACAGAAAAAAAGAAGTGAACTGACAATGTCACCATGCGGAATGAGAGACGAAATGAAAAGCCGAAAGAACAAGGAAAATGCATCGGGGCGAAAGAAATGAATACATTTTCCTACGGTTTCAAGCGATTATCTGGGTGCTTCCTGCACCAGGTTCACAAGACACGTGACAGAAGTATGCAGAACCGAATGGATGGCAAGTAGCACATGTTCCTCACTAGTGTGAGGTGCAGGGCTGGGAGCGTCGAAAACTACCATCCCGAGATGGGACCTTGCATTTCCAACAAACGAACACTGGGCTATTGGGACTTAATGGGGTCTCCACTGAGACGTGATAACCAGGCTAAAAATTCAATGAGCAGGGTACACAAGCAATTTGCCGTCGACCACCCACTGGCCGCTGGCACTCCCAAGGCAGAAAAATCAGACCAATAGCGCACACCGGCGTGCCCAGCAGCATATTACCGGCCGGCCGTCGGTCTGTGATGAGTCCAAGAAATAAAAACAGAGAGGACTTGAACGACGTATGGCGGGTATAGCGAGTGTACACAAAGGGCTATGGGAAAGGATATGAAGAGATGACAAGTCGAGCAATTAAACTACGGAACGATACTCATGAGAGTGAAAGCGACAAGGGTGTAGGTCCAACGTGGCGCACGCACGTTCTCGATGCCCACACCAAAGCAACGATCAAAGGAAAGCGGTGGGAAGAGGAAGCGAACCGCAAAGTACGAGCATCATGTACATAGTATCAATCGTCACAACACGTCCAGCACATGCACACTGTTTATCAGCTTGTTCAACATCGTTGGTGTGATCTCTTCTACCTGAGCCGTGATCAGACTGTCCGTAGCAACCCTCCTATACGCTCCCACATTCTTGAGGTGAGGCGTGAGTAACAGCGCACCAAACGGTTGTCTCAGTCGAGCCATGAACTGCAGGCTCGCGTCTGCCTTTCTGTCGGCGATACTGATGAAGGGGGCCGGAGAGACGCTGCACCATCAGAGGATCCACTAAACGGTCGCCCAAGGCGAGAAATGAGCCGCGCTGTTCGTGTTTTCGAGGCTGCAAGTGTGACACTGGAGGGGTGAGGGAACGATGGCAACCCGCCTATAGAGGAAGACTGGTCGTCTGCCTGCTCTTCGAGAATTGTCTCCGCTATGCTTCCAACAGGTTGCTGGCCGAGGAGAAAGTCGATCCATGGATGAACAAGGTAAAGAGAGCTGAATCGAGAGAGGTCCTCCTCAGTCCTGATCTCCACAACCCCAATCGCTGTCTGTGCGCGGAACACATTCCACAACCCACTCCGAGAAGCCGATAAAGGCCCAAGTTTGAAATCGAGACAAGGAAGCTTCATCCGTTGTCCAACGAAAAATGGTACAGGGAGGTCATGAAGTCGATCATACAACTTCATGAGTGAGGTGGAACTGAGTGAAGGGGTCCGCAATCTGGTGGTCTTGTCCATTTCTGCACCTTTGAGCGCCAGCGGGACATGCGTTGTCGGAAGATGGTTGAACACAGCGATGTTAGTAGGGAGGCAGCTGTTGAAGCTGCCAGATCTCCCAGTCCATGCGAGAATACTCGTATCTCCGGAGCTCGTGAGGAGCTGTGCCAAGAATCGCCCGAGTGCCTTGTCCCCATCGCCGTATACGACTGGTAAGGACATGGAGAATATCCAAGCAACGAGTATGCTGCGTCTTCGGCCCGTGTCGTTTGGCGTGTCGAAGCTAGACGTAGCTTCTCCCGGACGTCATCCAGACCTGGTCGGAGTGCCATCAAGGCTCGGGCCGACACATGCGTTGCCTCCTCCATCTCCGCAACGATCTCGGGCGACTCCTTGTGGTTCGGAATATCAAGATCCAGGTACGGCTTCCAGTCTTCAGTGTAGAATCGGACCACCTTGGATGCGTGATACTCCTGCAACGTCCAGGCTCGACTGTTCCAAATGCTCCTTACAAGATCACCGCGCTTCGATGGAGAGCGGATGCCACGAAGCAAAACAATTGTCACAGCAGAACCTTCGTACCACTTGAACATGGAGACCAAGGCCTCTTGAAGCATGAAGTGATCTCTTTTGTCGATACAGCATGTATCGCTCCATGCCCAGTGATACCCAGAATCCCGTACGATCTTGCAGAACATTTGCAACTTGTCGTGGGTGAGGGACTCGTCGAGGTCGTACACCACGATGCGGAGGACTTTCTCAAACAGAGGCTCGTTGTCTTCCCACTTGTGCGAAAACGTCGCATAACGGTAGTAATCTGCGACTTCGTGGTTAATCCGGGAATGGTCGATGCGTGTGCTCATGGAGGACATCAACTCCCGAAGGATGGGCTGTGATTCGAATGAATACGCTTGCTCAGATTTGTCGAGGAGACGACCCAAATCAGTGTTAATGAGCACTAACGGAGATTCGCGAATGACGTTCTCGACTGCCACACGAATAGCCGCCCTGATCTCTTCTGGATTTACATATTTGTGACGAGTCGCTACGAGACAAGATCAATAGATGAACATCAGCACGACGTCGGAGCCCTCACCACGAATTTCTGGATCGGGCGACTGCGATATCTTCAAGAGCATCGTCTCGAACGAGGCAATGGCATCATCATAGCGTCCTGATCTCTGTAAAGCTGTGTGCTTCCTCTTGTATCCCCATGGAGAGGATGGGTCAAGCATGATCAACTAGTGAAGGTGCCGTTGACAAGAACGAACGTGCACGAAACAAAGGAACGCACCTTGTTCGCATCATCCAACGCATCCTTCCACAGACCCCTGGCTGTGTACCCCTTGCTCCGCCTGATGAATAGACCTTGAGGTGCTGCAGGATCCAGGGATAGAGCAACTGAATAGTGGGAAATGGCCTCAAGTTGTTGGGCATTCGTTGCTACATCTCCGAGGCGTTCTGATTTCTTAGAAATGCGCTGCTTGAAGTCTGACAGGAAATGGCCACATAAACAACAACACCTACATGGTATGCAGGAGCGCTCACCAAGAACCCATTCCGCCTGCTCAACATGTAAGTTTTCGTTTCCTCCCAATTCATTCATCACTCGGTGGAAACACTCGGTTGCGAACACTATCTGGTTGAGCGTTTCAAGTTGATCGCAGAGAGCCTGATGAATCTCGAATCTCGACGCCGTAAACTCCAGGGCAGCGGAGTGTCAGTCCCAAGAGGGGTATGTACCAGATCAAACGGAGAAGCTCACGTTGACTGTGGCAGCCAAGGCATCTTCCCACGAATTGTCCGCTAATTTTAACTTTACCCACTCCCTCAAGAGCGGCGTGGGGGATGATGGGTGGAAGGTTGTGTCACCATTGCTCTCGGGGGTGGAGAGACATCGGTGCATGAAATCTGTAGTGAAATTTCGATTGCATAGCCCACATTTCTTCGTACTACCCTGAGTGGAAACTCGACAGAGGCTGTCATCCTGATTGTCACGTCTATAGAGTTCGTCGTCGCTTCCGAGTCTCGGTAACATCGACATCATGGGAGATAAATTCAATCCAACATAGTACACCGGCGGGAACAACAAACATGGTCTCAAGCCACTACAAGTACAGGAACGACACTTTCCTCGCCGAATTACTCGAAGCTTGAAGGTGGCCTAGTCCTCGAGGACACGTCTGAAATTCCAGAGCTGCCCAGGCCTCGGGAGCTCATAGATTCCGAGTGTGACCTGCCAGTTGGCATGACTGGTATCGACGCCAATTTGACTTTATCAGCCGACCTTGCTCACCTTAGTCCCAGGTGTGGTGTTGTTCAAAGTCCACGCCCTGGTCGGCCAGATCGGACTGGGTACCTCGATCCTGGTATTTAGTATGAACGTTAGCCATGGCATGCCATCAATCAAGATAGGCACTCACGAATATGTACCGTCCTCTTGCCTCTGGATCCTCCACTCTCCTGGAAGTGGCATGAGGCTCACGAATACCTCGTTTTCGCCTGCCTGGCTGAGCCAACGGGGACCATTTTGTTCCAAGATTAAAGTGTAATTGCCGTTGGGCAACTTCGTGGCAGTCCACTACAAAGCAACACTCAGCACACAAGTCCATCGAGTAGGAAGGCAAGTAAGATCACGAAATTATCATACAGGCACCAACGGTGCTAAACGAGAATGGTGGACTTACAATAATGTCCTTGGCCCCAGTGATGACAGGGGATGTAGGTCCTTGCTCATCGGCACCGACTGGGAAGGGCGGCGGCGCCGAATTGCCGGCAAGCACTATAAAATATTTTCCATCGGGGGGGCCGCTCATTGTAGTGGGGGAGGCGTTGTGACTTTTGTGTGCGGTTAGAAATGGGTTTCTGGCTGTAAAAAGCGGAGCCTGACCTTGCATTATATAGCCATCTGCACGGGTTGGACCGGCTGGGATAAGTTATCGTGCATTCTCGTCACTTGCCAATCGCAGCACGATATGAAAGCCCTATGTGGAGCGTAAAATGGGGATAACGAGCATGATGGAAGTCATACCCCAAAACATGATGGTGACATTCGATGGTGTCGGCCGCTTTGCGATTTGAAAAGCCTCGAACAAGCTAGTTGGTTAATATCGGAGGTATTAGATGCCTCAGGGCGTGAAAGTATCATAAGACTCATTCGATACTTGCATTATGATACTTACTGCTGTTTATCGTATGATGATTAACCGGACGTTATACAGACCGGAACGAATAAACAGCTTTTGGCCATCTTGTTATCTTTGGATGGAAGAGGTTCGACACTAATCGCGTTTTTAGTCTATAACGGGAATAAGGTAAACGCCCTCATGTTGGACCCGGGAAAAGAGAAAAGTCTGAGCAAGTTTGGTTCAGGCTAGACCTCGGACCCACCCAGATACCGTCTCATGGGCTACATCTTCAGAAACGGCAGACATAACTACTACTTCCGAGATACCGAACAACTGGCGGCATGAATCAAAAATTGCGCAGCTGCTAATGCAGCTGAAGTTGAAACAGTGGTAGATAGCTAACTTCAACACTAGTTCTGTTGCTGCCTTTCCGGTTCGAACTGATGCTGGAACAACCACCCTTGAACGGTTGGGGCACGCACCAACCCCACAATCAAGATAAGTAAGTCAGGAAGGTGGAGCTAACGTATCGGCGAGAACCAAGAGATTCCGCAGCAGGAACGGGACCCAGGCGACGGATAATGGGCATCCATGACCAAACTAATCTCGTTCATTTCGCAAATATGCATGCAGCTCCAGGACCGATCGATCGATTTTCTCACTTGCGTGACACATGATGCCCGCTGCTAAGCACTAAGCCCCATTCTCTCTATATCACCGCGTTATCGCAGAATCGGTGGGTAGCACTTGCCTATCAAGAAACTGCCCTTCATTCCTTTTGTGTAGTTTGCACGCCATGAAGCGGATCGATGAAAGATGGGGGAGAAGATGCAAGGTGTGAACGATGCGGCGGTGCCAGTGGGCTGCGCAACTGGGTGGGCCTTGCTAGTAATAATTCGTGGTGTCGAGGGGGACGCTGGCTATGTGCACGGTTGCAATACCGGTTGGATCGAGATTGGCAGACCCACCATATTCCCATATGATGCAATGTCGATGCAATCTACTCCCATCGATTGTCGAAATATTGTTTGATTTGTGCATCACATTGCAGCATGCGCAGTCGAGAATAGCGTACGGGCGAAAACTCAGCAGCGTGTTAATAACCAGTTAAAAACATCACCATCGAGAAAGGATTTATTAACAGGGAGTGCGTCAGACGAAGCTGGGTGCAATTTCAATCACGTGCTCGTCTGCAAATGGAAAGGCTAGTTTGAAGACTTGTTTGTATGTGTTTCGCCCCTTCGTTTCCCTCTTGCGATCCATTTCCCGTCGTTGGACACGGCGAGACCGTAGACAGCGCCATTCGCTTCCATTGTTCCCACTTGTTTGCCGTCTTCCACTTGGTACACTCGAACACCATTAAAAACGTCGCTGAAGATGAACTCGCCATTCGCTGAAAATGCACACAACCCCCCGAGGTCGACGCCGATTTCCAGCCCCTCGTAGAGGTAGAGATCGTATTCTTGCCCAGCAGTCAGTGTCTCGGATATGCGCTCTAGCTTGTCACTACACACCTGACATTGTCGAAGACGTGGTATTCAGCGACACAATGTAGCATGGTAATGGTGTGTTTATGGGTGGGGTGCGGCTCTTCATACGTTGCCCTTGCTTGATATGGGCCCGTGCACATGCTCCATCGCCTCGTGTTTTCATCGCTTGTTCATTTCGGCAGGTCTTTCCACAGAAGCATTCGAACCGAACAATGGGCTATCTGCAAGACCGATAGCTTGTCACCCCTTTCGTCAGGCCCATCACCTACTCGACGAAAGTGACCTCTTATCCTGCACCGCGATCCTCTCGTCTATTTCACGTGCTTTACATCCAGGTAGATGCGATAGTGAGTGATTATTCGGCTCTGACATGACTCCATCTCATAAGTACATCCAGGGTCGTTACGAACACGACTCGGGTGGGGTTCATGCATTTATGTACACGGTCGCGGACACGCGCCACCATCAAGCCCCTCCGCAACTTTGTCTCCAAATCTACAGGACTAGTATGTAACGTTCTCTGCCACAGGCCATTGGAGAGCTGTGATTGGAGGATGGCTAGCAAAAAAGGAGATCCAGGTCGCCGCTGCTGTAACGCTGGTCCTGGGACCTCAACTAACAGGAACCGACTTTGCCAGCAAGGTCTCTCGGCTCTTCGGCGGTCCTTCCTTCAAGTTGTTCAAGTTGTCTCGAACTGGGCAGGTAGAGGATATCGCGGATCCTGGCACGATGACGGAATGGCCATAGGAATGCGGACGACCAGTGCCAAACATTCCGCCAATACAGCTATAGGTGGACTGAGTTCGACTGCGAAGGAGACTCGGAAACCTTACGATGGTTGGGACACCAGTTGCATAACGGACATCGGATCGATCCGAGATGACAGCATTGTATAGTTGTGTAGCTATTCAAGTGACACTGAAACGTGTCGCATCTGGTGTCATTAAGCGCTTGTTTTCAGCAGACCACTGAACGAATCCCCAGATCCGTTGACTTTTTCCACCGAATGCATAATCTGTACAAATTCACTCGCGTGTCCAACCATAGTACAATTCCATCCTTTCGAACACGGAATGATTCCAATAAGATATACATTGTTACAATCAGGAAACATTGGGTATGAAGGCTTACTGCGAGAGATACCCAGTACATCCGAGTCTGAAGTAACGGAAATAAAAGGTACCATGAATGATCGATATCGATGAAATGGAAGCTGGACACCGCAAAGAATGTGCTGTTTGCGCCCGTTGAACAAGATGTCAGACACTGCCTGACGAAATGGTCGAACAGTTGGTTTGGAAGTTGGGTCGTCAACACCTGAAGGTCCTCGCCGTTTTCGTCCAACATCTGGCTGCTCACGCTTCAGCCATGCGCACCTAGCTTCAGTTGACATGCTTACCTCGGGCGCGGCATACGAAGGCCAAGGAGCGATCTCACCGCTCTGCATGATACAATCGTGCTGAAATCTATTAGTCCTTGTTGTCCGGATGTGGGAGAAACCGGTGGAATTACCTTGCGGTGATGGCTACCACGACCTTGTCAGTCATGTCATGTTCACGCCACCACGAACCACTGACTCACCCACGCTGCCAGTCATATTCAACATAACTGGCATGCGCGTTGAGTTACGGAAGCTAAAAAAAACGAGAACGATCATACCGTCGGACCCGAGGAAAGCAAAAACCTGCAGATAACATCGAGTATATGATAGCGGATGGAGCGTGCGGAGTGCATACTTACCGTTGATGGAATATTAATTATAGCTGCTACAGCAAAATATAATATCCCCTGCGTGCGCAAACGCTCCTTCAAAGGAGATGTAGATGGCTGATACGATAGCTTCACGACGGACAATACGAGTACGAGGAGATCATAGCACATCGCTTAGATACATTGGGTGAACAGAACCACATCGAGCACAACGAAATAACTTACTGTACACGTAGACTCCTGCGGTCACCGCCGGTTGCGTATAATGAATAACACAAACTCCGTTTAACCCGGAGGCTTTGACGGTCGCCGTATCTAAATCAAGATCATTATGTTCGATGAAGACTGCGGGGACGAACTCATACTTGTCACCAATATGGTCCAATGTCCGAGAGCAAGTAGTAATAACAGGAGATGCACCAAGCGGGAGTTCTTCCAGATCACCCATCTACGCTCCTTGTAAGATGAAGATCAACCAACATATAGCACCACCGGGACTCACGTGCGGATCAAGAAATTTATGGAAGTGGTTCCTATAGCAATGTGCGTTGTTACCTGGGACCAAACAACTTGTCAACAAAAATGGATTCCAATTTGCAAGCAGAGCAGAGCGTCTCACTGCTATCGCTGTCATTACAGCTGATCAAAGGGATAAGCTGCGTGCAGAGACAGCGATACAATTGAGAACTGACGCTGACACGCGAGACCTTCCGACAATGCGCTCAGCTCGACAACACTGACGCGACGTGAAGATAAATGAGTATCTGCCGCCTGATCGGCACCCTGACACTCACAGCAAAACGCGGCTTATCAGAAAAGATATCCTTCCAAGCAAGTATGGCACCTCGGGGCGGGAGTCAGTGATGACAATGAAATAATGAAGCCACGATTGCTTACAAGTGGCCAACGGACGGGTAGACGCCCACGAATCACGGTGTATTCCACACGGAGGGTCAGAAGGTATTCCCACCTAGACAATGATTCTGTCAAGCACGACTTTGTACCACGGATGAAAAACGTACGTATAAATGCCCAAAAGGAAATATGTCAAGTTCCCATAGACCATGGCAAGTTGACCTTCTATCGCTGCATCTTGCCACCAGTGAACCATCGTTCAAACAGCTGGCCACCACAAAGCTCGAGAGTAGTTCAAGAAATAGGACCAAGGAAGGAGATTCAAATCATTCAATGGGCGCGGATGTGTGCCCACTTGGCACTAACTGAATTGAACCCGTCGGCCAAGGGCCAAGCTTGCCAGTGCGATGCGCCATCGATGACATGTTCAACGTCAGTGAACACCGCTTCGATAAGCCGATCGTCGGATTCAAACCCAAACAGAGTCAAAATTTCTCTGTGCGCAGAAATATCGCTGATTTGAACCTTCAGGGACGACCATCCAAGACCAGCCATTTGAATGGCCAAGGTAACGGCACTCGAAACTCATGCAACAGGTGTGCGAATGGTGAGATAACGGGTATTCCATCAAGCGGGAAATTTTCTTCCAAACGCCCCAGGTTCCAAGGCTGATGGATCAGCAGTAGACGTAGACCACTGGCACTGGCCTTCTGCATGGCAGGGCCAGTCCACTGTCACGTAAGATGCCTGCCCGAGCCTGAATTCGCTTTCGTTCTTCGGGTTCTCTGCTCATTTCTTTGTCATCTCCATCACTGCTTTGAGTTCGACGTTCCGCGTCGTGGTCATAGGCGATTCCATAAATTGACAGAGGGGCACGGTGCAGAGATGTGTTTCTCCGCGCGACTCGGACAATACCTCTTTGAGAGAGCTGCTTAGTAAGCTCTGGTCCCTGCAACTTGAACTTTGAACCATCCCTCCGATCCTCGTTACTAATCCTAATCGATGGGTGACACAATGAAACCATGGGCATTCAAAGAAGCGCCCTATAGATCCTGACCGGTAGGGTCCACGTGAAGCGATGTACTAATCAACTGGTAGAACCCAGACAGGAGTCCAAGGGCCGATACCCTCCTAGGTTACCGACGAACAACGCAATATCGTCTCCTGGGCATATCCGCCGGGGCCCCGTCCTCCTAGTGCGCCACATTCCGTTCTATGCATTGCCAGGCTTGGCATCCAAAAAGGGATGTTCTCTTCGATTCGACAGTGTCTTCCTGAAGTAGATGAGCAGCTCGTCGTAGATGAAAATCAAGGTGTTCTCGAGGTCCACATTTAAAGCTAAAGTTTGCCGAGATCTTTGAAGTTCAGTGTTCCGATCAGCGTCGCGTCCACTATACATGACAAGGAACTGTTATTGACGACCATGTCATCTCATTGGGACAGGTTTCGGTGAATCCTAGTCAATAAGCACCGTGTCATCAACTTGTGATTAGCAGTGCGACGAGTCGAAGGCAAAGAACTTAGTGCTAGTAAGTCGTGCGATGGCTCTAGGCCCTCATACTACTGTTGCTGTACTATGTCCCACCAAGTTCGAGTTCAAGAACTCGGAGAGAAAGTGAATGAATGAATGTCCAATTGTGTGAAACCGCAGTGCAGAAGGATAACAGGTACTAACTGCCCGAATGTCACAAAAGTGGGACATAACATGGCAGTAACGTCTCAAAGGTCCAAATTCATCTACTGTACGTCGACCGTACGAATGCTGTCCATCAATTCAGTCAACGACGTCTCCTCGCGCACTCGAACCATGATCAAACTGTCCGTCGCAACCCGTCTGTATTGCGCCCGCGCCAGCGGTGCAAGTAACAGTGCCCCAAACGACTGCCTGAGTCGGACAACGAGGCGCAGTGCGCACGTGTTATCATCGAAGAGAGCACCGCCGCTGCGCGAGAAATCCTCGTCCAGAAGGGGACTGACCCAGGGATGAATGAGAAGTAAACGTTCCATCCCGGATAAGTTAAGCGTGGTCTTGATCTCGACATCTCTGAGCATGGGCGACGTCGCACGATAAACAAGCAGGTCCGAGTCGGAATCTGATGCCGAGAGAGGGACAAGGTCAGCGAGGGGGAATGCAATCCCAGGAAGTCGGAGTCGACCAGCGACGAGCGAAAGTGGGGGGAGATGGTAGAGCCGCTCGTACAGCGCCACGCTCAGGGAAAGGTCAGGCAAGGATGACCGTAACGCCGCGACCATGCTATCCATCTCAGCTGTCTGAACTGGTCTTGGGGTATGCGGTGGCACGATTTGGTTGTAAACAGTCAGATCCGCGGGGAGGTAGCTGTGCTGGCTACTGGAGTCCCTCCCAGTCCACGCGAGAAGTGTCACATTATCCGAACGCGTCAGGATGTGCTCCAGCAGCCGACCGACTGCCTGGTTGCCCTCGCCATACATGACCGGGATCGCAACATTGAAGATCCCGAATAACGAGTATGCGATATCCTCTTCGCGCGTCGTTTGACGCATGGAAGCTAGGTAGAGCTTCTCACGCGCCCTGTCTAAACCTGGTTGAAGCGTGGCCAACTCCTGTGTGGCAAAGTTCGTTGCCTGTTCCATCTCCAAAAGGATGATCGGTGATTCCTTGTGATTGAAAATATCCAATCCAAGGTATGGCTTCCAGTCCTCGGTGTAAAACTGGACGACCATGGAAGCAAGGTATTCTTGATATGTCCATCCACGAGTGTTCCAGATACTCTTCCAGAGATACCCAAACTCCTGTTCCTCCGATAGGATGCCAAGAAGGTGGACAATTGTGAGGGACGATCCACGATACCACCTGAACATTGCGAACAGGGATTCTTGCAGGACTCCCTTGTCGAGTTGATTCACGCAACATGTGTCGCTCCATGCCCACTCGAACCGAAGAGTCCGTACGAGGTTGCAGAAACTTTGCAGCTTGTCGTTCTCGGTAGACGCTGGTAGCCCGTAGATGGAGATATTCTCGACCATCTGGAATGTCGGTTCATTGGGCTGCCACTTGTGCGAGAACATCACATATCGGTAGAACTTGTTCACTTCCGTCCGAATACGTGCACGGTCGACGTGAGTAGTCATTGAAGACCGTAGCTCGTCGTAGATTGGGAGCCCCTCGAAAGCTGCAGCTTGCCGTGTTTTGTCGTAGAGACAGCCCGTAGTGGTGTCGATGAGCACACGTGGCATGTGCCGGATAGTCTCTTCGACTACCTCTTGAATCGTGGCAGTTGGGTTGACGTACTGATTACGGAACTCTGTCCACAACCAATCAAAACCGGCCGTTGCGCGCATTATTAACAGAATAGCTTACCGCGAATGTGTGAATGAGGAGATCGCTCCAGAATTGAGAGCATCGTCCTGAATGCATCGAAAGCTTCGCTGTAACGTCCCATGGCATGTAATGCAGCATGCTCCCTCTGATATCCCGTATGGGATAATGGGCCGAGCTGGATGTCCTGACAGTGTGGGTCACATATGATGACAGTGACGTGAACACACTCCATACCTCTTTGCTCCGTTTAAGAAGAATATCGTTATTTGTCGGTTCGAGTGACAGTGCATTGGAGTAGTATCTGATAGCCTCGTCGTGATTCTTAGAGTCCCTCGCGGTGTCGCCCAGCTTCTCTAGCTGCTCAACACAACGTCCTCGAAAATCTAGGTGAGATGTTTGAATTAGCCGGGACTACGTCATGGTTGTAACCACCCACCACGTTCCCATTCCACTCGCTCACCGTGCATAGCCATCTCCTCTGGTAGCGCGTTCTGCAACTGACGGAAGCACTCGACCGCCTCCGTTAGGCGACCATCCCCTTCCAGAGTGTCGCAAATAACGCGGTAAACGACAAATCTCGGAACCTTGAACTGAGCCGAAGGAATGTGGAATGTCACTATCCATATTCGAAGTTATTACGGAATGCATACCTTGGCCGAGGCACTCAATGCTTCGTCTGGGGAGCCGCGAATCAACATTGCGCCTACCCACTTCATCAGTACAGCATTCGAGGTTAAGGGACTGAGCAACAACGCGGTAGAGTAAGCTGCAACTGCTTCGTCCTGTTTCCTGGTGTTCGATGCCTCATCTCCGACTCTCTCCAGGGTCATGATGCATCGGTGCGTAAACTCTGATGGGAGTAATTGATTAATCTATGCTAATGCACGACGCTGAAACCTACCGGCAAGCCAGTCGACGATGAACTGGTTGGCCCTCACATCATCGTTTACGGTATTCACCAACTCGAGAAGACATTCCGCAGCACCCTGTATGCGGCCCTGGGTGTAGAGGGATTCACAGTGATGCTTCTGCTCGTGTGCACGGTTGACCCGAATGAGGCCATCTGCATTGCGTTGAGCGTCGGCCAGTTGGGTGCAGAGATCTGCACGAAGAGAGTTGATGGTTTCGTTGAGGTCATCCTTTTCCTGATTGGTTGCGCGTTGATATTCGGCGAGCTCATCAACCTTGCGTCGGGCGTCAGCAAGTTGGATACGAAGCGCACTTGAACTTTCATCGCGTATGAGAAGATCGGCACGAAGAGAGTTGATGGTTTCGTTGAGATCATCCTTTTCCTGATTGGCTGTGCGTTGATATTCGGCGAGCTTGTTACGGAATTCTTGGATTCTTTCTTCGAGACGTGCGGTTTTGCTATCTAGAAGCGAGTCAAAGAAATATGCGTCGGGGTGGCGGGGGACATACTCGAGCTCTCCTCTTCTTGGCGGGCTTTCTGTTGACATTCAGCGAGTTTGTTGCGCAGTTCTTGGATGGTTTTCTCGTCATTCGCTGCCCTCTCGTCTGATGGGCATGGTTATCAGAAACTGGCATCAAAATGCAAATGGACTCACTTGGACTGTTGTCAACTTTTTCGACCTCTGTGTGCTCGATTTCCTGCATGCGAGGGGACTGCAACGGCGGATAGGGCGGTTTGCGGTTGCAAGATTTCTTATGCAGGTACACTCACATTGTCCAAGTAGCGAGAGGGAAGAGCGCCACAGAGTGCCCGGAGGGTGATTTTCTTGTTTCCGCTGGTTACGAGGTCGTAGTTTGATGAAATAGCAATGGACCCGACGGAGTGAGTGCACTTGATGACAGTCCCAATTTGCTCGTGTGTCGCAGTATCCCACAAAGAGACTGATGAGTCTGCGGAGGCTGCGATGAATGTGCCGTTGCTTGCCAGGGTGATGCATCTGGGATCGTTGGTGTTGTGAATGCGCCATTTCGACAGCGTGGTTTTGGTGGACACGTCGACACAGTGGATGTTGCCATCGTGTGATAAGGCGAAGAGCTGCTTGCTATCACTGGCCCAGGCGAGGGACTGGTTCAACGAAAAGTTGACTTTGATTGGGAACTTGATGAGGAGGCTGCCATTGTCACTGTCGTAGACCCGAACGGAGTCACGATTCCATGTAGCAGTGGCGATGAGGCGTCCGTCGGGTGAAAACTTTGCTGCCAGCACCGAGTAATCGTGTTGCAAGGGGCCGAGCAGTCGCTTGCCAGTCGACAGCGACCAGACGCAAGCAGTGTCGTCGCTCGATCCAGTCGCGATTTTCTTCGCGTCTGGCGAGATGTCGACAGCACGTACCCAACCGCTGTGTGCTTTGAACTCCCTCACTTTGGAGTGACTCTTCGCATTCCACACCATCACCAAGCCAGCTTCCGTCCCACTAACGATCAGCTTTCCATCTCGCGACACTGCAATGTTGTAAACGGGACTCCCCGCGTCCATTGGCGTCCCTACCTCCTTGCCATCTTCTATGCGCCAGCGTCGAATCTTCCCTTCAGGCCCGCCGCCCACAACGTGCTTCCCATCAACGAGGACCGCGACGGAATGTATGGCACCTCGACCATCAATCACGATCGGTTCTACTTTTTTTCGGCCAACGATACTGGGTGAGGAACTGTTTTTACCCGACTCTTGTGTTCTCATCAGCACCGTTCCCTCAACCCGCCCTGTGCTCACCATTCTTTCGCCAGAAGGGTGCGTTGGAAAACATACCCGGCTAGCTATCAGATCGATGTCAAGAAGGATAGTGGTGGTTTGTCCCGGTACGCCGTTGGCGCCTGGTAGACACGTGTCTCCTTATCGAATCAATTCACACCCCCACAATCACTTCGTGTCATGCCCGAAATGCACGCTTTACCCACCTTTGAGCTTGATCATCATACAATATCGAAAAACAGTGCATTCGATAACAGTCAGCTAGAAGACGTCCAAAGGATCGTGTTCTATGGCTCAGTTCCACCACTCGACTTCAACTCGTCGTGGAGACACAGGCGGAACACACTTCCGATCGTCCCTCTTATCGCCCACAGCACCCTTCCCATACCGCCCGCACCGATATCCCTGGACCAGGACCCGGATAGGCGAACCCAGCAACAGCGGACTCCGTCATCCACGTCCATACCCTACTATTCCACGCTTTCCACGCACATACTCGCGCTCCCTCTTCCTCTCCCGCTGTCCCTTCTCCCTCTCTCGTCCTCTTTCTCTTGTGCCGCTCCTGCCTACCCCGCTCATAGAACGAACTACGCGCACCACTACTCGGTGGAGGTGTACGCGAGATGTATATTGGATCACGACGATCCACCGGGGTGATGATTTGCGGCAGAGCTGAGTTGCTATGGCATGGAAGAGCTCAAGGTTCACCGTTTCCCAGTACACCTCGTATCGATTTCCCCGAGAAAGCCAATTCGAGGGCTCCTTATTTCGTACACTCAAATCGACTCGTTTCGATGCAGGACATACCGCGCAGCATGTGGGCGACGGCGACGAGCAAATTGATGGAGGAATTTACAAGGCAAAGTCCATCTAGAATATCTGAGCGTAGTCTGGTGACCAGACCATCTATGGGCCTGTCCCGTTGAGAGGCAGATCGTCGATAGACATCTTCCTTCCAACCCGACGAACACTCTTTAGTAGAGCTACACTTTAGCTAAATCCACACTAATGTCCGTTACATGCAAGCCTGTACGGAAACGTGTCTTATTACGCCATGTTCTACCGCGACCTTTCGTGCTAACGGTCCCAATCTTTTCAGTCCGCCGAACAACACATGTAGTCTTCGTGAAATGGCCATAGTAGCTTACACGTAAAACACAACGGGCAGAGATCTAAAAGAACGATCTCGTGGAGCACCTTATGTCGGGAGGATCATTTGCTGGGAACCTTCGGGGGTTGCTGTGCAATCTGCACCTTCTTTTCGGGGACTAGCGATTTCCACTTGTCTTGTGATCCAAAAAAAGGTCAATATTAATATTGCTCGTCACAACAACCACCTAGGGCAAGAACTCACCTGCGAAACCAAAGTAACTAGAACCCATTCCGTTTCCTTGGTTTGGTGTTGGGGGGGTTGAGGGTTGATAAAACGAGCCTTGTCGAATACGGTTCGCCTTCCAGTATCGACAACGTTGCCGGTCTGCAGGCAACTGGCCCTCCGAGATGTGTATCTGCGATGGTACACCGCATGAGTGACGTGTCCTACTAGAGGGTTAGATAAAGATCCTCACCTTCGTCTTCGGAGTAGAACTTCCAAAGTCTGCTAGCTCAAAAAGGAGCTCGGACTCGGGCCAGTGTATTCTGGCGATCACGTTCCAGTAAGCATCCGGTCATGTTAACAACGCACGTCCACACTGAACTCACTCATAAAAAGCGGCGTTCTCCTCGGGAACGTGCACTTCCTTCACGTGCCACGCCACGGGGAAGTCGCTTGCAACTACAAATGCTTCTTTGGCTATAGATTTGACGGTCAAATATTTTCCGTATTTGAGGTTTCGAATCAAATGGCCCGCTCCCAGCGGGAGAACTTCCCACTGTCATCGACTGCTCAGTGTCGTAGAAGGCTAAATAGGCGCAAAGATCACGGACCTTTTGGGTATCCAGATCTTTAGGTGGCATCCCTTGAGTCATCCATCATAAGGACGTGTAAAGTGATTCGACGGGGGAGACAGACAAACCTACGATGGTATGATCACTGGCCATCTCCATCGCAGTCCCACTTTGTCGGTTGATGAACGAGTACGTCCCACGGTGAATGGGCATTCTCTTCCGGGTGTCCCCGCGAGCTGAAGTCGAGGAAGAAGTCGTCTGTCCAAAGGCACGAAGAATTGACATGTTGAGAGCAAGAAATCCTTAGGAGAGAGCGATGGGGCCGAGTGAATGGTATTTGAAGCCCCCCCGAGGGAGATCCCGCCAACAGCCACAACCATGGGCATGCACACACCGCGTGGTGTCCTCTTGCGCCACGACGCCCAGATGCTGAAAGAACATTCTGTGCATTACCACTTTGGATCCGACGCAGACGGTTGACAAGTCTTCTCGACTTCTAAATACTGTAGGTAGCTCGAAAATTGCATGCGTGGTGCCCATTCGGAATGCAATGCAAAAACGTTGGAAAGGTGCCCATCGCGATAGGAAGCCCTGAGCATCAGCGTTTGGATGTGACCTTGAAGACTGAAGTTGGACGGTACAGCCCGCAGCATCGCTCATTCCACCCCAAAATACATACCCAAAGTGACCGACCAGAGTCTTCACGGCTCGGACCTCGAGTTGTGGCCCATCAGCCCGCCTGCTGCAGCATGTCGTCGGGTGGAGTTGAGATCCGTCCAAGGCAGTACAAAGCTATTCGTCACTCGTGTCCGCAAAAATGGAAACAAGGACCCGGTGGCTCTTGATAGGATTTTACGGCGTAGGCGCCGTGCTAATGATAGAGAAAATGTGGCGCATACCCTATGCAACAGAAGGTATGGATTCATAGAATCCAAATCCACATTGCGGATATGTTTCCTGCAGTGGCATTCTTGATTAATGCATTAATAAGACCTAGCACAGGCTGGTAGCAGTTGTAGCCGGTTGGTTGATTCACTTGCACTGTGATCACGGCTGTTGTGGATGTGGTGGCAAGTCTCGGTACCAACCGTTTTGGTCTACGCCCCTGATGGCATCGGAATCTTCCGATGGACGCGGTGTCAACCCCAAGTGTCCTTCCCACGATTATTAGTCCCAGAACATCACGACCGTGCGGGTCGACTCTCCAACTTTCCAAGCAAGCTGGATCGTGATCCATGTTAGAAAAACTCCATTGTATTCCTGGCGAAATTTTTTTAAGTGTCCTGTGAGACAATATGCAGTATCAAATAAAATTGATACATGTTGCAATGGAGACCAAGTGAAGAACGAATGCAGAGTCTGCATTCGATCTCCGAGCCGGGTGACCCGGGTGCCTACTAAAAGGAAGGCAATGAAACTCAAAAATGTTTATAGTGGGTCGCGTCTCTGCATCAGTAGTACTGGTGATCCTCCAGGATCAAATCCGATGCCTGAAAGGAAAACCATGGAAGCAGTACACTGGCGTCGCATGAGTGTCCGAACACATACTTTCCTCGCAATAGCGCACATGCCGTCTGTTGGAGGATTCCGCGAATGGTAAGAGCGATGACACCAGCATTCACGATGCGCACGTTTGCTAGTGCATACACATGAAGCCGGGAACCGACAACACCTAATCGGGTCGACAAGCATTGGGTTGGGTCGCCACAAACGCAAACGGGAGCCAGCACTCTAACCTCTCAAGTTCTGTGTCGCCTGTTGTGCCTGGGGTGCTATGCCAGTATATTGTCACTTTCATAACATGATATGTATCTAACGGGTGGTCAACGGACTGTTTTCCCGATGAGTCGGTGCGTTCATCGCGATTGTAAGAACCAACATCGCCGACAATGGGACCAGAGTACGGACCTGGCTTGAACCGTGTCGAGCACGAATCGCGACCATTTGCTAATGGCGTTTGGTGTATTCCCCGACTGGGTCTGGGTAACAAAAGGCTTCCAATTGAGGGACCATGTTGGCGAAGAACTGGATTGCAGGAATCAGAACAACGAGATCGACCTCAGCCCTCAATATTCAGGGACAATCTGCAGCAGAATTTGATACAACTGTAATGACATGCATTTGGGGGGGAAGCTTGCGGATTCGAGGAGTTGGTGTGCTAGCAAATTAGAGTTGAGTAGGCGCATTAGCCCGAGCTTGAAGGGGCCCTGCAACGGATCCACGAGAAAGCTCATGCTAAATACAGGGGTCAATGGTCTATCCCGCCCACATATACTGGCGCGGACGAACCAAGGTCCAAACTGCGATAGTTTCATAGCCCTCGTTTGGCTGCGCGGTGCTCGCCACACCACCACGCGAAAACATGACGCATGGAATGCCAGAGTCTGTCGTAAAATATGGTTGTATTAGTGTCGCGAATGTCATGTTATTCAGACCATCGTTCAGATTCGTGCGTAGTGAAGTGTAGTTGGCCTTGGACACGATGCTCCGAAGAGACCAGGGGTTAGTGACACTCGCAGTCCACGAGAATGTCTCAGTCTGGGCCGTATGACTGAACCTATGTCAGTAAACAGCCCGCGGATAAATAACGCACAGGAGAACCAACTAGAGCTCCTTCTGCTCATTAAGTAAAGTAAGTTTGATTCCACGTGAGTCAATGTGTACTCCGGTGACGTTAAACAGAGAACCGTATCCATTGAGCGAGCTTACGTTTGGTTGCTCTCCAGTGTAGTAACCTCCGAGGTGGCAAGTCAAGTTTTCACCCGCCTCATCGCCACAGCCACACAGTTTTGCTTCGTTCGCCTCCTCGTCAAGTTCCCAGTACAAGTCTACTCGACGTTGAACCGGCCCCCCGCTTGGGCCAGTGATAGCGAGCAACTCTTCGCCTTATCATGCGACCGCTATATCCTGCGTGTTGACGTGTCAACCGGGGCCACGCTTGCGAAATGGTACATTCACGAACGCAACCCACATGGATCGCCCTG
This sequence comes from Boletus coccyginus, assembly GCA_025782845.1. NCBI lineage: Eukaryota > Fungi > Basidiomycota > Agaricomycetes > Boletales > Boletaceae > Boletus > Boletus coccyginus. The sequence goes on from JAHZSR010000034.1 coordinate 312,455, forward strand.
GCAAGCAACGGAACACTCATCGCAGCCTCCGCTGGTCCATCGGTGTCATTTTGGGACACAACGATCAAAGAGCAAGTCGGGCGCCTGTCATCGAATACACCCGCGACATCCGGTCCATGACTATGTCATCAAACTACGATCTTGTGAGCAATGGATTCACACTTTGGGCACTCTGTGCCATCCTTCCCTCTTTCTACTCCGACAATGTAAGTGTACCTGCATTAAAAATCTGGTGACCACCAACCACTCTATTGGCCGTTCCAGCAGCACTCAGAAGTTGAAAAAGTTGACGACAGTCCAAGTACGTTCATTTACACCCTCATCCCGGTTTCTGATATCCATGGCCATCAGACGAAAGAATAGATAGGGAAATCCTGCCTGTGGAAAAACCGTTCAACAACTCCGCTCGCCGAATTCGATGAACAAAAGGATAGCCTGAACGAGATCGTCAGGTCATTACGTGCAGACCTTCATACGCAGGAAACGAACTCGAGTGCGTTTGTTGTCACCCTGGCTCGCATTTCCTTATCAGTCTTGCCGTCACTCGTATCCATCAGACCAAAAGATAGTGACCCTCAACAATTAAAGGTTGTCGGAGAACCGGCTCAGCACAACCAATCAGGAGAAGGATATCCTCATCATCTTCGTGCCGATCTTCGCATATACGACGAAAGCTCGAGTGCACACCGCGTCCAACCTGCCGACGCCCAACGTAATGTAGATGGTCTCATTCGGATCGCATCACTGTGAATTCCTGTATTCCCCTGGCTTGCCGGTGAGTTTCGGCGTCGTGCATTTGATTAATTACTGCCGCCGATCAGAGTTTATGCGCCAATGCGTCGCGACGCTGGGGCCCTAAAAGAGGCCAGCGCTAGGCAAGCCATCGTTGTGCAACCTCTTTTGGACGGGCATCTGGGAACGACAATACAATAAAATTTCCTTTTTTGCTACACATCCTCCAATTGCAGTCCTGGAATTGTTTGCCGAGTCGTCAAGCGATAACGTTACATACATACCGGGAGGTCACTGATTGTGGGTGTGTGAATTGATTCAACAAGGAGACACGTATATATGAGTGACGATGGCGGGGGGGATAGACTACCACGCATCCCTCACTCCATCGATCTGATACTTAGCCGGGTATGCCCCCCAACACACGTCAGAGGTCAAAGAATGGTGAGCACAGGGCGGGTTGAAAGTGCAATGCTGATGAGAACACAAGAGTTGAGTAAAAACAACCCAAGTTCAGGCTCTTCTAGTATCGTTCAAGTTCACCGAAAGGAAGCAGGACAGATCGTAATTAATGCCGGTCGACGTGACATATGTTCAGTCGCGCTCCTCGTTGATGAGAATCTCGTCGTGAGCGGCGACGATCAAGGGAAGATTCGACATTGGCGTATAGAGGATGGCAAGGAGGTGGGGACGCCAATGGATGCGAGGGGTCCTATTTGCAGCATCGCGGTGTCACGAGATGAAAGGTTGATCGTCAGTGGGACGGGGCCCGGTTTCGTGACGGTGTGCATCAGAACAGCAACGTGCCCGGACATATCCAATGGTGTGTTGGATGTCAGCATTGAGGATGAAGTATTGACGACCACGTCATCTGAGCATCGGAACAGGTTTCGGGTAGTAGGTTCTACGCGTGTGTTATGAGTCAAGTGTCCAATGCCCCAAACGAGTCAAAGTCAAAGATGTAGGTCGTGCGACGGCTCTGGGCCCGGAGTCCTAGTGTTACACGAATAACCTCAAATCAGCATGCTCAGGGGCTAGCGCTTAGAGTGGTGGGAGTACTTTATTGAGAACGACTATCAATACAGCAATTATTAGTTCTACAAAGGCTAAAGTAGCCTCGTTGAATGTGGGTTTAAAACTTGATAGCATGTGGGGATCCTTGTCGCTCTCTTTGCTCACTGGCACGTGGTCGCGAATGCTTGAGCCTGTATGTTGTACAAATGTGCATATTCCCCTCTCTTTGACATCAAATCCGCATGGGTACCCGTCTCGACGACGGCCCCTTCTTTCATGCAACTACAGCAAAACAAAAACAGCACCAATGTCAGCACTCGTCGCGATACACGAGCCCCATGACATGTTTGTATGTATGGAGTGGCAAGACAGCAAGGAAAGACGTACATGATCAGGTCCGCGTGTTTCGTCAAGTGTCCAAACCGATGCGTCACGAAGACCATCGTTCTCCCTTTTCTTTCCTTCCGGAGGTTGGCAAAGAGCCGGTATTCTGCCTCGGGATCGAGGGCTGAGCTGGGCTCGTCGACAGTAACGAGCTGTATGGGTGAAGTAAAGAGGCGCATGAACGTGCGTGCACTGCAAGCGTAATACCGATCAGATACCGTCGTGATACGAAGATGTTTGTGATCAGACGTACGCGACGAGCTTTTGTTTCTCCCCCCCTGTAGAATCACGGTTTGAACATGGGGTAAAGTTAACGTGGAGCCACTCACCCGAAACACTGGCGGGTTTCTCCAACTTCTTCTGGATAGCTTCCAGTTCTTTGTTTTCCTTGCCTGCGTAGCTGAGATAGCTAGTCACGACGGGCTCCAGCACCGTGTCATACCCATCCGAGAAGCCCTTTACGATGCCTTCCGCACCAGCAGCCAACACGGCCCCCTCGATCTTTCGCGAGTCATCCATTGCTTCTGCCTTCGACGAGCCAAGTTTGATATTTTCTTCGACGGACAGAGGAAAGAGCTGGTGCTCTTGCGTGAGCATCGCAATACCCCTTCGCAACTCAGCCACGTCGTACTCTTCAATCGGTATTCCATCTATCAGAATGCTGCCCGTAGTGGGGTCGTAAAATCGGCTCAATAGCTTGATGATGGTCGATTTTCCACTTCCGTTGGTGCCAACGACGACGACAAGTTGTCCTGGCTGGATGGTGAAAGAAACACCAGAGAGGGATGCGCGTTCGGATTTGCTGTTGGGATATGAGAATGATACGTCTCTAGAGTGCACATGTGAGTCTTCGTACAAGGTATTGCGGACATGATCTGCCTACCGTAACTCGATGCCCATTCCTGCACTACCCTCGTATCCTGGACGCGGGAACGGTATTTCACCGTCTTTCATCTTATTCTTGGTATCAAGGGCAGTATACACGTTCCTCATTCGGGAAAAAGAGCCTGGCCAAAGGTCGATATCCCATGCTATAGATGTGAGAGTATAGCACAAGGACGTGGCGACCTGGTCCAGGACAGCAAGCTGTGTCATGGACAACTTCGAAGGATTGGTGAACGCCAGGAAAGCAACGTAAAGCTAACCGACAGTTAGTATCGTGCAGAATGTTGGAATGCGACCTCACTGTCGGACCATCTGAACAGAGCGTCATGATGATATCGAATAATGCCTCGTGCTGTTGGGCGTACAACAATTCCGGTGCAGTGTCAGGGGTATCTCCGAGGCCGTCCTTTGCCTTGCGATACTCTGATATGCGTTGAAGAAAGGTCATGTCAGTTGTGGGCAAGCTGCCAAAGCTGGAGAAATACCATTCAACAGGGAGTTATTTATACCTCCTGCCATGACCTCCTGTTTCAGCCCAGCCCAGACGAACATTTCTAGGGCAGACTTGCGAATGTAAAACCTGTTCGTCGCTTCGACCAAATAGGCTAACCCCCACAACGCAAAATGGCCAGTCAGAGGGAAATTCTAATTCACATCAATGGTCGCACCTGTTGTCCAGAGGTTACTCGACATAGACACAAAGTGTCTCATCAAAGGGGGCAGCATGCAAAGAGCAAGGAAGACAGGTCCTCCATCACTGAGAGAAGTCCCAACGACATGTGCAAAGAGACGGAGGTGCAAAACAAAAGATATCGCGTCGTGCATCATCGCGATCCCCCCCTCCAGACATTGGTACACATCCCCGGTGTCAATGGTGGATATGGCTTGGTCTAGGAGAACGTGAGCCCTAGAATGGCGCTAGATGATGGAATAGACACTCGCCCTGAGAAGTTGGTAGGTCGACAGCCAACATGGCTTGAATTATTCCAATTGGCACCAGATACATTGGAAATCAGAGTAATTCTGGCTCACCGGAGAAAACACGAGCCTCGAATTCATATTTGATACGTGATGAATATGCTTGTTTGCTCTGCTTCCTGTGAAAAATGAATGCCAGGTGAATTCATATTTGCAGGCAGTTTCATTGACTTACGATAACCATCTCATATAGGCACTCAACACAGAGCAAGCGACTCTGGATATCACTGCCATGTAAAACTCAAACGGTGTCTGATTATCAGCGATGCCTCCTGAAATCTTCTTCTCGATCTGTCAATAGCAGTTAGTACCAACCTCGGGGAGGTTGATGCACTCACAAAGAGAAACAAGGTATTGGAAAAATAGAGTGAGAGTGGCCCCTCGATCGCAGACCAGAGCTGTGCTAGAAGGGTAAGTGCGAACAAGCGAGGGCTGATAGTGTAGACGTCATATAGGGCACGCCAGAGGAGTGAAAAAGTTGAGGAGAGGTTCTCCCATCGGAAGTTGAGCATGTAAAAACGTGAATCCTTCACTACCAGGACGCGCCAGATACCAAGCATAAGTTCTTCATAGGACAAATTGGCGTCGTTTGAAGCGCCTGGGGTCTCTGGCGGAGGGGTGCGTGTCCAGAATTTGTCGTGCAACATGGTAAGTGATCCCAATCTTGGGTATGCAGCTCGTGAGGTTTAGGACGACAGTGGGCGGATTTAAATAAGATATCGGTGACTTGATCGCTCCGTACTCGCGCTCAGCAAACATACAATCAGTCATGGAGTGGGCAGTGTGGCTCCGAGGCCCGAAGCATAGCCCGTCTCCGTTCTCAGAGAAAACCGTCCTACGGGGACGAATCAGAGTCGGTCGGCCATAGATCAAAATATACCCACATGCGAACCTCCGATTGCAACGGATTGTCTGCAGCGAATGGTCAAGCGCCCGAAGTGCAAACTATGAGCCAATGTGTTTAGGAAGACACACTGTTGTGTGAATCTTATGATTGAGCAGCAAGCGCCAAACCATATCAACAACTTCAAGTTCATTGGGCGGTTTTACCAGTGTCATGCCGAACGTAGGGCGGCCACAGTGAAGGCTTCGTATCGCGACGACATGGGTATAAAGACCCTGTTGTGTTGAAGCCTGGGACTCCGTCTTAGGTCACTGAACAGTGCTGTAGTACGTGGTCGGAAGCAGGAGAGGCTGGCGCGTTCGTTCGGCGGGACGACCAAAAGGCAGTACGCGGCCACCATGGATCTTCTTTCTTCCAGATTGTGCTGGCACCGCCTTCAAGTTCCCCCCGTGCCGATCTCCGCGCCTTGCAGTCTTCCCAACGCGCAAGCCGACTCGGAGCTCCCCGGAGTCACCTGACCGGTGGATCCGGGACCAGCAAACTTTGCGCTTCTGGTCATCTTCCCCCTTTCTTTCATCGCCATCCCTAGCCACCTAGTTCATACATTGTCTGCACACAGACCAATGTCCAATAAAACTACTCGCGATAGCTGACAACCTTTCCAAATGTGTCCGCCATACCCCAGGTCCCGCTCCGCAAGCACGACAACTGCACGATTTGGCTATGATCCACGAAAAGATTGATGTCGACTCCAAACTCCCGAATGTACCAGTTGAACACCTTTGGATCGGCTGCCTCGAACATGACACGCTCCATTGGAAGTTCCTTGAGGATCGCCTGGATGACGTCCGTACGCGGGGCTCGAACGTTCTCCGTGATCCCTTCGCTCTCAATCATGAGGCGCTCCACCCCGGCGTCTAGAAATCTCCTTCCAAGGTTCACGATCTTGGACGGGTCGCTGGTGCCCGTCGATTCCAGCTGTGCGACGTCCGTGTCTCCACCCGCGCCAAACTGAATCCCAAGTTCGGGTTTGGGTATCAACCCGTGACTCTGCACTTTTTCGATCAGTCGCAACCAGTCGTCTGGCGGGAAGGAGAGAAAGCCCGCTGAGAGTTCTATGACGTCGAAGCTGTGGGAATCCGTGGATTTGAATTCTGTCGTACGTGTCTGGGTTGGACGAGGCGTGACGTGCTTACCCAATGTCTTTGCATTTCTTCAGGTAGCGATCGACCACAGTGGTGACATCTGCATGCGTCAATACATGTTCCATCCATCCACCCTGGAAGCAGGCCAGCGCCAATATATGAGCGCACTCGTGAGCAGAAGGACGAGCCCCCGTTGGACGTACAGTTGAGACATAAACGTCGTACTCATGCGCGAGTTCGATCATCTCCATCACAGTTCGTTCAGGAAAGAGCGCAAATGAACCCCCTGCGAACTTGAACCCGTCGATATGATAGCCCATCGTCTCGAGAACGTCCTGAAGGTGTCGCTTCCCGTACGCTGTATAGTACGGGCCGCGTATTTCAGTCACACCGAGCTTGCGGGGTTTCTGAGTGCGCGGGTTCGAGCGAATGAAGCCGAGGCCTGTTTCTTTGTCCTGGATAAGTGTCTGTGGTTGTGAAGCTTGCGAACGAAGACTGGTCGTCATTAATCTTCGCCCGGTGAGCGAGCTAATGCCAACAGGGGACCGAAGCAGATGCATTGAGTGAGCTAGAGGGCGCAACGCAGACATTCCTGTGTAGTTGGTGAACTGGTGAGGTCGGTGTTGGAGTGGTGAAGGTCCGGTGTTGGAGTGGGGTTGGTGTTGGAGTGGTGACGTCATTGCCCCTAGGAAGATCCTCGACTCCCACCAGCAAACGAACAACGGAGAGCTCAGACTCGTCACGAACGGCCCTTCATCCACATATGCCACACAAAACAACAGACGAACACGAGGCCCTCAAAAACGGACGCATCGACGATTCGCAGCCCAAGTGTTCCTGCGATGGATAGATTGGGGTTGCCGACGCCTCCCAGAGCATTCTAACTGGACAGGCTCGCCCTACCAACCATATGGTAAGTCATTCTCGTCTGCACGCGGAGGAACTCTTCAAATTCTTCGTCAGTCATGTATCCGATAACCCTCTGCGTTTACATCAACCAGCTGACCACGATCCTCCCGTACAGAACAAACCTCCATAGGGGCCAACGACGAACTGGGCGAGCGAGGGCAAGCGAAAGAACCCGCGAGATGTCTTCGCGCATGCAGTACGTATGAAATCCGTGTCGAGCGTGTTGAGTTCGATGACAGGTTGTATCCATGGATCGACGATGGTGAGTGAGATTGATCGATCGACCTTCTTGATGTGGTGAGTTGACGGAGAATAGCAAGGTTATTGACTGGCAAGGTACGTACGGGATGTATACGGTGCGACGGTGTTAGAAACAGTTAAGAAACCCTTTGAAGTCCCATGGGATAGGTCAGCAGTGACGAAGGTAGGCTGTCTAGATGTGTCAACATTGCGATGACACAATGAGGTATTCCGCCAGAAGTAAATATCGTCCGCCAGGTCCCGTGGAAGGGTCTGGGGCAGAATTGAATATGGAAAAGTCGTCAGGGAGCCGCAACTAGCCTGTTTGGCTGGACAGGGACAGCCCCATAGTGCCTGTTGGAGCGGAGCGGCCCGCAGGGCTGCGTCGCGAACAGGACCGAGATGGTAGAAGGAGCCGAGACAGGACCGAGGTAGCAGGAGGAGCCGGGGTAGGACCGAGGCGGCAGGAGGAGCTGGGACATGAGGAGCAGGAGGAGTGCCAGGGGTCTAGACCGGCAGGTGCCGGGGTAGCGTAGGACACGATACGAAGGCGTAGACACATCCATCTCATCACCATCGTCAGCAAGGACTATCGGGGCATCGGCCTCTCGCGTTCTACGTGTCTCATCCTGGCTGGTACACTGTACGACCCCGTTTCCATCCCGCTAGCGCTTCTGCGTGGAACATTCGTTTTGGATGACGTACCGGTCAAGTTGATTGCTTCACGAAGTCATATGGGGCTCGGTAAAGAACGGGTGATCTTGTAAGTTTCCCTGACATCAGGCAGGTGCACTACGGGGGAAATTCCAACCGCTTCAAACTCTATTGGATCGCCGATTCCGGCCAGAAACAGGAAAGGAGAGATCTTGATGGCACAACAACTAAGGGGATAACTTCCAACTTGCTCGTTATTGTAAACGTTCGGTATCTTCCAAATCGGAACAACAGGTGCGAGAACGATATTTACCTTGCGGACCAATAGTTAACTCAACAGTTCGTTACGGCGGAGATTATCGGACGTGCTTTGTGACGAGGAGTTTAAGCACTTGGCTGTTCAGAAAGACATCCAGATTATCGCCTCTTGCAAGTGCTGGGCGGACATAAGCCGTTGACGTGTTGTCCCAAACGCCGTGATTGATTGCCGCTTGGTCTTAACCTAACTAATGCAAGTGACCTTACCGAAGCCAAGTGAGTCTTCCGCATTCAAATCTTTCTGGAACGGGAACCATTCATGCGTGTATTGCGTCGCTGTCGCTTTCGTGATGAGGTCGTCTGCTGGCAAGAGGGCGGAATTAGGCAAAAACGCGGAGACCGGCCCGTCGGTTCCACGCGCAGGTGTGTCTATCTGTTCTGACATGTCATAACAGTCAGTCGAAGGGGTAAGAGGAGAGCGTCCGCACGACACGTAGGGTAACATGTTCTTCCAACTCTAATTGCCATGGTTGGTTAAGTAAGCCCCTCGTAAAGGTAAGTAGATCTGACACACGGACAGAAGTTGCCAGATATGAGGGCACGAAGCGAGGTCAACTTGCTGATGGTGGCCGACCCACCGAGATCCTTTCCATGGACATAGTAGCTTTTCATTCGTAGGACCTTTTTGTGGGATCGCAGTTATGTTCCAGTAACGAACCGCATCTTGTGGAGCGCGGTCGCCATGAGCGAAACAAGGACACATTGGGCGACCCTTGGTCGTCCCACCGGCTATCCAAGCAGGCGTCGATCTCAAACTACGATTGCAGTGTTCATTTGGTCGAGATGAGCCCCTTCGATAAAGATAAAGATAAATAGGATATGGATCCCCGCTCAACCGGTTTACGACGACGCTTCCCCCGTTACCAGCTGTGCGCAATAGGGTTTGACTCCTCGGTGGCACGCACCACGACGCAAATTCACACATCCAACGACTGCTAGATTATGTAGTCGTAAGTTTTGAGAAGGGAGATCTGCAGTGTGATTGAATGTGGCAGCAAACCTCGCTGGCGCAGCGTTGGGCACAATAAACCAATGATGTGACACAGAATCAGCGATGCATGGCAAAGAGGGAGTGTCACCTACCCTGTGACTTTTTTCCAGGTCGAAAGCAGGTGTGAGCTGTTTAGTCTAGGCCTGGATAACATCGTGGTGGGCCAGCGTGCCCCAGGCTGCGGAAACCGTGGAACAGATTCACAATCAAAATTTCGAGAGGACGATCATCGGATCAATCCGGATGCAAACCCCGAAAAAGTGTCAGTGACCCGACTCCGATTCGCTCCGATTACTACGGGAGCCGCCGATGTTATGTAATATGATCTCAGATTTTCAAGTTGTCAGATCTGAATATTCTGGACGTTTCATGTTGACCTTGTCTCAGGTGTTCAAGTTAGAGCGTGCCCCAGTAGCCGGACTAGTCATTATTTCGACCAGCGGCCTTGTGACCCACTTTGATGAAAAGGTGCTTCCACTTGATCGATCGGATTGGCGAACGTCCAAGTCGTGTCATTCAAGGAAGAGCCTTTCCGACTCATAGTCCCAGTCCTGTTCCGTGATTCTTGTGCACCCACACACGTCTGCCTCTCCGGATTCCACCTTCATGCCTCTCGCCGACGTCAGTCTATCCTCATGGACACTCTTACTCGTCGCCGCTATCAGCGCAGCGGTTTGGGTGAATAGGGCCCGAAAAATGGCATGTCTCCCACCTGGACCCAAAGGTATCCCAATTGTTGATGTTCTCGGCACTTCTGTCTAGTATTAACTCTCTATCAGGTCTGCCCATCGTCGGAAATTTACTGGACCTCAAAGGTGACGCGTTCCATGTACAGGCTTGCTGGTGGTCCAGAGAATATGGTGATCAAGTCTCCATCATGATCGTCTTGCCCTTGCACTGAATCATAAACACCAGGTTCCGACGTTGTCTCCGTGACTACTCTCGGGCATACGACGGTCATCTTGAACTCGGCCCAGGCTGTTGATGACCTCTTCGTTGTCCGCGGATCCAATTACTCCGACAGACCTGATATGCCGATGCTGATCGATCTGTGGGTACTTTATGCACATATATAACGTACGAATTCGAATTCGAATAGGGTCGGCTGGGACTGGACTTTCGCTCTAATGCGATATGGCCCTCGATGAAGGAACATCGCCGGATCTTCCATAATCACTTTGACCTCACTCTTAAAGATCATCGAAGGATCCAGGTCCCAGCCGCACATGAACTCGTTCGCCTCTTGGAACAATCCCCGGCCAAGTTCCTTGATCACCTTGAGCAGTATGTACACCCCTCGTGATCACGGATTAGATCGGTATACTCACTCCCGACAGCTACACAGCCCGCATCATCATGAAGCGAGTGTAAGTGCAGACTGAACGCTGGTTTGCAATGATGGTTGAGCATGCGTACAGTTATGGGTACCACTTTGAAGACTCCATGACTGATCCATTTGTACTTGTGAACAAGGCGGCCTCTGAAACGACGTCGACTGCAACGGTTCCTGGGACCTTCCTGGTGGACACATTTCCACTGCGTGAGTATCTTCACGTGTCGCCGTTGTCCTCTGTTTATCATATCCCCCCAAGTTAAATATGTTCCGGAGTGGGTGCCCGGTGCAGGATTCAAGAAGAAAGCCCGTGAATGGCGCGCCCTACAGGAAGCAGTGGTGAACCGACCTTACAATATGGTCCAAGAGGAAATGGTATGTTCCTACTGGAACGACTGGGCAGAGGCGTCGCTAATTTCCCCTTCTTCCATCCGCATGAAAGACAAAAGGTACGGCAAAATCTTGCTTTGTCACGGATTGCATCGAAGATCAGATTAATGGTGCATCCAACTCGCTTGGCGACGACCGATCAAGAGCATGGCCGCTGTTGTCTATGCTGCCGGTAGGAAACCGTGTTCCGTGGGTGTTTCTGGCTAACCTCTAGCATTGTTTTAGGAAGTGACACTGTAAGTCTGGTCCATGATAATTCGCAGACACTTTTGGTCTCAGAAAAACTGTCGCAGAATCTCGCTACGATGACCTGCTTCATCCTTGCAATGGTCCTTCACCCCAATGTCCAGAAACGCGTACATGCTGAGCTGGACTCGGTTCTTTGTGGAGAACGACTCCCTACCTTTCAGGACAAGGAGAGGCTTCCATACTTCATGAATGTCTTCCGTGAAGTTTTACGGTGGCTTGTCGTCTGTACGTCTTTACGAAATTCATGCCCGCTCCACCTAACACTATAAACCTGTTAGTCCCGTTCGGTAGGCAATTTCACTCGAACCGCAGACCAGACCGATGACTCAACCCACTTCAGCCATTCCACATCGTGCTACGAACTCTGACACCTACAAAGGGTACTACATCCCAGCCGATGCGACAGTGGTAGGCAATAGCTGGTGCGTCGTGTTTCAACCGATTCTTAGCTCAACTTTCACGCATGTTGTTCAGGGCGCTTTTGCACGACCCAGATGTTTATCCAGAACCGGAGAGCTTCTATCCTGAGCGTTTCGAGAAAGGAAACGTACCAGACCCTGTCGACTATGCCGCCTTTGGATACGGAAGACGGTGAGTCACAACCCAATGAAGTCATCGCCCTCTCATCGCATCTAGTTCATGCGCCGGAAAGAACATGGCACTCGATACCGTCTGGATAGCCATTGCCACAATCTTGTCTGTCTTTTCCATCGACGCACCCGTGGACGAAAATGACGCGCCTGTGATGCCTGAGATTACGTTCCGCCGCTCTACGATCAAGTTAGTTCACGCACAATTAACTCGAGTTTGAAACTTAAGCCATTTGTTTCCAGCCATCCAGCGCCGTTTGATTGCACGTTCAAAGTAAGGTCGACGACTGCGTACGGTTTGATTCACCAGGAACTTGACTGGGATTCAGTTGGAATCTGAGATCATGGATTCAAGTTTAACGATGAGTTGTTATCATGATCTTCTTGCTATTCAGTCGCTCTTCCTGTAAACTACACAGATTTGATCGTGACTATCTTATTGACCTGTGATGGTGTGTATGCAAGGTACAGCTATCCTCAGTTAGATACAACTACATACTACGGAAACTATCAAAGACGACGATGACACGATCCAGGCTTTAATGTGCTCAGTAGTAAGGGAGGACTTCAATACCCGCACTCTTCTGGGCTTGCTTATTGACGTCGGAGGCATCGTACAAAACCCGTGACGAGGGCACTCAGGTTCCGAAAAATCATGTCTGCGAGGACTGGCGTGTGCGGCATGCCTCTTTCCACGCCTGGGCCTGTTCCGGTCAGGTTTCTCCCGGTGCTAGTGCTCATGGGAGGTTCCCGGGATATTGTTAAGAGTATACAGGGCGGGTTTGTGCTTGTGATTGCTGTAGTTGATTCTTCTGCTCGCACAACGGCCACTAGAGAGGAGTATGCCGATGGCGTAAAATACTACCGTATCGGGTGTACACAGGAAATACCTGGAATGGCAGCGCAACATGGTGACATAGCCATATAATGGAAATATGACATGTGCATAACATGAGGTCGGGCGGAATGGATGCCTCAAGGTCGGAGTGGCACAAAATGAAAGACACGAAGTGATCATGGGGATCAAATGACCCTCAGCCTGAGAGAGGAGCGCCCGACGGACAGGCGAGTAGACTGACAGCCCGAGCGTCCCTCTGCACATAGATCGCAGACCATGGCCGTCCTTACAACTCAGAGTTGAAGCGTAGACAAGACCAGAGCAAGAATAAGATCAGATAAGGTAAACTTCTTTGGCCTGCAGATCATTCGAAGAGTTTCGCCCGAGAGGCACGGAGGTCGTGCCTTCGCCCTCCCACGACGTCGGAGCCTGAAAACTGGCGATCCCTATGCTTCGGGTTCAAAGTTCAACACGGGACACTGGCCACTGCACAAGGTTTCTAGTGCCGCCGTCAAGCCAGGCCATCGGCCCCATCGTAGCGTGGAATCAAGTTACTGTACACTATCTCACGATGCAATAGCGAGACATTGCCAGCCAAAACATCTGCGTTAACCCCCATATCATAGCGGGCGCATGGTCAACCATATGACACTCCCATTGCCACCTCTCTATTCTTTCTCGAAGTTCGATATTTCAACCTAGTTCTCGTGATCACAGCAACCCCGCTCTGTCTGCGGCCGCAGGTGATTAATGACGCCTTGGAGCTCGATGATGTCACAGCCCTCTATTGATCACTGTGTACACGGGCGACCTTCTGCCCATAAGATAATTGCGCTGGCTGATCCCCCCGCATTTCATCCCGCGTCTTTCACCTATGCATTCATCCGACCTGTTTTTTCCAGCATTTCTGCTCGGTGGTCTGTTGCTTGGCTACCAGTGGTCCCTCTTTCAGGGAAAGCTGCGGTTAATCAAGTGAGTCGTCTTCCTATTCTTCGACAATGTTTTCACACGCCCAACAATCGGGAGCAATCATGCAGGGCATCGCAGCATTACCAAGAAAACTAGCATTTGGCCATCCTTCTTTGGCTTGAGCCCCGAGAAAACTGTGACGTGGAAGGAGAAATACACTCGTACGTGCAGTCTAACTCGATCCAGTGTCGGAGAATTTCCCACTAACGTCTCGCATATAACCAGTCTTCCAGAGGTTCGGATGGGATATTGTTTCAGCCGTTTCGTGGTTTCCACAGCCAGCGATCGCGTTCTTTGTAGCAGACCCCGTTGCGGTGAAGGTAAGCCTACGTTCTCGCTGGTGGACGTGATCTCACGAGCTTTTTACGAACAAATAGGAGATTACCCTTCGCAGATGGAATTTCCCAAAGCACATGGGTGAATACAAGATCTTGGAGATGTTCGGACCGAATCTTGTAACTACAGAAGGCGACGTCTGGAAACGACACAGGAAAATCAGCTCCCCAACGTACTCTGAGGTTGGTACTTCAAGCTCGATTCTGTAGAATGTCAATCACGTCCCTATCATTAGAAAACGAATGCGTTAGTTTGGGTTGAAACCTGTCGCATCGCCTCCAACACGTTTTCAGAGTGGGGAAATCGATTCGAGTGCAATAGTACCCTTGAATTCACACTCACAGTGAGGACAGTCATATTTGTAACATTCATGGCCCGAAGTCAACTCTGCCATCCCTAGTTTGCGCTCAAGGTCATCAGCGTTACAGGCTTCGGGATCCATTACGATGCTCTTCCAGCTGCTGGCCATCAGATGTCCTTTGGAGAAGCTATCTCGATCGTATCACGAAACGGCTTCTTGAAACTGTTGATTCCGGAATGGGCGATGTGTCTCACTCCAAGGCTTAGGAGGACAAAGGCAGCATTTGATGAGCTTTGGGCGTACCTGGATCAGCTCGTCGAAGATCATCATAAAGAAAAGGCAAGCTCCGAGTCGCAGCAACGGGATGACCTTTTCAGCGCGCTGCTTCGTGCTAACCAAGCAGACGACGGAAGTACTGAACACCTCAACAGGGACGAGCTGTTTGGTACGTTTCCTCGTTGTGAATTCTCGCTGGAAGGACACAGTATGATACCATGCTCCAAAGGGAATATCTTCATCGGGTTCTTTGCAGGCCACGAAACGACGTCTGTTACGCTCGCATTTATCCTCATTCAGCTAGCACGTCATCCAGAAGAGCAGGAGCGGTTATACCGCGACGTAACATCTGTTTTGCAAGGATGCCCAAAGCCGGTATGTGCATGTCTACCACCTGCAGCATTGATTTGTAGGATCCTCACGAAACAGACGTATTCCGATGCACACCGCTTCGTTCGTACCATCGCGTAAGTCTGAGGCGTTGAATTCGGCCTGTAGTGGATAGCTTGATACATCTGCAGGGTGATCAACGAAACCCTTCGGATGTATCCCCCAGTTACTGGGCTGCCCAAGCAATGCTCCAAGGCTACGACATTGACATGTGCCGCAGCAAACTCCAGCGATGATCGGATGATTGTTCCTATTCCTGAAGGTTCGACGGTAATAGTCGACGTTCCGGGCTTGCACTACAACGGTATCTCCGCTCGACATGTCAATAAATTAGCGACTTACATATGGAAACAGAAAAATACTGGAAGAATCCTTTCGAGTGGAATCCGGATCGATACCTGACGGAATGGAATGCAGACGCGTTCGCTCCGTTCTCTATTGGAGCTAGGGCTTGCATAGGCAGAAAGTCTGCTAAAACTTGCACTGCTCTTCTGTGCCCAAGACTCACTGCTTTTTGTTAGGTTTTTTGAGACGGAGGCCATTGCTTTGATCAGCATGCTTGTGGCTCACTACGAAATCCAACTTGCACCTGGATCGCTGGTGCCTTCTGGAGAGATCGACGTGACAGCCGGCATAACTCTCATGTACGTGTAGCTGGTCGTCCACTCTTTTACATGTTTGGGCTGACCCGATCATTAGCCCAAAGGGAATGCCCCTTGTGTTCTGCAAACGGAAACATGACTAGAGGTAGGTTTTTGACTCATCGGAAAAGATCTGCATGTATATATGTATGATCCCGGTAGCTTCAGTGTAACAAGGTGTGGCGATATGACTTTTAATTGTGGGAATCTTTGCGAGACGAGACATGCCAGGGCCAGGGCCAGGGCTACACAGTATTGCTTGAGATTGAAGGCTTCCTGGACGGCCTGATCACCGTCTCCGGGCTGGTTGGTAAGGAGCAGCCAGACAAGTATAACGGAGATAACGGGGTTCCGAGGCGAAGAGATATCGCGAGCTGTCCGGCATCCTGGTATCGAAGCTTTGACAAAGCGTGTCGCGAAAGAGGAGACTTCCTTATTTGGCGTGTTGTCGCTAATAAAAAGCTCACATGCGTGAGACCCACCGATGTAATAGCAAATTCATCGGGATTCGGAAGCAGAAGGCCCGGACGCATCCTATCGTCGGCGTCGTACAAGCACACCGTTCGCAGAACAAGTAATACTTAACACGCAGGACGATATAAAGGAATGGTACTGCCCATGATAAACGGCACACCCAACTCATCTGCTGCTTGTTGGTGTGCAGTACCTTAGGGATTCGATGAAACGACTCGGACACCAATGGAACTTATCCGGCCGTGCCCGAGGTGTTGCAGTATTAAACCTCAACCTTATTATTTCGCTCGCCTCCCCTACTTTCCGGCGCACTTCACAAAATGAAGTCGTGTCGTACCCTTACAGCATTCGCATACGGCGGGATGGTAATGTCCCAAGCTACTGTGACGCCACAGTCTTTTGCGGCATCCACCTTTGATGTGGTGATCGTTGGAGGCGGAACAGCAGGTCTTGTACTACACTCACAAACCCCCAGTCATAACTGGGGTTGCCATACAGGGTGGCATCCGGACTCTGCAGGTAGGTGTTGGCGCCATATGGCATGTCAATGACAGGATCACCAGATTCATTGTATGATCCAGCATCGATAACGCCCACACGGAACCGTTCGGCAGACAGTCTGTTCGCGTCCTCAATTGACATTAGGCGATCGTTCCATCCATTTCCCACGGTTGGTCTAAATTCACTCTGCTCTGATTTTGCCTGACGCCCTCCCGCAGTGGCAAAGTCTTGGGTGGCTCTTCTGCCATCAATGCAATGGCATGGCAACGTGGCCATAGCACGGACTACGACGCGTGGTCCACAGTGTTTGGAAACGAAGGCTGGGATTTCGGTTCACTTCTCCCCTATTTCGAGCGCGTGGAAAACTGGACCTCTCCCTGTTATAGCGCAAAGTTCCTTCCTGAAACGACACCTGCCGACTTCGGAGCCCTGGCTTCTGTGCAAGGCTTCGAGGGGCCCGTTCAAACGCGGTATAATACATATCTCCTTCCCCTTGACACTCTTTTGGGTGAAACTAGTGCAAATCTGGGTTACCCGCTCAATTACAACCCTGACAATGGGGATACTGCATACGTTGCTCTTGCTGGGATCGACAGCTCCGTCGACATTTCCACTGGAAAGCGCAGCTATGCTGTTCCAGCGTATTACAACTCGGCGGTGAGAAAAAGAGAAAACCTGTCCGTGTTAACCGGCGCCCTTGCAAGTCGAATCATCTGGGATAACTCGACTCTTGGAAATGGTAGTGTCACAGCCACAGGGGTAGAGTATATCGCCAATGGTACCACTTATGTCGTGAATGCGACACGGGAAGTCATTCTGTCTGCTGGTAGGTGTTAGGTTGATAACTGAGATCATATAAACCGAGTCCTTTATCAGGAAGCTTGAAAACACCCCAACTTCTTGAACTTTCCGGTATTGGAAACGCGACGATTTTGCAAAACGCGGGCGTGCCAGTCGTACTAGACTTCCCACAGATTGGTGAGAATCTGCAGGACCAACCCCTGACCGCGACCGACTACATCGTCAACGAAGGTGTAATGACGCTTGGTAAGAAACCCGCTCGATGGATACGATCTCCTGTTTAACATCGGGATATCGGGATATAGATTGGCTCACGTGGAATCAAACATACTTTAACGAGCAGAAGGAGCTCTAGTCAGTTCCTCTGTGCGTTATTTATCCGTTTCCTGTTTACTGACATAGGTTCAGTGATACGGCCCAGAGCGGCGCATTCTCGTGGACCCCAAGTGTCACTGGCCCCTGGCCGCTTCAGAGCATCATGTCCACTGCTAACTACACATCACTACGCACCAACCTGAACAATGTCCTCACCAACATGACATTGACGCCACTGCAGGCTGCCCAATACAACCTTACCCTACAAATGGCAGACTCTGGAATTCCATACGTCATGCTTACCTATCTGTCGCGTGCTGTGGTGAGCACCGTGCAGCCCAACGAAGGCCATGTAACTATGGCAGTTTGGAACTTGGTTCGCCCGCATCAATCTATGTGGGGAGACAGATTATTAACCCCTCTATTCAGTACGAGCTTTCTCGTGGATCCGTTGTAAGGCCGATTCAAGATTGATTGGACTACTGCGCCCACTCAACTCTAATTTGCTAGCACATCAACTCCTCGAACCCGGAAGCTTCCCCTGTAATCGACCCCAAATACATGTCATTCGAGTGGGGTAAGATTCTGCTACAGTATATTACAGAAGCTGAGACGGAGTTAGATCTCGCTGTTCTGACTTCTGCAACCCAGTTTTCTGTTAATATGGTCGCTTCGGAGCCTTTTGTTAGGCAGATACAGTCGAAGAATATACCAAATACTACGGTTCAGACTGTTAGCCAGTGGTCGCAATTCGTGCTCGACACTGTTCAGGTCCGTACTGTAGTCCCATTGTCTGCGATGATGGTTCTTACAATCGATACGAACGTATCGTCCCCTCGGGCAAACAGACCGTTAACCACCCATTAGGTACATATCTTGTTAAGAAAGCGATCAATGTATTGACATGGTACTCCAGGCACAACACCAATGGCAGCAAAGAACTTGGGAGGTCAGAGCGTCGGCATTTTTAGCGACTGTGCCTAACGCTTGTCGATCTGGTTAGGTGTTGTTGATTCCCGGCTTCGCGTGTATGGACTAACGAACGTGCGCATCGTGGATGCTGGCGTCATCCCTCTTACCATTGGTGGACCACCTCAACAGACGGTCTACGCTATTGCGGAGAAGGTATGTGTCCGGACATTTATACGGCGCCAGTGAACCGCTTATATTTTTTCTTGCAGGCATCGGATTTGATCCTGGAGGATCTCCAATGCTGATGCAGAGGCGAATGTCAGTGTAGGTTCCACAATGGTTTGCACTGCCCTCCTTTTAGTCAGCACCCCAACCGGCACGGCGGTCAGACGCATCCATTCGGCACCTGGACTCCATTGCGGAATTTATTTATCAATCTAATATTGGGTTGATGGTAGATACCGCCGTGTTCAAAGGACAGTTGGTAATTTGTCCCAGGAATAAATTTGGAAATTTCTGATGTTTGACATGGATCATTGGAAAGCAGGAAAGTCAACTGCACCGTCGTCGTGATGGGCCTTCTAGTGTTGGGGATTCAAATCTTCTGACGTTCTGGGACTAATAATTGTGGGAACGCAGCTCGTGGCAGGGTCACCGTACGGTGAACAGCGATCGAGCTTAACGTTTGATACCGTTTGATGACGGAACGATCACCCATAAAGACACCACGATGGTGCATAATCGATGATCGATGAAACCTTGCGGCTGTGATAGGTTATCGTTACCATTTTATGATGACATGTATTACCTTATTTTGGTAGTAAGCCGCCGGTAACGGCGTCATCGTGTTTGGAACATGTTATGTTTCTGCAACTTTTGTGATGGCAGGGAAGACAAGGATCGCCATGTTAGTCGACCGAGGGGCCTACACCGAAGAGTGAATAACCCTTGAAACGTTCGCCATATATCGACACGCCACCAGTTCCACTAGTAAAGTCGTCTCCTTGGATCATGAACTGCATGCCCCCGGACACTCTGCTGCACCGTGCCGAAAGGGCGACCTAGGGTAATTAGAGCTTTCCTTGTACCCCAGATTCCTCATCCTTTCCCGTGCCTGCGGCCAACTCACGGAAGTTGCGGGCTGTAAGCAGGACGGTTTCAAGTTCGTTATACGATACGCCCCCTCAGTTTTGAGCCTATCGAGACGTCAAACTGTGACGTGTGGGTGGTCAGACTCTCAGACACGCCATTCAAGAGGGGGAGTAGGACGTACAATGACGTTCTGACAAAGCAGTGAGGTAGTGCTCAGAATCTTCGTCGCTCGCAACGACTGCGATGTGTTCTTGCTCAGATCTGAACAACTGTGTTGCCTATTCAGGCTCGTCCACTCCGTACAATGCATCTGATCGTTATCGTCCCTGTGTTCGCCGTCCGTTCTGTGTCTTTCACTCTGTTCTTCTCATTCGAAAAATCTATACGCACTAGTGAACCGATCTCTAGTGCAAGCAAGGTTTGGCACTTCCCAAGTTTCTACTATTTGGCACTGTTTGTATGTTAGCCTGCTTGTCGTTGACTGAATGCCTTCCTGACAAACAATCTCCTCACGCCATCGTTTGATGCTGGCCCCCTCGCTGTTTTTGTCCCTCCCTTGGAATCTGATCCCAACGCAGGCCCCTCTGTTTATCCTGTGACATCGCCCATGTTCGGAGACGTCGAGATCAAGACCTCGGACAATTTTCGGGGATTCATGTACCCATCGCGGACGGTGTACCGGAGCAGCATCCTGCCGTGGTTGAGGTGGTATCTCGTTTGTGATGACAAAACGACTGGCATTTGTTCTTGTGCTAGAACTCACGCTGTCGACATTTGAACGTGTGGAAGCCGTCCGTTGCCACATCTGCCCATCACATGGAGTCACTAGACATCGTGTTGTCTGGTAATTATCATTGTTGAATCGTGTTGACCCCGTATCACTTGGTATGGGTTTGGGTTCTATTATGGTGTGAGTGAGCTGGTCGGGCCGTCCTCGCGCATTCTAAAAGCTGATGGATGTCTACACAAACAGAAGACGCACAAGTTTTCCCTCTACGACTAGGTGACCCAGTATCCCGCTGGCATCGTCGGCGCTTTTGTTTCCTACCACCTCAGTGCCCCCAGATTTGTCCCAGGGTTCGCCGTCCGAGTAGACGGGGATGAGAACGCTGATCTCCCTGATTAGCGCGCCACATTCGACAAGCATTCCGATACAAGTGGTCCCGTGCGGATGGCACATGCCAGTTGTCACCGAATTTGCTCAGGCTATTTACATACTTGGTCGATACAGCGTTCAATCGTCGTTCCTTCAATTTGAGGCCGAGGACTTGATTGTTATCGCTAGAACGGTACATTTAGTGAGAAACCAACTCTTCTAGTTGTAGTGCATTTTCTATATCTGTTGGTGCACCCTCTTACACAGTTCGTCAACAGATTTTTCATTCGTAGGGAGACTTTGCGGATCAGGTGTTCGCCACCATGCATCGCTTTTGATCGCTGCCCACGAAAACGATATCATTATCAGAACTCCAAAGGCGGTGGGCCCCTTGAGCTCGTCTTCGGATGCAGTTGGGCACGCCACCGAAGTGATTCTGGGCCTGTAATCCATTACCGGAATGGTTCTCCTGGCACTGACGACACAGTGGTGACGTTGTCAATACGAACTGGGGTCTCGTTGCCGCTTCTGAGTAGATCAAGCACCCAGGACGGCGAACTTGAAGGTGGGCGGAGTTGCATCGCGGGTGCAATCCTGCCTACTATCGTTGTGCTGGATTTGCACATATGCAGCAGTATAAGAGGCAGCCCTCGGTACAATCCCGAATACCTTTGATTTCCGATGGATGCCCTTGGTTCAATCATTGACACAGTTGGACTGTACAAAATTTCGTTCTCGTTCCTGTTCGCCGTCACTTCCGTCCATGCGCTCGTCACATATCTTCGTGGTCCGTTTCGAAAGCTACCCCCCGGGCCAAAGGGCCTTCCACTGCTAGGGAATGTCCTTCAAATCGCTGGTGACAACCAATGGACGACATTCACAGATCTGCGAAACAGATTCGGTATTGCCTCCGACCTTTCATTTCTGTATGCCACGTCTGACCTCAAGGAACTCCAGGCGATATTATCTACCTCAACGTAGCTGGCAGTCACATGGTGGTCATCAGCTCTCAAAAAATTGCGGCGGACCTCCTCGACCGCCGTGCTGGTATATACTCGGATAGGCCCCGAAACATCGTGGCTTCGGATATCATGACGCGTGGCCTCCTAGTCGCGTTCACTCGGTATAATGATGTGTATGTACAGACTCGTATGGCACGGTTTCGTCAAGTTGACCCAGGTGATAGCTGGCGTCGTCTTCGCAGGGCCTCCCACGAGTGTCT
Organism: Boletus coccyginus; assembly: GCA_025782845.1. Lineage (NCBI taxonomy): Eukaryota > Fungi > Basidiomycota > Agaricomycetes > Boletales > Boletaceae > Boletus > Boletus coccyginus. The sequence continues at coordinate 334,275 of JAHZSR010000034.1, forward strand.
GAACAAAGGTGTCATACATCGCTTCCAGCCCACGCAACACATCGAAGGTGTACTCCTGGCATGCGGCCTGCTGGCAGAGCCGGACAACTGGGATGGTCATCTACGTCGAACAGCCGCATCTGCAATCATGTCCATGGTATACGACGAACCCCCCATCATCTCAGGAAACGATCAGTCAGTCAGGTTTATCAACGACTTTGTTGCTCGCATTGCGCGTGCCGCGCTTCCCGGTGCTCATTTGGTCGAGTTCTTCCCTTGGATGATGTATATCCCAACGAGGCGAGCAGCGTCACCGTGGAATCGCTGAACGGAAGATCATCTGAATCATTTTAGTCTAGCGCCATGGAGACAGAAGGCAGAGGCGTCGTACATTGCGGACTCCGCAATGTTTGAACGCCTCTTCCGACGTGCGCAGGACCGGATGGTGTGTATGCATTTCCAACAACACCGACGAATCTAAGCTCTCCATAGAAAAAAGGAGAAGTCCGTCCGAACCTCTCAACAGCATTACTTGAAACTGCCGAGAAACATGGCATTTCTGAGCAAGAGAACTCTTGGTTGGCTGCAACGATGTAGTACGTACTTCACAACTCTCCCAGCCACTGTGCACTTATGACGACATATACTTCTTTAGTGCTGGTGGTTCAGATACTACCTCCGCGGTCTTGGCTTGGTGGATGTTGGCGATGGTGGTGTATCCGGAGACGCAGAAGCGCGCTCAGGCAGAACTGGATGCTGTCGTTGGACGTGATAAGCTCCCTACCTTTGCAGACTATGAGAACCTTCCGTATATCCGCGCGATGGTCCGTCTCATGTTTACCCCATGCACTTTCATTCGATTGACACCCGCAACTCAGACGAAAGAAGCGTTGAGATGGCGTCCTGTGGTACGCTGATATGTTTACATAGGCCGTTTTATGAAACTTACCCATCGCAGGTCCCGGTGGGAGTACCACGCCGTTCCATGGAGGTGTGTGGTAAAGGCTTGTATTGGAAAGCAGTCACTGATCACATCTTCTGGCAGGATGATTGGTATGGAGGTTACTTCATCCCTGCAGGGACAGTCGTCATCGCAAACATCTGGCACCTCAACAGAGACCCCGAGATCTACGGCGCAGACGCCGGACACTTCAATCCCGCACGTCATCTGGACGAGAGAGGTCAGATCGCCCCGGGAACGACAGACTCCAAGGAAGGACACTTCACGTACGGGTTTGGAAGACGGATTTGCGTCGGCAGGCACCTCGCGAACAACTCGTTGTTCATCAACATCGTGATGGTCCTCTGGGCGATGAATATTGAGCCCGCCACGGACGCGCAGGGAAAGCCAATTCCGATCGACGTGGATGGATGTGTGGAGGATGGTCTCGTCGCGTACGTACAAGGTTGGTACTTCAAGGGTATGGATACGCTGACGTTCTCCGTGATATGAACACTGGCAGGCGGCCCATTCCATTCCAGATCAAAACCACGCCGAGGTCCCCCGAGGCTGCGACGATTCTCGAGCTGGAGAGAGAGTCGCATGGGCTTCCAGCGTTCCAAAGGAAAGAATGAAACATCGAATACTGAGCTGTTGCCCCAAAAGTCGGGATATTACGTGTACATGTCATATGTTGTATGTATCATAGATAACGGATTTCTTTCCATTACCGAGGGTCGACTATGAGGCGGAAGTACATCAGACAACTTGGGCAATGAAGCCATATCCCGATCAATACCAATACATATGATTCGACGGTCCAGGCCAACTGAGCTGAATTCAGTTGAGTTGGATGCCAAGGTCTTCGTTGTCGGACTGGTGATGACGTTTGTAGCCAAGTAAAAGGAAAGGTTTATATAGCGGTCCTCGAACCTGGTCTGACCATCCGTGTTGATGCGCCCGTCGCCCCCACGTCTTGTTGTGGCATTTTGCTAGTAAGCATGAAGGCCGTCTCACACGTGAATTGCTTACGACGTCCCCTAAACTTAGCGTATACGTCCCATGGAATTGACATTGTGGGGTTGGGATGCGAGCAGCTTCAATTTCCCGAGACCAAAGGCATGGGCTCACGTCTCCAATGAAGTCAAAAACTAAGAATACGTTACCTCGGCAAATCGCCTACACTCAAACGTGCAACAGACGCCTTTCACTCGACGGTACCAGAGTCCGAGATTTGCACCGTGGACGACGAACGTCCGCTACTCGAGCCCTTGGACTCAATCGTTTTGACAATATACATGCCCTCGACGACTGCGCCGAAAACAACATTTTTGCCGTAAAGCCAAGACGTGACGGCTGTCGCGATGAAGAACTGGGTGATGCGTGGGGAACGGTCACCTGTGTCCGGAAAAAGGTGGTGGCTTACTTGTGACCCATTCGTGTTAGGACCTGCGTTTGCCGTCGAGAGCAGACCTGGCTTGGTGTGCTTGTGGATAAAGTTTTCGTCTACACACGAAAAGCAAGCAGGGAAGACGAGGATCGTTATGTTAGTCGACCGAAAGGCCTGAGACACCGAGGCGTGAATATTTGAATGGCCACTTGGCCATGAAACGTTCGCCATATACATATCGACATACCACTAGTTCCATTGTGTCGATTCCTCATCCTTTCCCGTGCCTACGGCCAACTCACGGAATTGCGGGCAGTAAGCAGGACGGTTTCGTCATAGAACTTAAATACGATACGTCCCGTCAGTTTTGAGCCTATCGAGACGTCAGACTGTGACGTGGTCGGACTCTCAGACACGCCATCCAAGAGGGGGAGTGGAATGTACAAGGACGTTTGATCTGTTGGTTACAGAATAAACAATGCGTCCGCCAAAGATCGACGGGGGAAGAAAACATGTACGCACAAGTTGGTAGCAGAAAGCGCGGCGGCGGCGGCCAACGCGGTGGAAGACACAAATCTACGGAAGATGAACGACATGAATGACGGAGGTAAGTTTGAAGATCTCTGGCGAGGTGGAGGAGGTTGATCACCGTGACTATCATGAGAGGATGATGCCACAAAAAATGTTCGGCGCTCCGTCGGCAGTCCGACCCACCGGTCAGATCTCAGATTTAAACGTGAACAGACACAACGTAGCGGGCAATCTTTGAACATTAGCCATTGCCCCGTGGTGCCTTTGGCATGCAGGTGACTCTACAACAGGTTCAAACCAATCTGATAATATCATTTACTTACCCAAATAATATCGTTCCTACTGTTTCTCCGATCACACTGGCACGAGTACATACTGGAACACCATAATACGGTGCCCATGCCATGTAGGCTTGTTAGGAACGAGGTCCGTGTGGTCAAGTCCATGCACTTCCTTCTCAAATACAGTACAGCGATAATCCTCCATCTCCCGAGCCGTCCTCCTATTCTGTCTTTCCAGTTTCGCGCTTCTCTTTCCCAGGTATTGTGATAAGTTCCGGCTCTGGGCTCTGGTCGTTGACGCTCCTATCTCAGGAATCCGTCGCGTTGGCTGTCGGATCAATTGTTGGAGGTCTGACACTGGCATGTGTTAGGTTGTCACCTGGATCCGCCGTCCACGTTGTTCGCAGCATGGTTTGCGGTCCATTAAAAATTGTAGTACAAAAATTTTAGATCATGAGACCTGGACCCGAAAGGTTCGGGAATAATGTTGTTTTAGAACCAACGGCACCACATTTGTAGCAGAACTGCACACTGCGAAGAGCCGGTCACAGTGCGACACTCTGGATTCATTCTCCTCAGTGCCATCGTCCTGGGGATTCGGAGGGTGATGCTATCCGACGAAAGCACGCTGAATTATCCGTTTACCCTCTTTCGGTAACCTCGATGGATGGCGCCAACTACTGCCATAATGATATGTCCGCGGTGCACGGAGGCTTCACCTGTAAAGACACCACGATGATGCGCAATCGACGTTCTGCCAGTAACCAATGATTACCCCATGTCATAGACCCGTCCTTTCCATAGCGAATAGCATCAACTCCCTGCGAAAAGATATGGAGCCGCCATTCCGGTAACTATATTCTCATGCACTGGTTTTATAGAGGGACGGACCACTTCAACTTCCCGGTGCTTCGCCATTAGCACCCGATGTGATTTTTCAATGAACCGATCAGATCGGGAGGTTAACCTTGCTCGAAGGAATGATTCATTTCCCCTCTCTGAGAAGGAGTTACTTGCAGGAAAGCGCGACTTCATGCGGACAAACGAACAGCCGTCGTTGAAACCAGAGTTTAGGTTGGCTATGAGGGAAGCGACGATATGTTTTTGTGATGCAAAGAACCCAGGATCTCCCTCCTTCCCAGCCGCTGCGGAGAGAGAGGCGGTGCTACCAGATAAACCGAATTTCAAACTCGGTCCAACCTGAGCAGTGTTGGGCGCACCTGTAAGCATACGTTCTAAAACAAAACCATGCTTACAGGGAAGCCATCTTGTAAATATCTGACTCGAAATGTTGATTTCCCGAGGAGGGACTACCGCACGGCTACCGTAGACAGTGAAATCTCTTGATTACGAGCTGTGTTATCCATTCTGTTCCATTTACGATAAAGAATTGGTGCAGAAGCCCCCCAGGGCGGATTGGTCGATCCCAGCTTGCTTAGCGGTGTGGAGTATTCAGAAGATTTTTTCGCACCAATGGAGTGAAACGGTGCGACTTGATGCAGTGTCTGGATCCTGTAGTACGACTCAAACGGGAAGTTGATATGACAGAACTCAGGCTTGAATGGGGATTTCATCGGCCGGCTGCTTTTCAAGACCACCGGAAATCGTTTGGGATATAAAGCTAGCAGTGATACAAATCCAAGGCACGACCTCTAACTCACCACTATGGAACCTTACACTTTTCTCTCTCTCGGCGCACTCCTAAGCTTAATCGTTCATTTCACCTCCGCTTCTCCGCTTGTCAGGAGGCGCAAAAGTATTGCCAATGGGGACGTCGCAGAAAAGTCGTCCGCCAAAGAGAAAGATAGCGACGAATATAAGCCTGCTAAGGTCTTCATCCCAAACACGCTTGCAAGATGGCCATGGCCTCGTCAGATCAACACGCACTATACCACGGTGAAGAAAGAATCCGCAACTTGGACCGCGAGTTTCGGTGCCTTTAGCCCCAAAGCACAGCACGCCTTCAATCGCTGCGATTTCAGTAAGGTGTTTCGTCCTCTTTCACCGACACGCGCACTTACATTGTTTGGTAGATCGCCTTGCTTGTTTGGCTTATCCAATAGCGAGGAAAGGTAAGTGACCACAAACCCGTTAACCAAATGGTTTCTAAGCTGTTCGATCAGAGCACGCTAGAGCTGGCTGCGATCTGATGAACCTATTCTTTGTCATCGATGAGTACTCGGATGTGTCCGAGCCATCAGAAGTCAGAAAGCAGAAGGACGTTATAATGGACGCTCTCTGCAACCCGCATAAGCCACGACCAAAAGGAGAGTGGCCTGGCGCGGAAGTGGCTCGTCAGTGAGTGCTTTTCAAAATTTCTTTGGGATTCGCGAGATGACGTCTATTCAACCACAGATTTTGGGAACTGACGATACAGAATGCAAGCGCGCAGTCACAGAAGAGGTTCATCAATACCTTCGATGAATATCTCGAAGCTGTCGTGAAGCAGGCCATCGACAGAGATAGGCATGTCATCCGTGATATCAAGAGTTATATCGAGGTCCGACGCGACACGATTGGGGCGAAACCTTCATTTGCTCTGTTGGAACTGGCCCTCGACATCCCTGATGGTGTTATTTCGCACCCTGCCATTCAGGAGATGTCTTTGGCATCCATCGACATGCTCTGTATCGGAAACGTCAGTAATATTCGTGATCAAATGACATCGCACACCAGACTGACGTGATTGCTTTGAAGGACATCGTATCCTACAATCTCGAGCAATCCCGTGGAGACGACAGTCACAACATTGTCAGAATCGTAATGAATGAACTCGGCACAGATGTCAACGGTGCGATGCTGTGGGTGCAAGATTTCCATGCCCAACTTGAGCAGAAGTTCCACGCTGCAATGGCAACGCTTCCCGAGTTCGAAGAACCCTTGAATTCACAGGTGAAGGAGTATTGCAATGGCCTGGGGCACTGGCCACGGGCCAACGATGATTGGAGCTTTGAAAGCGAAAGATATTTCGGGAACAGAGGCCTGGAGATCAAAAAGAAGAGATGGATATCTCTCATGCCGAAGGAGCGCAAGAACGGCGTACCAGATATTGGGCCCGTGCTCGTTGACAGCTCCCTGTTGTAATCGAGTGTAGTGGGTACGTTCTGCAGAGAAGCGTGGCATTTACTTAATTTCCGCTTAGAGTGCTTACATAATCGATTGGTATCATATTACATTTCCTACTACTTACTCTACTTGTTTCACAAAGCTTTGTAGACCACTGCCGACCGTTTGCAGTAACTGTCAGCATCCCATACAACATTTTTTGTGGAATAATCAACAAAGTTAACCCTACTGCACTTGTCATTGCCCCCGCAGCACTTGCTTGGAGTCGTTGTTACCATGAACGAGCAGAATCTCAAAACCCATCTACTTTCCAACATTCTGCATGAACCGACTTGATGCATCACTACCTCTTACTCACAATAGGGTGAACAAGCAATATCGTGATTGGTACAGGCTCGGGGTTCTGACGTCACCACCATCAGTGGATTGACACTTTCACTGCTGAAAGTCTAGGCTTACTACACAATCAAATTAACTTCAAATGTTACAAAAATTATGTCAAATGGTATTATTTGATGGGAAGATTGCCTTGTGAAATTTTGAGAATAAATTTATAGGCAGATTCTTTTTTGCACTTTCTGTCCAGCTCTAGCCAGTTGGGAACCTTGCTAGACTAGTCTGGACAGCTCTCACAGCTCTGGACAGAGGGAGGGTTGTTTTGCTGATGACGTGAAGCCCGTGCGGGTGTGAAATCGTACAACTGGTAAACAACCTGAATACTGTGCCTGTCCAACCAGCGAGCTGCTTGGTGACTCCGGGATGTCTAAGGTGAGTAAGGTACAAATATGATTTGTGTATTTCTATTCCGCAGTGACCAGAAATATAGACTTTGATGTAACTTGAAACTCAATATGCCCTCTTTGGACCTAGTCATGGGAACCGATTACCTGATGGACATCAGCAAATCCTGGTTTTTGCCATAGTGTTCATAGTACTCATAGTACTCATAGTATTTATAGTGTTTTCATAGATGATTCATAGCACTCATAGTACTCATAGTTTATAGTATTTTCATAGTGATCTCATAGTATCCATAGTATTTCCATAGTATTCATAGTATTCATAGTGGTACTCATCCCAATTCATTTTTTTAAATACTCTTTAACTAGTACACTTTGCTATATCTTTTTGCCACACTTTTTACTATACCTTTTGCTACACTTTCTTTACCACACTTCATTAGCACAATCAGGGTTACTGTCCAGTGCTGTCCAGTATCATAGTACTCATAGTATCATCATAGTCTTTCATAGTGTTGGCTAAAATCATAGTATGTCACAGTTTGTTAGAGTATTACCATAGTCTGTCATAGTATGTCACAGTTTGCCAGAGTATTGTCATAGTCTGTCATAGTCTGTCACAGTATAATAATGATAGTAAAAAGTGAATCAAAAAGTGTAGGGTTAGGATTAGCATGAATTAAAATTAGACTTAGAATTGCAATACCCAAAGGATGGTGAAGAAATGTGGCCAAATGTGGTAAAAAATATGGCAGAGTGTAGTAAAAAGTGTACACAAGTATCAGAAAGTGTAGCAGGGGTGGACAGAGATATTTAATGAAAAATGTAGCAAAGTGTGGTGTCAAAGGTCAGAGATGTAGTCATATACATCTAATGGTTCATATTATGCAAGGTCTTGTGGTCTAATGGTTAATGTGTTTGAAAATTGCCATTTTGGAAAAGTCTTGAGTTCAACTCTTGCCACTGGCATATATTTATAATTTCCATTTGATCATTTGAACCTATAGTAAAGAGTACATGAAAAGTATAATAAATATGAGTGTAGTCTTGAAATTAAAATTAGTAGTGTGTAAAAGTGTATTATAGGGGTTGGATTAGAATTAGACTTCAATGTATATTAAAAATGTAGGATTGGGATTAGGATTAGTAGTATACTACAAGTTGAGTAGGATTAGGGTTAGTAGGTGTATTAATCAAAACATTAATTTTTTGGTTCATTTTTTACTCAACTTTATTACACTATGATACACTATGACAGACTGTGATAGACTATGAGATTACTATGACATACTATGACACACTATGACACACTATGAGATCACTATGACACACTATGATAGACTGTGACAGACTATGAGATCACTATGAGAGTCTATGAACACACTGTGAAACACTATGATTATAGCCAACACTATGAAAGACTATGAGAGTACTATGAGAGTACTATCTATATGGACCCTCACTATGAGCACTATGACACTGTCCAGCACTATCCAGCACTGTACAGCCAACCCTTATTTTGCTGATGTGGAGGGAGTGTCCTCCAGTGGTGCGTTGTATGCATACCCATTGATTTCCAGAAACTGATTCTGAAAGTGTTGAGAAAAGTAACGACCTGCCACGTCGGCGAGTCATGCCACAGATATATTATGAAATAACCACTCAACCCAATCTAAAGAATCGTTGTTTCCTGGGATAGGATCTCAAGGGTCGTCAACGTAGTTTTGACCATTTTCAGGACCTGTGTCCCAATTTGGGTTTGGTTCCCAATCTTCTTCTGCATTCCAGTCGGCAACATTGTCCCAACCACTGACTACTCGTGTGGCGTCTGGATCTTGGTTTGGACCAACAAGCCTGTTTAATTCCAGGGCGTTGTAGATGATGAATGACCAACAAGTCAGCTGAGCAACGACTTCTTTTCTAATTTCAATGGCAACCAGTGCCTTGTTTGGAACTTGCTGAATGATGAGAAAGAGAATAAATATAAGAATAAGAGTTGCAATATACGCAACGAATAGAATAGTAACGGTAAAAATCCACATCTGTTTTTTGGGTTTTCTAATCTCTTTCGTTTTTGGAGGTGGAATGGAAAAGTCTGTGAATGATAAAGGCGGTTCTTTGCCTAAATCATCTAATTCTTTCACAACAAGATATCAGCTCTCGTGGTGGTTCGAAGTAAGATCCTTCTGATCCTAATTTGTCTAGCCTGTTAAGGTAGTTGTTTTGATCCTGAAGGTTTTGTTCTGATAGGGCAAAGATACCACGAATAGTGTCATGTGGATGTTCTATTGGTTCCTGCAACCTTCATTCTTGTTCGTTCTCAAGACATGCTGTCACTATCTCAATGAACTCTTGATAGATGGCACGGGACTGTTGTGTGCAATCTACGGGAATTTCTTCGTCTAATACTTGGAGACGATAGAGCTTGTCTTTGAAGCGTGCTTCTACCAATGAGATGACTTGGTTTTGAAACGGCGTGTACTCCGTTTGAATATCTTGTCCTTGTCTTCATTCAAGAGTACCTCCTGGTGAGTTAAGGAGAGTACTTGTCCTTGTTTCTGAAGAACTTTGACGAGACTGTTCACTCGACAATGACAGTCATTCTTCGGTAATGGATGAGCCGTTAACTGAACGATCAGCTGGCATGTTAGCCAGCATAAGTGGAAGCGTTTGATAACCGGGGAGACGAGCCCTGTCGTAAGGAGGGGAAGAGTCTATAGTTATCTCTAGGATCTGGATCTGGATCCTTTGCTCCAGGATTTCAATCTCTTCTGAAGATTCGACAAATGAATTTGGAGCTGTGACTGCTTCCGGGGTAGCTGGCTGAGCTTGGGAGCGCAACCAGTGTGAAGGTGAAGTGAAGTGTTCGGGAATGCTTCCGAACGAGGAAGAGGAGGAATCTGTTTGTGGTGATGGATTAGTCGGACGGAGGATAAAAGCTCCTTCCCTTCTAATTGGCCTTCTTACTACTGGGAATCCAAAGGTGATTCCTCTTCTAAGAGGGTGTGGTAACAGTGCTGGTTCTTCAGAAAGATTTGGAACTACCCAAAGTGGTTGTTCAAATTCTTCTCTTCTTACGAAGATACCTGCTTCTTGTCCAAACGGGACTAATGGTTGTGATACCACAAAGAACCTCAAGTTTCTATTAACTCCTCTAATCCTGGTGATAACGCACAGGTACTTTAAGTGATCCTTGGGGGCGAAGAGTTCCAAGCCTAATATGTATCCCTGGAATAGGAGTGTGACCTCTATACCACTGACGAGGCACGTGATAAGCATTAGAAGGAATAGCAAGAGCCTTCTGCTCAATCCTATCAAGACCTCATAACCTGTTCTCAACTCTGTCTTGCGCTCTAAGTACGCGGGCCCAATTCTGAGCTTGTTGAAGCTGAGCGGCAGCCTGGTTATGAGCCAGTTCAACTGCCGCGTCAAGTACTGCGTCGACCTCCGACTGAAGGTCAACCTCAACACGAACTGCACCAACCTCAGAAATAAGGGTATCCTCTGAGTCGCCAGTTTCGGTAACTGGGTGAATGGGGGGATCTACAAGGAGGATGTGGTTCCAGTCTATAGGAACGGGGAGTGGAGTTGGTGAGCGAACCGGTGTCGCAGGTATGTATACTGAGCCTTCTTGGCGTAAGCTGGGGTATGGGGAATATCGGACTGAAGAGGCCTGACTACTGATCAAGGAGGTAAATGCCCCTCTGGACGGTGACCTTGTCATGTAGGAAGAAAGAAAAGCGCTCTGAGCTTCTGCCAAAACTCCTCTGATGGCTTCTGCGATGGCGTGGAACTGTGCTTCATCCACGTGGTACTGAATGGAATCCTTAGCCTGCAAGGAGACGTAGTCATTAGGGTCGACTGAACCTTCTTTTATGGGATACTCTCCCTGCTCCTCTTTGATACTTTGTTCGACACCTCCCAAGGGAGACTCCTCGAACTTCATCTCCTGGTTCTCTACTTTTAGAGCCGGAGCTGGAGAGGGAAGCCTGACCACTGATAGGTCTTCTTCATTCTTTATGACAATGGACACTGTGGTACGAGACCGATCAGCATTGTTTTAAGGTCCCTGCCTCATCCACCTACTCCTCGATATCTGAAGGGTGCTGCCTCCATTATCCTACAGTGGGGTATTAGACTGTACCCAAGTCAACAGTGAAGGACCTGATCCTGATGACACAAAGGGACCTACTCCTACACTTTTCGACCATTGGCTACACAGGCGAGCGGCTAGCTAGACTGCGGGCTGTTAGTAGTCTTGTCCTAATGAAACACCAGGGCCTACCTGAGGCTGAGATGGGTGTTTAACTAGTAAACCTGGTGGTCAGGCACAGATGGGTCGATGGGAGAACTCCAAGAGGACAAGACTAGGGGGACCAGTCACAGTCTTCTTGGGAGTTTATATACTATCTAGGGTTTGTACATGTTTGGTACTATACAGTATCTATATAAGGTAGATAGCAGTACATACGAGTCATACGGGAGTCATGACAAGTGTTATGGTTTTTCTCCTTTTTTCCTCGTCTTTACCTTTTCTGCTTTCCCCAATGAGTACATCATTTCCTTGGCCTCTCGCAGACAATATGGGACATAGCTTTACTTACCATTAGTCCATTTCATTCTTCATTTCTTCTTCTTTGATTTCTTCCTTGTTCTTCGAACACTTATCTCCTCGGCCGATTCTCTTGCATCGGCCTCGTAGTTCCTATCTCTCCCCTCGTGTTACTGCAGATGATGCTATCTCTCCCCTCATGTTACTGCGGATGATGCTATCTCTCCCCTCGTGTTACTGCGGATGACGCTATCTCTCCCCTCGTGTTACTGCAGATGATGCTATCTCTCCCCTCGTGTTACTGCGGATGATGTGTACGATTACTTCATTGTTCTCTTACCTTCCTCTATATTCCACAATGACGCGTCCTCGAATACTTATATCTACTTGTCATGTACTTGTATTCTCTATTCTCATTCTATGCAATCATAGTGTACTCTTGGATCCTGCAGTCCGATTGACTCAGTCCTTCGTCCTTCGTCACCACTAGTAAATCCCTGACGTCCAATTGACACAGGCTTTCGTCCCTTATCCTTCAAGAACCCTTGACCTTAGTACTTGCTCTGATGTTGAGTCTCTTCGTGAGTACCTCCAGAGAAGTAATCCCTCGAGTTTTCTCTTTGTGTACGTTTTGCATAACAAAAGAATGAGAATAATCCTTTGTCCCTCCTATTCAGGAGTAGGACACCCCCTCTTGCAACATTTCATCCCACTCGAGTTGAGCCCTTCGCTCACGCTACGGGCTTCCACCTGACTACAAACAGTCTGACATTGACATCGACTTTCAAGACCCAGAACCCATTGAACCCCCTCACACCACTGTGAACCCATACCAGGCCTTGGTCCCTGCTACCCCTCGATCACCAGGAACTCCTCGGCAACCTTGCACCCCAGCACCTCCTCGTAACCCTAGTGAACCCACTCCCATGTCTCACGCCCCCACTGAACTCAAAGCAGCCCTCCCCGCTGACTTTTCTGGAGAACCCTCTGATGCCACACGATGGATCAAAGCCATGCGCGCATACTTTGCGATTAACAAGGACATTTACACCCTCGACTCTCAACGAATCATGACCACTCTGAACAAGATGAGTCAGGGACGTGGAGTCTCTTTCTCAGAAATGTGGTATGATAAAATAGCTGATATTCATGCTGATCCCCTCAATCTCACCTTTGATAAGTTCATCGAGAACTTCGAATCCACTTTCTTCCCCTTTGACACCAAAGCCACTGCCCGCCACGAGCTTTCGAAACTCACGCAGAAGTCCTTCCGTCGCCCCGATGGAGTCCACGATGACGGATTCCAAAAATACATCACCGACTTCCAGAACCTCTCCTCCCGCGCTGGAATCACCGACGACATCACTCTTATTGACCAATTTTCCCTCAGACTTGACCAACAACTTGCAACCATGATCCTCTCCATGGCAACCATCCCCACCACCATTAAAGAGTGGATCAAAAAAGCTAAAACATTTCATGCACAGAAGATGTGCATCCTTGCTTTGAAAGGCGGCAGACCCTCTACGTTCTCTCGTCCTTCCTCCTCCCATGATCCCAATGCAATGGATGTTGATGCCGTCATGATTGCCAAGCTGAACCCCCAGGAACGTGCCAAGTGCATTCATGAAGGTCGATGCTTCCGTTGCCGTAACATGGGGCACAACGCCAACCAATGCAAAAATCCTTTCACTCGTCCTTCTCGCCCTCCAACCACTCGTCCCCAGAACATTCGCACCACTGACACTACTGCATCCACCCCTGCTACTATGACTTCGCCCACCTCCGCTACCGCTACTTCCACCCCCTCCGAGCTCTCTTCCTTCATCAATTCCCTCAAGACCCAGGGAAAGAACGAAGGAGAGATCCTCCAAGTTCTCCAGATGTGTTATGAGGACTCCGAACCCACCAAAGAGGAAGTATCCATTTTGAACATTACCCAGGATTTTTAAACTGGGGAGTCGCACCGATGTCTTCTTCCCTTGATATCCACCATGTACTTGTAGCACCGCGAAATGAACGAACTCTCCGTTTCCCCATAAAACTACAAGTCGGAAACCAAACCATCATCACCACCGCCCTCATCGATTCCGGGGCCACCAGAAACTTCATTGACCTTGGACTCCTCTCTCTCATGAACTTTCCTATGATACGTCTCCCGCACCCTATCGACACCTACAACGTTGATGGAATCTTGAACAAGAAAGGCACCATTCTGTGGAAGGCCAGACCCATCGTCCATATTGCCAAATGACCCGAACACCTTGAACTGATGGTTGTTTCTTTGAAACGAAAACAGATCATCTTAGGCATGCCCTGGCTAAAATCTCGAAACCCACGGATTGACTGGAAATCCCATACCCTTTCCTTTCCTCGCGTTCCCTTCAATTCTTCCCCTGTGGAGGAACCTCCCCGACATTATCTCCTTCGCCTCCTCGACCTTGATGTGGATCAAGAAATCTCTTCCCTGTTTGCTGAACGCTATCCTGATGGAGTTGATGCGTCTCCCAGTGAGTACCTCCCCCAAAGTGAAACGATCAACAAGATCACCCTGTCCACCCAACTTGCACAAAAAAACAAACCACCTGAGACTTCGCTCCCTCCTTGGTGTAAGGACTTCGACGATGTCTTTTCTGAAAAAACCTATGATCAACTTCCCCCACATCGCTCATTTGATCATACCATAGAACTGAAACCTTCTTTCGTCCCGAAAATTGCCAAAGTTTACCCTCTGAATCCAAAGGAGCAAGATACATGTCGAGCTTTTATTGACGAACACCTTAAGACTGGACGTATCATCCCGTCCAAATCTCCTCAGGCCGCACCTTTTTTCTTTGTCCCTAAAAAAGACGGTTCTCTCTGCTCTTGTCAGGACTATCGATACCTGAATTCCCACACAGTCTGCAATGCATACCCGCTTCCCCTTATCCCTCCTCTTATCAACCGGATGAAGAACTCCACCTGGTTCACTAAGTTCGACATCCGTTGGGGATACAACAACGTTCGAATCAAGGAAGCGGACTAATGGAAAGCCGCATTCATCACCCCCTTTGGACTCTTCGAACCCACCATCATGTTCTTTGGTTTTTGCAACGCCCCTCCTACCTTCCAAGCTTTCATGAATCACGTCTTCGCCAACATGATTGTGGAGGGCTGGCTTGAAGTTTACATGGACGATCTTGGCATTCACACTGACGGTGATCTCGCTCTCCACCATGAACATACTCGACGTGTTCTCCTCCGTCTTCATGAGCACAACCTATCCCTCAAGATTTCTAAATGCACCTTCGACACTCCTTGCATCGAATTCCTCAGAATGATCATTAGCCAAGGACAAGTCTGGATGGATCCCATCAAGACCACTGCTATTCGTGACTGGCAACCACCTACTTCAGTCAAAGGCATCCGTTCCTTCCTTGGATTCGCTAACTTCTATCGGAAATTCATTCCCAACTTCTCTAACATTGTCGCTCCCTTGACCTTGCTCACACGGAAGGACCAACCCTGGCTTTGGACCCCTCTCCAACAATGCGCCTTTGAGTCCCTCAAAGCTACCTTCTCTACCGCTTCCATCCTGGCCATCCCTGACGTCACTCGTCCTTTCTCCATAATGACTGATGCTTCCCTTCTCGCTGCTGGCGCCGTTCTTCTTCAAACCGACACCAACGGAGACCTTCATCCCTGTGCCTATTTCTCCTGCACATTCGCACTTGCCGAATGAAACTATGATATTTATGATTGCAAACTTCTCGCTGTCATCCTCGCCCTCTCTGAATGGCGCCATTATATCCTTGGCACCACCCATCCTATCACGGTAATCACGGACCATAAAAACCTCTCCTACCTCAAGGACCCTTGAAAACTTTCCCAACGACAAGCCCGCTGGTCTCTTTTCCTGCAAGACTTCGACATCCTTTGGAAAGTTCTCCCTGGCACCCAGATGGCCCCAGCCAACGCTCTCTCTCGTCGTGATCCTGTTGACACTTTCCAAGACAATATTGACTCTTCTATCATCCCTGACCCTGTAGTTATTAACGCTTTGGACCTTACCTTGGCTTCTCATATCAAGAAGTCTTCTTCTTCTGATCCTCTTGTCCTTCGTGCCCTTGCGAACCTTGATGATGGTTCATCTTTATTTCCTCGATCTTCTCTTTCTGATTGGACCTTTGATAATGGTCATTTATATTTCTGCAGTCATCTGTATGTTCCTCCGTCATCTCGATCTGCGCTCCTCCATTCTATTCACTCATCCCTGCTTTCTGGTCACTTGGGACACTTTCATACTAAAGCTATTCTTGAACGCGATTTTTGGTGACCTGGCCTTTCTTCTTTCGTTTCTCATTTTGTTGCTGGTTGCGCCATTTGTCAACAGAACAAGGTCCTCACCCACCCGACCACCCCGCCCCTTCTCCCAATTTCCTCATCATCTTCTCTCCCGTTCCGCCAACTCTCTGTCGATCTTGTCACTGATCTCCCCCTCTCCCATGGTTTTGATTCCTTGATGGTCATGGTCGACCATGGTCTTACAAAGGGGGTAATTCTTGCTCCCTGCTCAAAAACGGTTGACGCTAAAGGGATTGCCCAACTCTTTTTTGATTTCATCTTCAAACATTTCGGCCTCTATGACTCCATCATCTCTAACCGTGGCCCACAATTCGCCTCTGCCCCTGCAAGAGAGCTAGCTCATCTCCTCAAATATGACGTCCGTCTTTCGACTGCCTATCACCCCCAAACTGACGGACAAACCAAACGAGCCAACCAAGAGGTGGAGACATATCTACGCATCTTTTGCGCTCACAATCCACATGATTGGGCTAAATTCCTCACTTCCGCCAAGTTTGTCCACAACTTCGTCCCTCACAGCTCCACTAAAGTTTCTCCCTTCTCCCTGCTGTACGGCTACGAACCGCGCACTTACCCTGCTCTCGGGAAAACATTTATCCCTGCATTGGAAAACCGTTTATCGTCCCTGGAACATGCCCGAAAAGAAGCTCTCGCTGCACATGAGTCTGCTCGTTGGATCATGATATCCCATTCCTTGTGTAAATTCTCTCCCTGGAAAGTAGGTGATAAGGTGTGGCTTGAAGCTACTCATCTCCGTCTCGGTTATCCTTCCCGCAAACTCGCCCCCAAACGTCATGGACCGTTCGAAATTTCTCAGGTCCTATCTCCCCTCACCTACCGTCTTCATCTCCCTTCCACATGGAAAATTCACGACGTATTCCACGCCACTCTCTTATCTCCCTATCGCCAAACCGAAGCACATGGTCCTTCCTTTCCCCGACCTCCGCCGGACCTCATTGATACTGAAGAAGAGTACGAAGTAGATCATATCATATCTCATAAAGGATCACAAGGTCGCCGCTTGTACCTGACTGCATGAAAAGGATCCTCTTCGGCCGAAAATACATGGGAACCCGAAAACAATCTCCGCCATGCTCCCGCCATTCTCTCCTTTTATAAATGGACTCATCATTTAATCTAAGTCCCCATTCTTTTCTCCCTCCTTTCGACCTGGGAAGCGGCATCTCTTTGTGAAGTACCCCCCTAATCTATGTTCTTTGACGATTTCTTCTTTCTCAATAACCAATATGTCGTTTGTTTTTTCTTTTGCTGCTCCTTCTTCATCTCCTTCTTCTTCCTTAACTTCTTCCCCACTACGTTCCAGGCATGTCTCGCCTACCTTTCTACCCATCTCCACCACCTATTCACTCTACGCTGCCATTCTCGCGAACCCCGTCCTCCTCCGCACTGTCGAGGCCCTTCCTTTATATGATGAAGATGTTGTCACTCAGGAACTAATCTGTCTCTTTCATGAGGTATCTATCACCCAACTCTATCACTTTCAGGCGGCCCCTAGCGACTTTCCCGCCAAATTTGGCACCCCTCTTCATCTTCACCTAGTGGAACTCCCCCGGCGAGTCTTATCCATTTTACATCTTTACGGTTTCCATCAATATGTTGAATGTCTCTCCCCTTCTATCATCTACCCCACCTTTCGTCGTGTCTACCTCTCCTTACCCTTGACTGATCGTGACCGCTACCTCGAAAGAGCACAACTACCCACTGTCGCGGATTCCCCTCCTCCTACTCCCATACTGCCCGTTCTCTCCCACGCCCCAGCTCTTATCATGCGAATCCATTCCCCCACCTCTTCCTCCTCCTCCTCCCCGTCTTCCCCCACCATTGTTGAGGAAGCCCCCGAGCTGGTAACTTGGTCCAACGCTGTGGAAGCAATTCACCACCACCTCCCGGATGGCAGCCGAGTTCTGTCCTCACCAACTCACATCATGCCCATCCACCCTCGTTGCCCCGCCTCTGCCCTCACCGAATGCTTTCAGTGTCATCGTCTCGGCCACTATCGAGAGGATTGTCCCGATTACTCCTGCCCATATTGCCACCAGTCAGGCCCTGGCCATCCTCAGTCCGCTTGCCTTCGCACACAATGCGACTTTTGCCATCATTGGGAACATGGACGCCGCTTTTGCCCTGAACGAGTATGCGGCCATTGTAATCAACACGGACATCTGGCGGATGACTGTCTATTTGAGGTGCTATCTTATGAACAATCCACTGTTTTCTACAGCCCTTCCTCTCTCCCTCCCGATGCGACTACCTGATGGACTCTTTATCGAACCTGGAGTTCGATTGTACGAAGGGGGTAATGTTACGGTTTTTCTCCTTTTTTCCTCGTCTTTACCTTTTCTGCTTTCCCCGACGAGTACATCGTTTCCTTGGCCTCTCGCAGATAATATGGGACGTAGCTTTACTTACCATTAGTCCATTTCATTCTTCATTTCTTCTTCTTTGATTTCTTCCTTGTTCCTCGAACACTTATCTTCTCAGCCGATTCTCTTGCATTGGCCTCGTAGTTCCTATCTCTCCCCTCGTGTTACTGCAGATGATGCTATCTCTCCCCTCGTGTTACTGCGGATGACGCTATCTCTCCCCTCGTGTTACTGTGGATGACGCTATCTCTCCCCTCGTGTTACTGCGGATGACACTATCTCTCCCCTCGTGTTACTGCGGATGACGCTATCTCTCCCCTCATGTTACTGCAGATGATGCATATGATTACTTCATCGTTCTCTTACCTTCCTCTATATTCCACGATGACATGTCCTCGAATACTTATATCTACTTGTCATGTACTTGTATTCTCTATTCTCGTTCTACGCAATCATAGCATACTCTTGGATCCTGCAGTCCGATTAACTCAGTCCTTCGTCCTTCGTCACCACTAGTAAATCCCTGACGTCCAATTGATGCAGGCTTTCGTCCCTTATCCTTTGAGAACCCTTGACCTTAGTACTTGCTCTGACGTTGAGTCTCTTCGTGAGTACCTCCAGAGAAGTAATCCCTCGAGTTTTCTCTTTGTGTACACTTTGTGTAACAACAAGTCATAAGGCAGTGCGCAGCTGCAGCATGAGTTATAAGGAGTCATGGTGAGTCAGAGATAAGCATAGCCATAGGGCATGAGGCATAGGGCTGTGCACATGAGTCGGCATGAGTCATAGATAAGAGATAAGAGATAAGAGATATGTCATGTGGCATGGCTGTGTATGGCTATACACATACCAGCAAAGAAGTGACGTGAGTGTGGGCACATGATGTTGTGTGATGTCATGTGATCAAATAGTCACATGTTCATGGTTGAATGAGTGGTAAGGAGTTCAAGTGTGATAGGGGCTATTTAGCGAAATACTTTGTAGAAAGCCCAGAAAAATATGGATAAATATGGAATAAATAGGGACAAATACCAGCGGTCATAACAGTATCAAATGATAGCAGTGAGCATTTCTGTTAAAGCCCTTATAGATGACCATCCACATCCGATGTGAGCTGAAACAGGCATCAGCAATAAGATATCCAAGATGGATGATGTTGGCCAACATGTCAGTACAGTCGATGAAAACCATGGCTAGTGTTACGGTTTTTCTCCTTTCTCCTCGCCTTTACCTTTTCTGCTTTCCTCGTCGAGTATATCATTTCCTTGGACTCTCGCAGACAACATGGGACGTAGCGTTACTCATCATTAGCCCTTTTCATTCTTCATTCCTTCTCCTTTGATTTCCCTCTTGGTTTTACGAACACTCATCTCCTCGGCCGATTCTCTTACATCGGCCTCGTAGTTCCTATCTCTTTCCTCGTGTTACTGCGGAACGCGCGTACGATTACTTCATTGTTCTATTACCTTCCTCGATATTCCACGATGACGCATCCTCGAGTACTTATACCTACTTGTTGTGTACTTGTATTCTCTATTCTCATTCTATGCAATCATAGCGTACTCTTGATTCCTGAAGTCTGATCGACTCAACCCTTTGTCCTTTGTCTTCCTCGTAAATCCCTGCTAGTCCGATTGACTCAGGCTTTTGTTCCAAAGACCTTCGAGTAACCTTGACCCTAGTACTTGCTCTGACGTTGAGTCTCTTCGTGAGTACCTCCAGAGAAGTAATCCCTCGAGTCTCCTCTCTGTGTACGCTTCGCGTAACAAAAGAACGAGAATTTTCTTTAGTCCCTCCTATTCAGGAGTAGGACATCCCCATCGTTGGAAAGATTTCCAACCGCGCCCTTCAACAAGCCTACAGGCTACCACCTGACGACGCCGACGTTGAAACTTCGGACATTGACATTGATTTCCAAGACCCCGAACCCATTGAACCACCTCACGCCACTGTGAACCCGTACCAGGCCTTAATCCCTGCTACCCCTCGATCACCTGGAACCCCTAGACAACCCCGCACCCCAGCTCCCCCTCGTAATCCCAATCCCATGTCCCGCGCTCCTACCAAACTCAAAGCGGCTCTCCCCGCTGACTTTTCCGGAGAACCCTCTGATGCCACGCGATGGATTAAAGCCATGTGCGCATACTTCGCGATTAACAAAGACATTTACACCCTCGATTCACAACGAATCATGACCACTCTCAATAAGATGAGTCAGGGACGAGGAGTCTCTTTCTCAGAGATGTGGTATGATAAAATGGCCGATATCCACGCCGACCCCACGGACCTTACATTCGACAAATTCACTGAAAACTTTGAATCCACGTTCTTCCCCTTCGACACCAAAGCCACCGCCCGCCACGAACTTTCCAAGCTCACACAAAAATCCTTCTGCCGCCCTGATGGAGTCCACAATGACGGATTCCAAAAGTATATCACTGATTTTCAAAACCTCGCCGCTCGTGCAGGTATCACCGACGACGTCACCCTCATCGATCAATTTTCCTTGGGACTTGATCAACAACTCGCCACAATGATTCTTTCCATGGCCACCATCCCCACTACCGTCAAGGAGTGGATTGAGAAGGCCAAGACATTTCATGCGCAGAAGATGCGCATTCTCGCCTTACGAGGAGGCAGACCCTCCACATTCTCTCGTCCAACTCCTTCCTCTCGCGACCCCAATGTGATGGACGTTGATGCCATTACGATCGCCAAGTTAAACCCCCAAGAGCGTGCCAAATGCATTCGAGAAGGTCACTGTTTCCGCTGTCGTAACATGGGACATAATGCCAACCAATGCAAAAATCCCTTCACTCGTTCACCTTGTCCTCCGACCACTCGCCCCCAGAATATTCGCACCACTGACACTGCTCCGGCCGCCCCCGTTACCTCGACTTCGTCCTCCTCCGCCACTATGATTACCACCCCCTCCGAGCTCTCCTCCTTCGTCGACTCCCTCAAGACCCAGGGAAAGAACGAAGGAGAGATCCTTCAAGTCCTTCAGATGTGCTATGAAGACACTACACCCACTAAGGAGGAAGTTTCGGTTTTGAACGTTAACCAGGATTTTTAAATCGGGGAGTCGCACCGACGTCTTCTTCCCTTGACATTCACCATGTACTTGTAGCACCACGAAATGAACGTACTCTTCATTTTCCCATAAAGTTACAAGTTGGTAACCAAACCGTCATCACCACCGCCCTCATCGACTCCGGTGCCACCGGAAACTTCATTGACCTTGGACTTCTTTCGCACATGAACTTCCCCATGATACGGCTCCCGAACCCGATTGAAGCATACAACGTTGATGGTACTCTAAACAAAAGAGGTATCATCTTGTGGAAAGCTAGGCCCCTTGTCCACATTGCTAAACGACCCGAACATCTTGAACTCATGGTTGTTTCTCTTAAATGAAAACAAATCATTCTCGGCATGCCATGGCTGAAATCGCGAAATCCTCGCATTGATTGGGCCTCCCACACCCTTTCCTTCCCTCGAATTCCCTTCAGTCCCTCTCCCATCGAAGAACCCCCCTGACGATACCTCCTTCGCCTCCTTGACCTTGATGTCGATCAAGAACTTTCTTCCTTGTTTACAGAGCGATATCCCAATGGGGTTGATGCGTCTCCAAGTGAGTACCTCCCCCAAAGCGAAACGATCAACAAAATCACTCTGTCCACCCAACTCGCCCAAGAAAGTAAACCCCTCGAGACCTCCTTGCCATCTTGGTGCACAGACTTTGAAGATGTCTTTTCTGAACAGACATATAATCAACTACCCCCATATCGTACTTTCGACCACACCATCGAACTTAAACCTTCTTTTATCCCTAAGATCACCAAAGTTTACCCTTTGAACCCTAAAGAACAAGACACATGTCGGGCTTTTATCGACGAACATCTTAAAACAGGACGTATCATCCCGTCAAAGTTCCCTCAGGCTGCACCTTTCTTCTTCGTCCCTAAGAAGGATGGTTCTCTCCACCCCTGTCAAGATTACCGGTACTTAAACTCCCACACCATTCACAATGCATACCCGCTCCCCCTGATCCCTCCTCTCATCGACCGAATGAAGAACTCCACCTGGTTCACCAAATTCGACATTCGTTGGGGATATAACAACGTCCGGATCAAAAAAGCTGACCAGTGGAAAGCCGCATTCGTTACTCCCTTTGGACTTTTTGAACCCACCATCATGTTCTTTGGTTTTTGCAACGCTCCGCCTACCTTTCAAGCCTTCATGAATCATGTCTTTGCCGATATGATTGCAGAAGGCTGGCTCGAAGTTTACATGGACGACCTTGGAATTCACACTGATGGTGACCTCACTCTCCACCATGAGCGCACTTGACGCGTTCTCCTTCGTCTCCGTGAACACAACCTTTCCCTGAAAATATCTAAATGTACCTTTGACACCCCCCTCATTGAATTCCTCGGAATGATCATTGGTCAAGGACAAATCCGGATGGACCCCGTCAAAACTGCTGCTATCTGGGACTGGCAATCCCCAATCTCAATCAAAGGGATTCGTTCCTTCTTAGGCTTTGCTAATTTTTATCGGAAGTTCATTCCAAACTTCTCTAACACTGTTGCCCCCCTCACCTTGCTCACCCAAAAGGACCAACCTTGGCTTTGGACCCCTCTCCAACAACGCGCCTTCGAATCCCTCAAAGCCACCTTTTCCACCACTCCCATCCTGACCATCCCTGATGTTACCCACCCTTTCTCTGTCATGACGGACGCCTCCCTTCTCGCTGCTGGCGCAGTCCTTCTTCAAGCTGACACCAATGGCAACCTTCACCCCTGCGCTTACTTCTCCCATACGTTCGCTCTTGCTGAACGTAATTATGACATC
Source organism: Boletus coccyginus (assembly GCA_025782845.1). Classification (NCBI taxonomy): domain Eukaryota; kingdom Fungi; phylum Basidiomycota; class Agaricomycetes; order Boletales; family Boletaceae; genus Boletus; species Boletus coccyginus. The sequence continues at coordinate 357,339 of JAHZSR010000034.1, forward strand.
TATGACCGCAAGCTCCTCGCCGTCATCCTTGCCCTCACGGAATGGCGTCATTACATCCTTGGGACCACCCATCCAATCACTGTTATTACCGACCATAAGAACCTCTCCTATCTCAAAGACCCCCACAAACTATCCCGCCGCCAAGCTCGCTGGTCTCTTTTCCTTCAAGACTTTGACATTCTTTGGAAGGTCCTTCTGGGCACACAGATGGCCCCAGCCGACGCTCTCTCTCGTCGTGACCCTGTCGACACTTCCCAGGACAATATTGACTCCTCTATCATTCCCGATCCCATGGTTATTAATGCTTTGGACCTTATCCTTGCCTCACACATTAAAAACTTGTCTTCTTCCGATCCCCTTGTTCTTCGAGCTCTCGCCAACCTTGCTGATGGTTCACCCTTATTTCCCCGTTCCTCTATTTCTGACTGGTCTTTTGATAATGGCCACTTATACTTCCGTGGTCGTATGTATGTTCCCCCATCCTCCCGTTCCGCTTTACTTCATTCGATTCATTCCTCTCCACTCTCTGGTCACTTGGGCCGTTTCCGTACAAAGAACATTCTTGAACGCGACTTTTGGTGGCCTGGACTTTCTTCCTTCGTTTCCCATTTCGTTGCCGGTTGTTCCGTCTGTCAACAGAACAAGGTCCTCACTCACCCGACCACCCCGCCCCTTCTGCCTATTTCCTCCTCGTCTTCTCTTCCGTTCCGCCAACTCTCCGTCGATCTTATCACTGATCTCCCCTTCTCCAATGGTTTTGATTCCTTGATGGTCGTGGTCGACCATGGCCTTACGAAGGGGGTAATTCTTGCTCCTTGCTCGAAAACTGTTGACGCGAAAGGAATCGCACAACTCTTTTTTGACTTTGTTTTCAAACGTTTCGGCCTCTACGACTCTATCATCTCCGACAGAGGCCCACAATTCGCCTCTGCCTTTGCAAGAGAACTAGCTCGCCTCCTCAAATACGACGTCCGCCTCTCCACCGCTTATCATCCCCAAACCGACGGACAAACCGAATGAGCCAATCAAGAGATTGAAACGTATCTCCGTATCTTTTGTGCTCATAACCCACATGATTGGGCTAAATTCCTAACCTCCGCCGAGTTTATCCACAACTCCGTCCCCCATAGTTCCACAAAAGTTTCTCCATTCTCCTTGCTATATGGTTATGAACCTCACACCTACCCCACCTTTGGAAAGACGTTCATCCCTGCACTGGAAAATCGCTTATCGTCCCTCGAACATGCCCGAAATGAAGCTCTTGCAGCACATGAGTCCGCTCGTCGGATCATGATTGCCCGTTCTTCGCGTAAGTTCTCCCCCTGGACAGTGGGCGATAAGGTTTGGCTCGAAGCCACTCATCTCCGTCTCGGATACCCTTCCCCCAAACTCGCCCCCAAACGCCATGGACCATTCGAGATCTCCCAGGTCTTATCTCCTCTCACTTACCACCTTCGTCTACCTCCCACATGGAAAATTCATGATGTTTTCCACGCCACTCTCTTATCTCCCTATCGCCAAACTGAAGCACATGGTCCCTCCTTTCCCCGACCTCCACCAGACCTTATTGATACCGAAGAAGAGTACGAAGTTGATCACATCGTATCTCATAAAGGATCGCAAGGTCGCCGTTTGTACCTAACCGCATGGAAAGGATACTCTTCGGCCGAAAATACGTGGGAACCCGAAGTTAATCTCCGCCATGCCCCTGCTGTTCTCTCTTCTTATAAACGGACCCATCATTTACCTTAGTCCCTAATCTTTTCCTTCTACCCGGGAAGCGGTGTCTCTCTGTGAAGTACCCCCCCGCCTTATGTTTTTTGACGATTTCTTCTTCCTTAACAACCAATATGTCCTTTGCTTTTTCTTTTGCTGCTCCTTCTTCATCTCCTTCTTCTTCCTTATCCTCTTCCCCGCTACGTTCCAGGCGTGTCTCGCCTACCTTGCTACCCATCTCCGCCGCCCATACGCTTTACACCGCCATCCTCGCCACTCCCGCCATCCTCCACGCCGTCGAGGCCCTCCCCCTCTATGACGAAGATGTTGTGACTCAAGAACTCATCCGTCTTTTCCATGAAGTTTCCATCACCCAAACGTATCACTTCCAAGCCGCCCCCAGTGATTTACCTGCGGAATTTGGCATTCCCCTTCGTCTTCACCTGGCCGAACTACCCCGGCGAGTTTTATCCATCCTTCATCTCTACGGTTTTCACCAATATGTAGAATGCCTTTCCCCCACCATCATTTACCCCACTTTTCGTCGCATCTATCTCTCCTTACCCATGGCTGACCGAGATCGTTACCTCGAACGAGCACAGTTACCCGCCGTCGCGGATTCTCCTCCTCCTACTCCTATCCTACCCGTTCCCTCCCGTGCCCCAGCTCTGATCACGCGTATCCATTCTCCCCCCTCTTCCTCCTCCTCCTCCCCGTCTTCCCCCACCATTGTTGAGGACTTCCCCGAGCTGGTAACCTGGTCTAATGCTGTGGAAGCAATTCACCGCCACCTCCCGGACGGCAGTAGAATCCTATCTTCGCCCTCTCACGTCATGCCTATCCACCCTCATCGTCCCGCCTCCGCCCTCACCGAGTGTTTTCGGTGTCATCGTCTCGGCCACTATCGCGAGGACTGTCCCGATTACTCCTGCCCATACTGCCACCAATCAGCCCCGGGTCATCCTCAGTCCGCTTGCCTTCGCACGCAATGCGACTTTTGCCATAATTGGGGACATGCACGCCGATTTTGCCCTGAACGAGTATGCGGCCATTGCAATCAACACGGACACCTGGCAGATGACTGTCCATTTGAGGCGTTATCTTATGAACAATCCACCGTTTTCTACGGCCCTTCCTCTCTCCCTCCCGACGCGACTACCTGATGGACTCTTTATCAAACCTGGAGTTCAATTATACGAAGGGGGTAATGTTACGGTTTTTCTCCTTTCTCCTCGCCTTTACCTTTTCTGCTTTCCTCGTCGAGTATATCGTTTCCTTGGACTCTTGCAGACAACATGGGACGTAGCGTTACTCATCATTAGCCCTTTTCATTCTTCATTCCTTCTCCTTTGATTTCCCTCTTGGTTTTACGAACACTCATCTCCTCGGCCGATTCTCTTACATCGGCCTCGTAGTTCCTATCTCTCTCCTCGTGTTACTGCGGAACGCGCGTACGATTACTTCATCGTTCTATTACCTTCCTCGATATTCCACGATGACACATCCTCGAGTACTTATACCTACTTGTTGTGTACTTGTATTCTCTATTCTCGTTCTACGCAATCATAGCGTACTCTTGATTCCTAAAGTCCGATCGACTCAGCCCTTCGTCCTTTGTCTTCCTCGTAAATCCCTGCTAGTCCGATTGACTCAGGCTTTTGTTCCAAAGACCTTCGAGTAACCTTGATCCTAGTACTTGCTCTGACGTTGAGTCTCTTCGTGAGTACCTCCAGAGAAGTAATCCCTCGAGTCTCCTCTCTGTGTACGCTTCGCGTAACAGCTAGATCACCTATCAGCAACTTGGTGATGTTGTTCCCTAGTCAACTAGATGTTTTGTTGGCATGACAGTCCATAAGATCAGTGGCTACTTTGTGGGAGTTGAGTATGATGACAAGCTTTCCGAAGGCATTAAGGTGGATCTTGTCAGCAATGTCAAGGTCACCACCATTCTGAAGACGTACAAACCAACGATGGTATACTGAATGATTGTTTCCATTTGGTGGATGTTAAGTTACTTAAGTAACCATTGTCTTTTTCCCAATTGCATGACATTTTCAAGGCCCCCTTACTTCTGGGAGGGAGCCGCCTCCAGGAACTTCCATAATGTCACAAGAGGTAAAATGAAGTTCCAGACGCATGGAGTATGAGTAACTTGGAAGGGATGCATGCATATTACACAATCACAGTCAATGACACTTTGAAGTTTGAAATGACCAAAAGAGACTGCAGTTCATTCATCATATTCCAGTCCCGGATGTCACAAGAACAACACTCACCCACAACTCCCACTCCGAAATCTGGAGTAACATTGACCTCAGCCTGAGTGCTGAGATCTGACCTCACAAACCTTGCATGCTTACACATTGTTGAGTCACATAACTTTAACGTAGAATGACCGGGGTTTCCATCAGCAAAATAAGGGTTGGCTGTACAGTGCTGGACAGTGCTGGACAGTGTCATAGTGCTCATAGTGAGGGTCCATATAGATAGTACTCTCATAGTACTCTCATTGTCTTTCATAGTGTTGGCTATAATCATAGTGTTTCACAGTGTGTTCATAGACTCTCATAGTGATCTCATAGTCTGTCACAGTCTATCATAGTGTGTCATAGTGATCTCATAGTGTGTCATAGTGTGTCATAGTATGTCATAGTAATCTCATAGTCTATCACAGTCTGTCATAGTGTATCATAGTGTAATAAAGTTGAGTAAAAAATGAACCAAAAAATTAATGTTTTGATTAATACACCTACTAACCCTAATCCTACTCAACTTGTAGTATACTACTAATCCTAATCCCAATCCTACATTTTTAATATACATTGAAGTCTAATTCTAATCCAACCCCTATAATACACTTTTACACACTACTAATTTTAATTTCAAGACTACACTCATATTTATTATACTTTTCATGTACTCTTTACTATAGGTTCAAATGATCAAATGGAAATTATAAATATATGCCAGTGGCAAGAGTTGAACTCAAGACTTTTCCAAAATGGCAATTTTCAAACACATTAACCATTAGACCACAAGACCTTGCATAATATGAACCATTAGATGTATATGACTACATCTCTGACCTTTGACACCACACTTTGCTACATTTTTCATTAAATATCTCTGTCCACCCCTGCTACACTTTCTGATACTTGTGTACACTTTTTACTACACTCTGCCATATTTTTTACCACATTTGGCCACATTTCTTCACCATCCTTTGGGTATTGCAATTCTAAGTCTAATTTTAATTCATGCTAATCCTAACCCTACACTTTTTGATTCACTTTTTACTATCATTATTATACTGTGACAGACTATGACAGACTATGACAATACTCTGGCAAACTGTGACATACTATGACAGACTATGGTAATACTCTAACAAACTGTGACATACTATGATTTTAGCCAACACTATGAAAGACTATGATGATACTATGAGTACTATGATACTGGACAGCACTGGACAGTAACCCTGATTGTGCTAATGAAGTGTGGTAAAGAAAGTGTAGCAAAAGGTATAGTAAAAAGTGTGGCAAAAAGATATAGCAAAGTGTACTAGTTAAAGAGTATTTAAAAAAATGAATTGGGATGAGTACCACTATGAATACTATGAATACTATGGAAATACTATGGATACTATGAGATCACTATGAAAATACTATAAACTATGAGTACTATGAGTGCTATGAATCATCTATGAAAACACTATAAATACTATGAGTACTATGAGTACTATGAACACTATGGCAAAAACCAGGATTTGCTGATGCACTCCAACTGAAGACCCGCCAGGTCTTATTACTCCTCCTAACGAGCAAGAAAATGGAGCAGTAATTTGGGAAGTTGGATCGGATGATGAATTTCCCCAATAAGAAATTTGATCTAGTCCAACATCACAAAAAGTTGTCAGAAGCACAGAAAAAGCACTTCCAACAACACGTCACAGCATCCAACAAATGGAAGGCAGGTTTCCTTTCCGCAGCTTACACTTCTATCAGAAAACAGGCAAGACGCCTTAGAAAACAAAAGAAATAGACATTATGGCATTCAATCCAGTTCATTTCAGCTCAACACAGTTCCTTGTGGACCTGTATGCTATACATGGAGAAGATGAACACTTTGCATTCGTAGCTTCACAGCTTGGCTTAATGACAGGTCATTCTGCTGGGTTACAACAAACAGCAACAGCATTACAGCATGAATTGGATCAGGCAAATGCTCAGATAGCAGTCTTGCCAGCACCAGGTGCACCTAGACCTTCAAAGAAGGTTGAGGTATTCGCCGATCCTGGTGAATTTAAAGGCGAACTCGGAAAGTTCAAAGACTGGTGGCTGAAAATGAAAACATAGCTCACCTTGAATTCTGATATCATTTGCCCACATTCATATGACGCTGTTGTTGCTGTCCTTTCTCATATGACTGGACCACGCACACTCATATTCACTTACCCACGTCTAGAAAAAGGATGCACCTACACATGGACAGAACTAGAATCAGAAATCCAAGTTCAATTCCGTCCGACTGCAAAACCGGACTGGGCATTGGAAAAGCTTTGGAATCTGAAACAATCTGAAAAGATGAGAGCTTGTGATTTTGTAGATCTGTTTCGAAGATACTACCAGGAATCAAAGATCGGTGTGACACACACAATTAACATTCTGAAACAAAACATGCTCTCATCTATTCGCGAAGAAATTATTCATAACAAAGATCGAACTGATGATATCGAGGAATACCTAAATTCGGTCGCCACGGTCAGACAATGAACAGAGTTGATTGGCTTCCTTCGACGAAGAAAGTCTGGACACACGTCCTCATCTAACTGGTCCAACCTACCTTGAAAATCATCATACCGAGATCCAATGGCAATGGATATCGATGCTCTTTAATACGGATACAACTTGGAGAATGAATCTTCTGATGCTGAAGAACTCACTGCCGCCACCACATCCAAGAAAGTCAGAAAATTCAAAAACACAAAGTCGAGAGGGACTCAGGGATGTTTTAACTGTGGAGGTTTAGATCATCGAATCAAGGATTGTCGAAAACAGTCGACTAAATGTGATTGGTGTAAGTGGCATCAAGGGAAGTATCACAAGGATTGCTCTCGAGCATGTTGCCTGCAAGCTCTCCTAGAAGAAGAAGAAGAATTTCCAGATTACGTTCCATCCGAAGATGACTTGAATAATGAACCAGTCTCCAGAAAGGGAAAAGGAGATTCAGAGTGAATGATCTGGGTGTTCATTCTGATACTGCATCTCTTGTTACTAACCCTTATTCTACTAACTTGCAAAGTAATAATACAGACTTGACTCATAGCCAAGTGGAGTCTCTAGCAGGACTAGAGCTCGGTCGGGGCTCTAAACCGATGCTTAATTCCACTTCCCCTTTGCAAACCCTAGAACTGCTCGAAGAATGATGGGTACGTTCTTTGTGTCGGAAGCATGCAGTACGCAGTTACTTGGCTTACCTGCTGTGTGTAGTAACTCAGAGATGATAGCGGTTGCTGGTCAAGAGTCAATTAGAACTCAGATGACTGAGTCCGAAAGTTATATACGCTACATGAAGTGCATGTGAACTAACTACTATAAATGAACTACTACCGTGTAATACGAGTTCGTTCAACACTCCCCCTTGCTAAGCGCATGGTAATCGCGTAAGCATTAGGTGGTAGTGACATGTATCGCTAGTTAGTCCTGCTAACTGCGGTTTTTATATCTAAACCAATTTGAGATCTACACTGCTCGAATTTGACATATCCGAGGTTCTTGGTGAACATATCGGCAGGATTGTCAGTCCCTTCGATATAGAAGATCTCTACTTGCTGATCAGTTACAGCATCGCATACAAAATGGTAGCGAATGGGTATGTGTTTGGTGCGACGTTCGGTGACAGGATTGTTAGCTATGAAAATAGAACCTTGATTGTCGCCACAGATAGGAATGGGTTTTAGGTGAAACCCTAATTCCTCAAACATTTGTTTAACCCATATGACCTGGCGAGAACAGTCGCTCAGGGCCATGTATTCAGCCTCTGTAGAAGAGAGGGCTGTGGTCTTTTGTAAATGTGAGTTCCAGAGGAAAACACCATTCGCCAACTTTAAGTAGAATCCCGTTTGGGAGTGGCGAGTCTCTGGATCTGCTCCCCAATCAGAGTCAGTACAGGCGGTGATACCGCATCCAGAGGAACCATCATACACAAGCGAGTAGTCGCGAGTGCCAAGTAGGTAACGGCAAATATACAGGGCCTTGTCTAAGTGCTCCTGTGATGGGTTGGCAGACTGTCGCGCCATCTGGGTGACTGCATAAGCAATGTCTGGGCGAGTACCAAGCATAAGGTATAACAATGAGCCGATAACTGTCTGGAATCGCGTCCGAAGTTCCGCATTGACAGGGGCTGTGTTCTTCTCAGGTTGGTAGCCTTGAGGTAAAGGTGTACGAGCGGGTTTTGCGTTGATCATTTCGCATCGCTCTAGTACTTTCTCGAGGTATTCGCGCTGGTCAATATGTAACCGGCGATCAACTCGATGAATGTTCATTCGGAGGAATTCACGTGCATCTCCGAGATCGCGGCATTCCCACCTCTTCATAAAGGTAGTCTTGACTTTCTCGACAAAGGCTTTTGAGGGGCCACAGAAGAGAGCATCGTCTACGTAGATTATAGCTACGACAATTTGGTTTGCTTCTCTGTATATAAAAAGGCCGGCGTCTGTTTGGAGTCGCTCAAAGCCTAGTTCTCTCATTGATTGGTTGAGCTTGTTCCACCAAGCTAAACCTGCTTGTTTAAGCCCATACAGGGCGCGGAGTAATCTGAGAACTTTGTTTTTAAGATGAGGAGGCGTAAAGCCTTCTGGGAATTCCATGTAGATTTCCTCATCTAATTTGCCATATAGATAGGCAGATCGCACATCGAGTCCGGATAGATGCCAGTTCTCTAAGGCGGCTAGGGCGAGCATGCATCGCACTGTTTCGAATCTTACGACTGGACTGAAGATCTGATCAAAATCAAGACCTTCGACTTGCGAGAATCCTTTCGCTACTAGTCGGGCACGTTTACGGCCATCGGATTTTTCATCAAAAACCCATCAATTCTTAATGACCTTTCGGCCAGTGGGGCGGTCAGAGACTTCAAAGACTTTGCGTTGTTTCAGCATGTCTAGTTCTGTTTCGCATGCTTTGAACCATTGCTTTTGCTCTGATTCAGGTAGGCGTAGAAGGTCTCTGTATGACCATTCTCGGTAATTACATAGGCTTGTTAGGCCTTTCGTCGAGGGGTACTGCCTTTGCGCATAGGTATAATATCATAGCGTCTCCCCCTTCCCGGATCATGTGTTCGATGTCGTCCTCAGAAGGAGTGGGGGATGGAGGCATGGCACCGGGAACGTTGGGTGTTTCCGGCACAGGAGGAGTGGATTGACCGGTTAGGTCTTTCCAGCGCGAATCGCGCTCAATTTCTTTTATTTGTTGTACCGGGTTACGGCGTTCTCCATAAATGTTGCCTGGGCGGCGGGGTGGCTGCCTGATACGCTCAGAACGGCGTGGTAAGGCGGGAGGGGCATCCAAGAGAGGGAGTCTCCTAGGAGGGGTACGAGGGGGAGAGGGCGTTCGTTCCGGGACAACCGGTTTGGGCGAAGGATTTCGCTCAGAAGGTAGCGGACTTGGGTTTGGAGGGACACGGCGAGTTCGCTCAGGAAATCCCGGTAAACCGTCATCGTCGCTTTCCGCATCAGGGTGCGGGTGCGAGGGTGGTCTCAGATGTTTATGGGGTTGTGGGGGCGCACTTACCGGCTTGTGAGGCCGAGCCCCTGGACATCGAGGGAATAGGTTCTCATCAAAAATGGCATGCGCATACGTGTGTAGTGCGTTGTTAGGGCGCATGAATAAATAGTTGCGCTCGTTACCTGGTGGAATTCCTAGGTAAATCATTAGCTGCGATTTGGGCTGCAGCTTGCCCCCACGAGTGTCCACTGGAAGGTGAACATACGCAGCGCATCCAAAGACGCGTAGATGAGAAATTGTTGGAGGAACTTTGTTTAGAAGTTCATGAGGTGTCCTCCAGTTTAAACCTCGTTTGGGAGTGCAGTTGTATACATGTACCGCATGCTGGATAGCAAACTCCCAGTAAGAATCAGGTAGGCAAGCGTGAAGACGCATAGCCTGAGCTTTGTCCATCAAAGTGCGAATGAATCGCTCAGCACGTCCATTCTGTTGTGGGGTGTGAGGCGCAGACTCATAGATATGAATGCCATTGTCGCGCATTAGTTGCCCAAAGGCTTTTGATTTATATTCTCCCCCTGCATCGGACATCCAGCCTTTTATGGAGGCGGAGTACTGATTATTGATGTACTTTATGAACTCTTTGGTGGCACCAAGTGCCTGGTCCTTAGTTCGGAGGGGTTTGATCCATCCTTGGGACGTGTAATCATCATAAAAGACGATGATATACCTCGATCTGTGGTAAGATTCAGTCTCGAAAGACTTTAGATCAGAGTGTATGAGTTCAAAGGGTCTCTTTGCGCGAACATCATTCGCTGCGAAGGGACGGTTGGGTTGTTTGCCTAGCTGGCAGCCAGGGCAAACTGGTTCCACGGGCGGAATAGTTACGCTTGGGAAGTCTCTTATATGTTTTCGTGCAGCTCTTAGTACATCCTTTGAGGGGTGTCCGAGGCGGCGATGGAGCAGTTCATAGTCCATGGCGATCATGTCAATATTCGCTTTGGTGTGTTCATGGATGATAGGGGCTCTCACCCAGTACATAGTACTGCTTCCATGAGAGTGGAAGCTGATCAGGTCGTGCTTAGTGCAATCATCGATGATGTGCATAAAGCCTTCAGCGCTTTGAGCGTACAGGCAATTGTCCTTAAGGAGTGTGCCGAGAGAGATGAGATTGATAGTGCAATCTGGCATGTAGATAGTTGGCGATAGTCGCACAACATTCTCCTTGTAGCGGATAAGGACGCTGCCTTCGCCTAAGACTGGCGCTTTGCCATTCGCTGTTTGGGTGTAGCGGGGTTCGCGGTAGGCCTGATACTCGACGAAAGCGTCGAAGTTGTTGGTGAAATGAGCCGAAGCTCCAGAGTCAAGGAGCCACATTTCTGCGTCCTCTTTGTGCGCACGCATTTTCCCTTTTCCTTTGGTGTTATGGTTCTCACAGCCGTCACACAGGGAGTAAGGGAGCGTAGAAACAATGTCTATTGCATCACTATCTACTACAGACGATAGAATGAAATCTACATACTGTGGCGAATATGGAAATCGCTCATCAGTGTCTGAGAGATGTGAGTGGGGTGAGGAAGAGACGTACGTGTCATCCTCGAATCCGTCATCCAGGTTGAAATAATCCTCAAATGGGATTTCGACTTCTTTCTCTTCTGGGGCGTAGAAGTCATTCTGGGTGGCATAGAATTCGCCAGCCTCAGCCTGGCCGGAGTGGATGAAGACGGTGTCTTCATCCATTTCTATGAGGGCAGCGGGCTGTATGGGCTGGTGGAGCCGGTTGAGGAGCGAAGACGAATCGTCTTCCATCGCATCCTCATAGGAGGGAACGTCCAGGCCAAAGGTGGCCGAAAAGGACGGGGATAGGCGGTGGACTGGAGAGTCCATTTTGTGGTTCTTATATTGCGGTGGACGCGAGGGACCGGGGGTGCCGAAGTCGTAATCGCCAGGATTGACGATGGGAGTGCGAGTGAGTTTACGGTTCGCGACTTTATCAAGACGTCTTATGGTCTCGATAGTGGGAGTGATCTCCAGACGGCGAGCGAGGGAAATCGCGTTCTTTGTCTGAGGAAAGGCAGGTGGGCCATAATGGGCTTCACCTGTGGTGTGGGTGTGACGGCGAGGGTCGATGACGGAGGGGCCGGCTTCCACAATGGCGGGGTCGATGATGGTGGCGGCAGAGAAGGCGAAGGAGGGGCCGGCGTCGTTGTAATGGGTATTTTCGCGACGTTGGGCGCGAGCGTCTTGCTTCGCTTGCCCTTGTGCGGAACGCTGACCACGAGTGGTCTTTTTCTTCTTCTGCTGCGGTCCTCCCTGTTGCTGCTGATTCCCCCCTTGCTGTTGCTGCCCCTGTGGGCGCTGCTGCTGCTGCTGCTGCTGGAACTGGGGGTCCGCAGGCTTACGCTTGACCGCGGAGATCTTTTTCGCGTGGTCGTCATGTCTGGGCTTGCGCTTCGAGATGTATTGCTGCCAGGCCACGAGGGTCATATGCTCGATCTCATCAAGGGTGGGGAGCTTTGTCGGGTCCGCTTCTTCTTCCTTCTCCTTTCCTTTCACAGAGGTGGCGGATGGTCCAGAGGTGGACATGTTCAGGAGCTGGGTGAACACGTCCATGTACCACGGTAATTTCGCAAGTATGATAAGTGATTGTAAGGAGGCGGGGACCTCGTTCTGGTAGGTCCGGAGTAGGTCGAAGTGCTGCTTCAGCTTCGAGAACGCAGCCTGGGGGTGCTGGTCCTCGGGGATGGCGGTGTCCATCATCGCTTTAAACTCCAAATATTTGGAGGCGGTAGATGGAGTGGAGAACTTCGCCTTGAGGGCGTTCCAGACTTCCTTGGCAGAGGTCGCGTCATAAAAGGGATGAGCGAGAGTGGGGGACATCTTCAAGACCATGACACCAAGGGCCTTCTCGTTGGCAGAGTACCAGTCGTTGATACGAGATTGGTTAATGACCCGGTCGGATTCCCCCTCGGTAAGTTCGTCGGGGCAATCCGTGGTGATGGCCCAGAAAGCATCGAGGGTATGCAGGTAAGCCTGCATAGTTTGGCACCAGCGAAGGTAGTTGGAACCGTTGAGGTCTGGGACCTTAGAGGCGTTGGAAGTGTCGATCTTGGAGGACATAGTGAGAATGGGTGGTCTAGGACAAAGAGGCATCAGTTAACTTCCAGCTGAGATAATGAGAAGAGGAGGAAGGGGCGTAGGTACGCTCATTACGCTCTCAGAGTCCATGGACCGGTGAGACATAGTCTCCCCATATGTCCAAGGATCTGGTCGCATATGTCCAGGCGTAAAGACGCATAGGACGCGACATGTCGCATGTGTTCAAGCGTAAAAACGCATTAGAATGCGACTTACCGCACCAGAGAGCGCATAGCACATCTGAGGGCGGGAGCAGGAAAAACCAAGTGATGGTGGCAAGCAAGTCGCACAGCATGATCACCAGGGCTCATAACCTGTCGGAAGCATGCAGTACGCAGTTACTTGGCTTACCTGCTGTGTGTAGTAACTCAGAGATGATAGCAGTTGCTGGTCAAGAGTCAATTAGAACTCAGATGACTGAGTCCGAAAGTTATATACGCTACATGAAGTGCATGTGAACTAACTACTATAAATGAACTACTACCATGTAATACGAGTTCGTTCAACACTTTGAACCCTAGAGAGATTAACCTGGATATTTCTATTGCTCCCGCAAACCAAAAAGAATCCATTAACCCCACTACAGCTCTTTTAGATTCTGGAGCTAATACTATTTATATAGACACAAAGTTTGCACGACAATTACATCTTCCATTGACAAAATTGGAACAACCAATTCCAGTTTACAATGTGGATGGTACACGGAACTCTGCAGGTTCCATCACACATAGTGCGGATATAATTGCTAACTATCAGGGTCATGCTGAACAACTAAAAGCCAAAGTTACGGACCTCGGAAAGAATCAAATGATTCTTGGGTATACATGGCTAAAGCAACACAACCCTGATATAGATTGGACAACAGGAGAAGTTCACATGACACGTTGCTCTGAGCAATGTGCTTCTCTCTGTCATACAGTGAGGTGCAAAACCGTTGCAATGTCTAACCTCAAACTGGGGCGCGAAGCGCCCCGCAATCACTTGTGGGAATTTCACTTTGCTTTGGTGGAAACAAATAAAGTACAAACCCTTAGCTACAACTTTGTCCCCAGGGTCATGTGATTTCGCTTACATACTGCAAAGATACATCCATTTCAAAACACCAATACCATTGCAACAGTTTTGCACCTTTTGCTTTCCAGGGTATATTAGTACTTGGTATAGCCTCCCTTTGCCTTGATAACTGCTTCAATCCTTCTAGGCATGCTCTCTATCAACTTCTGACACTCTTCAACTGCTATCCCCTCCCAATCAACCTGAACTCTCTCCCACAATTCATGAATTCCCTTAGGAGAGGAATCATGATCTGCTAGTCTTCTTTTGAGATAACCCCAGAGGTGCTCAATGGGATTGAGGTCAGGAGACTGTGCAGGCCATACCATAGTATGAAAATCCTGCTCCTGAAGCCAATCCTTCACCTTTTTGCAAGTATGTTTGGGGTCATTGTCCTGCTGAAAGATGATGTCAGGAGGATCAAGACCATAAAACTGCAAAGAATTGAGCAGTTCATCCTTCAAAATCTGAAGGTAAAGGTCCCCATCCATCCTACCATCAATCTTGGTAGCATAGCCAACTCCCTGCCAAGTCATACAGCCCCACATCATCAAAGAACCTCCTCCAAACTTCACTGTACCTTCCACCAGCCTATCACTTAGCCCTTCCCCTGCCTTTTTCCACACCCACTTGCGCCCATCTGACCCTAGGCGATTGATTTTGGTCTCATCAGACCATACTACCTTCTTCCAGTCCTCCAGAGTCCAATCTTTATGAGCATAAGCAAAGTCTCGACGAGCCCTACGATGCTTGGCTGAAAGGAGAGGCCGTTTGGACTTGACCACAGCTTTCATACCTGTCTTCCTCAACTGTCTGCGCACTGTGGAGGTAGAGAGAGGCTGGTTGACTATATTGGTGAGTGCCTTGGTCACCTGAACAGCATTCTCTGCCTTTCCAGAGGAGATAAGACGAACGGCATGCCGGATATTGGCAGAGGAAAGCTTGGATGGACGACCTCCAGTAACTTTTTGAAGCTCAGAACGCTCTTTGGAGCATAATCTGGATATGGTAGACACATTAAGACCAGTAGTGGATGCAATAGAGTGAGCAGATTGGCCAGCATCAAGCATAGAGAGGATGGTTTGTTTTTGAGTAGAAGAGATGGTTCTCATGATGGTTGTGGTTGGAAACAAAGATGCGTGTGAACTATTTTAAACTCAGACATGCTTCTAATATGTGTATGTTTGTTTGTATGACCAAACATAACCAAATAACACTTGATTTCAATGTAATGAGCAAAGGGTGCAAAACTGTTGCAATAGTATTGATGTTTTGAAATGGATGTATCTTTGCAGTATGTAAGCGAAATCACATGACCCTGGGGACAAAGTTGTAGCTAAGGGTTTGTACTTTATTTGTTCCCACCAAAGCAAAGTGAAATTCCCACAAGTGATTGCGGGGCGCTTCGCGCCCCGGTTTGGGGTTAGACATTGCAACGGTTTTGCACCTCACTGTATATCATGGATGGAAAACATATGTAACAACAAATGAGAAGCTCTTTGTTACATCCATGCCATAAAAATAGACGCAGAAGTAGACAAACAACCAAAGAAGGATTCAGCGGAAGATTTAGTACCAAAAATCTACCATTCCTTCCTAAAAACGTTCACGAAGAAGGATTTTGAACGAATGCCGTTAAGAAAACCTTGGGACCACACTATTGACTTGAAAGAATCATTTGTGGCTAAGAAATGTCGATTAATTCCCCTTTCAGTCATGGAACAACAAGAAGTCATGGACTTTATTGAGGATCAATTAAAAAAAGGATATATTCACCCTTCTAAATCCCCACAAACATCTCCCATATTCTTTGTTCCAAAGAAAGATGGTCGCAAGGGCATGGTACAAGATTACCATTATCTCAACAAGCATACCGTTAAGAACAACTACCCACTTCCACTCATTTCACAGCTTGTTGACAAGTTGCAAGGGTCTAAATGGTTTACCAAAATAGACTTATGTTGGGGATACAACAACGTACGAATGAAGGAAGGTGACAAATGGAAAGCAGCATTCGTTTGTCACCGAGGAAGTTACAAACTCCTTGTCATGTACTTTGGGCTCTGTAACTCTCCTGCCACCTTCCAAACCATGATGAGTGAAATCTTTGCTGACATGCCAGAAGTCGAAGTCTACATTGATGACATCATGATATTCACGAAATCCCTTGATGTCAAAATTCATGAACGACTCATACTAAAAGCATTACAACGCTTAGAAGACAATGACCTTTTCGCCAAACCAGAAAAGTGCACCTTCAGTGTCCAGGAAGTAGAATTCCTTGGCATGTACGTTTCTCGTGATGGTATCAAGATGGACAACTCAAAAGTCCAAGCCGTTCAGGAATGGCCAGTACTCACAAACGTAAAAGGTGTTAGAAGCTTCTTAGGTTTAGCAAACTTCTACCAACGGTTTATCAAAAACTACGCACAGATTGCTAGATCTCTGACAGATTTGACGAAGAAAGACGAACCCTTCATCTGGAATGAAACTCGTCAGAAGGCATTTGACACTTTAAAACAAGCATTCACCACTGCCCCTATCTTAGCATATGCAGATAATGATGTGCACTTCTGTCTGGAAATGGATGCATCTGATTACGCTATAGGAGCAGTGCTCTCTGTAGAAAAAGACGGCAAATGGCATCCTGTCGCATTCTCATCACATTCCATGACAAAAGAAGAACAGAATTACCCCATAGTAGATAAAGAAATGCTCTCGGTCATCTGCAGTCTAGAACAATGGCGTCACTATCTTGAAGGAGCTCGCCACACATTCAAAATTTGGAATGATCATGCCAACCTACAATGGTTTATGAAACGACAAGATCTTAATCGTAGACAAGCTTGGTGGTCTCTCTATTTGAGCAGGTTCAACCGCTTATGGCTTCACAAGCCAGGAGCAACAATGGGAAAGGCTGACACCTTATCTCGATGAGAAGATCATGCTGTCGGTATCAATGATGATAACAGGGGTGTAATCGTAATTTCACCTGAGAGTATCATCTCGATGATTGTCACTATGACTACCAATTCAGAAATAATACTTGATCATATCAAACAAGCCACACATCTACTTAAAGAGTCGGAGATAGTGAAGCTACAAAAAGCACATCACATCGCTCTTGAGGCTGATAAAGGCACATTGTGGAAAGATTCCCATGAACGTATTTACATTCCTGAAGATCAGGATTTTCACATGGAAATACTTAGACTCCATCACAACACACCGGTTGCCGGACATCCCGGTATAAACAAGACACTAGAACTTATCCAACGAAGCTACACTTGGCCTGGACTGCCAACACTAGTCAAAGACTATGTATCTCGCTGTGCAAGGTGTGCATGCTTCAAAGGAACTAATATTGCCCTGGCAGGCAAACTCATACCATTAGACATTCCTAATATGCCTTGGATTGATATTACTGTGGACTTTACCACGGATCTTCCCCTATCCAATGACTTTGATTTCATTCTTATAATCATTGATCAATTCTCAAAAGAAGTTGAATTCATCCCGTGCAACAAAACAGTCATGGCTATGGATATAGCTCACCTATATTTACATAATGTCTGGAAAAACCATGGCATTCCACAATCCATTGTCTCGGATCATGGCCCGCAATTTGCATTGCAGGTCATGAAGGATTTATGCAAACGACTCGGTATCCAGCCGAAGTTGTCCACTACATTTCATCCTCAAACAGATGGACAAACAGAACGTATGAATCGTGATCTATAACAGTACTTACAACTCTTCACTGCTAAAAAACAGGATTCATGGGCTGACTGGCTCCCCATGGCACAATTCTCATATAACTCAAAGAAGCAGGCTTCTACACAGATGTCCCCCTTTGAGATTACCAGGTCCTACGTTCCTAAAATGAGATTTGAACAGCATATAGTAAAAGCACCGGTTGCTGATACCTTCGCATCTGAGATGCAAGACATACTTACCCAAACTAAAAATAACCTCCTCAAAGCACAAGCTCGTATGAAAGATCAGGCGGATCGTCACCGGTCTGACGCCCCTGATTACATCATTGGAGATAACGTCTGGCTTTCAATAACCAATCTTAAACTAACTCGTGCTTCTAAAAAACTAATGGAACACTGGATTGGACCTTACACCATCATTGACTTGATGGGTAGTAATGCAGTTAAGTTGCGCTTACCGAAAACCATGAGCATCCACCCTGTTGTTAACATCTCTCGTATCCGCCCATACAAGGAACACCTTGATGGTCAACCTTCCTTTAAACCTGGGCCTGTGCTGGTCACAGAGGAACAAGAGGAAGAATATGAAGTCAATCACATCGTTGATTCACGTTTCAAGGGTAAATGCCTTGAATATCTGGTCCACTGAAAAGAATATACTGAGGAAGATCATACTTGAGAATCATTGGATCACTTGACAAAAGCTCAGGCAGCTATCACACTCTTTCATCGTGCTAATCCCAGTGCCCCTCATCGCATTCGCTTAGCCCAGGCTGAATTCCTCACGTTCTTTACCAATTTTGGGCTCCCGTCTGTGGAGATACCTTTGGACCACCTCCCCTTTAGTCACCTGGAAGTTGACTTATAGGAGGGGGGTAGTGTTACGATCGCTGGTATTTGTTCCTATTTATTCCATATTTATCCTTATTTTTCTGGGCTTTCTACAAAGTATTTCGCTAAATAGCTCCTATCACACTTGAACTCCTTACCACTCGTTCAACCATGAACACATGACTATTTGATCACATGACATTACACAACATCATGTGCCCACACTCATGTCACTTCTTTGCTGGTATGTGTACAGCCATACACAGCCATGCCACATGACATATCTCTTATCTCTTATCTCTTATCTATGACTCATGCTGACTCATGCGCACAGCCCTATGCCTCATGCCCTATGGCTATGCTTATCTCTGACTCACCATGACTCCTTATGACTCATGCCGCAGCCGCGCACTGCCTTATGACTTGTCATGACTCCCGTATGACTCGTATATACTGCTATCTATCTTATATAGATACTGTATAGTATCAAACATGTACAAACCCTAGATAGTATATAAACCCCCAAGAAGACTGCGACTGGTCCCCCTAGTCTTGTCCTCTTGGAGTTCTCCCATCGACCCATCTGTGCCTGACCACCAGGTTTACTAGTTAAACACCCATCTCAGCCTCAGGTAGGCCCTGGTGTTTCAGATACAGTTATGAAAAATGGTACATCTTACTCAGGGAGTTCTCAAGATGTACAAACACCTGCCACACAGTTCAGGCCTATGGAATAGAGCCCAAGTATCAGAGCAAGTTCCAAGGGTAAAGTGAGTAGATGATCACATCACTCAGCTGACTGGTGCTCGTTTGGTCCAATTCTTGAACCCATTCCTTGGATGCAATATTTACCTGGAAGATCGGGACTCGAAAGGGGACTAGTACGGATTTGGGCGACGAATGTGTGTTGGACATCACATTGTTAATAGCACGCTTTTTGCCAACATACCTATGATGTTATGTATGGCCTATGAATATTGGACACTCAATTAACGAGAACCGCTGCCGATGGACTGTGTGGATGGGTTCATCGAAGATGGTTTAGTCATTTGTGTTCAATTTCCCCTTCTCATCTTCTGACTCCAAAGCTAAATGATGGATGTTGAGACGTCCATTACCCTTCCAATGCGAGATCACCTCTTGCTTTCAAGTTCCCGGAGCACCGGAGATCATCGCGTAAGAGGGTGAGCCCCTTCATTGCAAGTAGCTCATTACTTGAACTAATTCTGACCTCTTTTTTGCAACCTTATTCGTTGTCTTATGCGCTGCACCCAACGCTGTTGCTGTAGATTATGTACGTAATGAAACTTGGGATCCTTGAGCGTAACGAATTACCAACCCTCCTCGACCTGGCTCTTCGACTCTAGAGGAGAGTACACTTCACCCACCACACCACGAGGAAGCAGGTTTTAACTCAGTGATACTGTTGCACATCTCTGCTCATCGACAGAATCATAACGACCCAAGACCGACTCGCCGAGAGAACAATGGGCTCCGAGCTACCTCGATCGCACCCACTGCCACCCAGGCTTATCTTTCCTGGTTGGTGCATATTGAACTGGCTATCACTGTCGACGAAAAGGAAGCTGTGCGAGTTGCCGTTCGAAACTGAACACGTGGGTGGGCAATATTAGACCTGTTCCAAGCAGGTGAGTCTGGCATTGAATCAAAGTTAACCAGAGCTGCAGTTCCACATCCGCATAGAACCAACGAGAAGTCAGAGGTGGATTTTACAGTGAAACATGATGCTGGTTTCGCGTGACGTGGCGACTCGGGGAAAACATTGTGAAAATGAAACCTGCATATTCAAACCTTGTATGCACTCTCCACGGAAGCATTGTGGAGTAAGGGTAAGTGAGACAACGCTGATATGGCCTTTAAATAATTCCGTGAAACAAGGCATCAGCAATATGTCCGACCACTGTGACAGCTGCGTGGTCTGTGGACCAACTGTGGGGTCTGTTATTTCTGTCGGAAAGTCTTTACATTCCCTGCAGATTGTCACAGTTCCCCCAGAACACATGACTACGCGGACCAGTCAGCAGATAGTATATGAATGGTGATCTATGTACTTGTTGACATAGTAAGCGTTAAACGCAGTAAGAGACTCTGAAAAGTGAAATCTAACAGGTAAATGTTCCTTGCCATACACTCCGATCAAATGTACTCCTCGTAGTATAGTTTTGACTGAAATCACCGCTCGAACTCGCTGTCGGGCTGCGTTCACCTCTGGCACCACAATCCACATTCCTGTTGGGCCATCAGGGTCATCACTGATCGGTAGGAACCACTCCACCAGGGCACATGAGTATGAATCCCCTTGATACATGAATGAGAAGAAAAGCAACACACGAGCCACCAACAAACCGCCAAGTGGATCATCCTCTGAACCACCACCGTCTACGAATACACAATCATATCGTGCAGCACCACCCCGCCACTGAGGTGTACAGCGTATGATATCCCGGTGCATTCCGCCTTGTCCCGAATGATCACTAGGTGTGTGGTACGTTGCCGATGCAGAGTTGAACACCTTGATGTCACCGTTGAACATTGGACAATCGCGTAGGTCAATCTGGTCTCCAGGCATCTCCGCATCGGGGTTTAGCTGATCGTATAGGAAGCGCCGGGTGCAATCCATGAGCTCTGGAAACCCATAGTGGGCAGCAACATGCTCGCATGTACGTGGTATATTTGGTACTAAAGATATATCAGATTGTTAGCAAATATGACACCGCGGACATGTAACAAGTATGCTCGCCGAGTTTTCTTGCCAATCGGACATCATAGACGGATTTGTCCCCTTCGATTGCCTGAGCCTCATCTTCCTCTTCATCCCGGCGATCTACAGTGGCGACATTGTGCACTATCCCTTGCAGCACCGGTGGCCCATCCAGCATACCCTTTTGTGTGAATACTAAGCGCGCTGCCGCCAATTTGTCCAGTCGTTGGTTTGTGACCAGCATTTGTCCAAGTGCCTCAAATCGGTTGGAGCGGCGCCATGGTTCTTTCACTGCCTTGATATGCCGGGATTCCGTGATCGAGGAACAAAGTCCGTTCGGTACCCCAAACATTTCGATTAGTGTCCGATAATGGACCATTGAGTGTTGTCGAGGTAGTGAGAAATGTTCTCGCACCCCAACCTCCTTGAATATCTTCCGTTCGTGATGGAAGCACTGTACCGCATTGTCGATAGCATCAAGATCACTTTCATTGATGACTGACTTTCGCACAGTGTAACCAAACTCGAGGAATGCTGCGATTGCGCGAACCATTGGGTCAGGGACCAGGCCCGTAATCGCAGGTAAATAAACCTAACGTAGAAGTAGGCTGATGAGTTAGACTGCTCGAAATCAACGAACGGTAGGACGGCTCACCTTCATCAAGGCTTTTGAATCGTCCCCCGTCCATTGCTTAAATCCTCGACCCTCAGGAAATCGGCGCAGTCCGGGAAATGGGGGCACAGCAGCAAGTCTGTTCACGAGAGCGAAGATCGCTCACTCAGTTACTCTAGCTATGTTCCCCGATCAGACAATGACCTACCTGCGGTCAATCTCAGCTATCATTTCAGCGGCTTGTTGCTTTGGATAGGTGCACTCTAGATATTCGTTAACCCAGCTGACAAGATGGTCTTTAAAAGTCCCCTTGATTAATTGATGGAGTAGATCGGGTGCGATCAGTTCATGGATGTCGGCGCGGGGAAAATGAGCTGTGAACGGCTGATTGCAATCCGATTGTTAATACTGAAAGCATCGAACATGCAGATCAGACGTACCTCAACATCACCTACAATACCATAGTTATCCCATAATGCACGCAGGTCCATTGTGGCTCGTAGTTGTGCCGTGTGTATGTGTGCACGCGGTCCACCATCTTGATCAAGATCACTATTCTGGGCTGTACAACTAATCGGTGTCAGTCGAGACATCGTTCGAAAAGTGAATATAACATACCGTGCACACCAACCCTGTACGATACATGCGAGCATTGCCTGCTCTGGGTAATCAGCAATATAAGGCCCAAGCCCATATATAATACGGCGGAAATGGCCATCGGAACATCGTGTCACCTGTGGTTTTATCATGGCTTGTTTCACCGGGTCGAGGATTGCCGCGAGTGATGAGTGGAACAGCTGGCGGCGGAAATGGCGGAAGTCGGCATCATCCTTGTGTGCTGGATCAGCTATCCAGCCATGATGCATCAGCGCGAGCTCAACTTGGGGACAGTAACAGCGTGAATACTTACTTTTGGGTATGGCCAGGAAAGCCAAAATGGATACCGCACCACCATGAGAACGACGGATGTTGTTGTGAACGTTACCCAGAGATATATACAATGGGTAGTATTCTGTGTTACCCGTGCCGACGCTGACCGTCGTCTTGTCACTGCCTAATACTATAGGTGCAAAGGTGGCACCGTGGGTATCAGGATCCTGCGCGATAAGTTCCTAGACCAAAGAATGTAAGGTCAAGGATGCAATGAATACTTAAACCCACGAGCTTACCGACTGATCCCATGCCCATTGACCTGACATGAGGTCACAGACCTCACGTCGGCCATTTTCGTCTGTCACTACCTGCAATAGGTGATCATTGATATAATGATCCAAAGCCCCGAGAGATCGACTCACTTTCGCAGCATAGTCTATTCCATTTGCAAATTCCGGATTCCTGATTTGTTGTTCAAGAATTCGGAGGGGATTACGGTACCATACATCATAGTCAGCCAGCATCCACGATGGGGGGTCCTCGGGGAACGGTCCCGAATACCTCACCGAAAAAGACTGCCACGGGCAGTCTCCATATGGGATAGCGTCGATAGACCTATACAAAGCATCATGGGACCCAAATGGTGGCTCGTGGCCATTGTACACCATGGACAGGATATCCATTAACGTATCAATCTTGCCTGCTGACATCTGAACCTTTCGGTACAGAAATTCCGCCAGCTCGAAATGAGCATGGCTAGCATACGGAGTCCAGTCCCCTTTGGCGCAGTAATCCAAGGGGAATGGTAGCGTGTTCGGAGGGAGATCGTGGCCAAAAGGATCACACGGAGTCCCTGTCCGATTCAGCAGGTCAGAGAAATATGCACCATCAACGACGATACATACACACCATCAAGCACAGGATGAAACTGAATATGCCGGTGGGGTGGATCAGCATCAGTCGCAGCATCATTAGGATTTCGCTCGCTGTCGTCGCCCACCCAAGGGCCCATAGCATTGGTGAGGCGGTTGGTTTGTTCACGATGGTGTGGTCGATGTGATCGCGCATGGCGTTTGAGACCACCCTGGGACCTACAATGTTTGTGGCAGTCTGGAAAGCCACAAACGAACAATCTCGGACGATAGGGATGGACGGGAAAACGTCCGGCTGGGGACATAAGGGTGGAGAGCAGAGGTTGGCGACTGTCAGGGCAGTAGCGGCACACACCCATGCGGATGTGGCCGTAACGGTGCGATGCCGGACACATCTGCATTTCAAAGAAAAAAATTACAGTGAACATATAGCCACTAACAGACGAGACTTACGGTTGTGGTGCTATGTGGGAAGCGGGATCAACGGCAGACGCATGGGTGCAAGCCAATCATGGCCGTAGCGGGGTGGTGACACCAGGGCAGCCGGCATCTACACCCTAAAGAAAAAAAGAGGCAGTGACCACTAGGCGTACATTAAAAAACTGACCAGCTGTTGTGAAAACGCCGCCTTGCCCTCTCCCTACCCATGCCGCAGCAAATCACCACCCGCGCAGCAAACAAGAACCGCCATCCAGGAGCGCCGGACTTGCCCACTGCACGACGAAGCAGTAAAGTCGTCCAAGAGGAGCGCACTACTCTGGCAGCTGCTGCTGCTGTTGCCAGAAAAGAGCGCCAAAAAAATATCCGTCTAACTGCTGACATCGAAGATCAGTTACAGTCACAGATAAAGACGCAACGTACCAACTTCCAAAATCCAACATCAGCGACGGCGAAGACCTCCAAGCCACTGCCGGTGCCCATGTTAGTGTCCGATCACACTATCGGGAGGGCGCCGACCTTCCAACATGTTCCAGCTCGGGCTGGGGGTGATGGAGAGAGTCAGGGCGCTGAGACTGAAAAAGGTATAAGTACTCTGATACATGAGGCTTCCATGCGGACACTTACCTTTTTGACCATTTGGAAGCTTCGGACACCAAGGCCGAGTCAACCAATGGTAGAGTTGTCTACAGCACTGAGCCTGCTAGTGATGTAGCCAACTCCGGAAGCGAAGACGAAGTGTCGGATGCTGGCATGACTAAGCGACCAGCTAAAGTCACACGAAAACTCATTCAGGCGGCCCGGGTCGGCAGTTGGAAACATGGGAACAAATCGGAGGCCGCTGTTGCTTCCATCCACCCAGGGAAGCGCAAGCTCAAACGCGAGGGAGCGTAAGTCTCTCAAATCGCTTATGTATTGGAACTACTACCGATTTACCTACAGTACATTTTTGGGTCCAAGCGCACCCAAGAAAGTGAAACTGCAAAACCCGAGTGGCCTCACTGATAGATACCAGCGCGGTCGCAAGGAAGGAAAACCAGCCGACAGCCAGCAAGAATGTCACACCGAAGGTGAGACCCGTGAGCGCAAGAGTCACGGAGGTGATCAGTTAGAAGGCGGTGTGTCATTCAAATTTGGGGGACTTGCAGACGAGCAAGAGAAGACATGGCAGGCAGCCAAGACACAGAGTGCCGCGGTAGTTTGACTGTCTACTGTGTATTTCGAACCATGCTTATGGGTTTTCTTAGGGGCCAATATCCGTTACAAAGATTGTTGCGAATGCTCCTCAAGAGCGTTTACACCACAGTGCGCCGATCTCGACCGCCACTACTACCAAGAGTCGCCCCAGCCATCAAAGCTTACCAGAAGGTTCGGCCGCTCAATTCACGAAGATATTTATTCCGTTGCTCCGTCTCTACTGCGGCACCCTGGAGAATCCATGGATGTTACCCGACCGCTTCGTGGACAAGCTGCAAGACCTCTGGGATCACGTCATGTTGGATTGGCCCCATTGGTTTGACGAGGATGACAGTATCTATCGTTTGGTAAGGATTTCGACCAGTCATTGACTCATGTACATTACTAACACTATTCCATGACCGCTTGATGGTCAACTCGCTGGTAATATTCAGTGCATGCAGAAAATTTATGAGTGGCGTGCGCATTTAGGCAAAACCGGCATTGATGCCATCGAGGAAATGTGGGGTACTGACCTGAAATATGAGAACATGGACGAGCGCCAGGCATACGTCAAGTTTGCCCTTGGTCCTAGCCTTCCCTTCATGTATGGGAAGGTTGAATTCCTTGGAGCGGATCACTACAAGGTGCGTTTCTCAGATCTGAGTCACTGTCCTCCTGTGAACAAGAGGTGAAAATTGATTAGGCATCCAAATCATTCCGGTCGCAGCTCGTGCTGCAGACCTTCGCATCCCACCTCAGGGACGTGGCCGCAGTCGACAATGACACTTATCACAAGTTGATAGGCAACGCGATGCCGAAGGGCGCGCTGGTCTTAGCAGTCACGTCGGTATGTAGTGCCCGATACTCAAGTATCAACACTGATAATTAGAACCCTATCACAGGTCGAACGCGCGTTAACAATGTATTCTACCGGAGTCAAAGAAGTTCCTGGGAAAAGATCAGAGGCCAGTTTCTCGGACATCGTTTGGGGGACGAAGACACTCTGGTACACACGATCAATCTCGAGGATTGGTGAGGCGAAGTTTGGTGAGATTATCAATGGGGCACGGGAGTACTGCAACGCCGCGGTACGATCCAGGCAAGCGCAAGTCAGTCAGCATGTGTCGGCAGCGGACGACACAGACATGTTGGATGACCGCGCATTGATCACGGTGTCATCCGACATTGAAGCCGAGTCGGACAGTCACGATGAAGGTAAGTTGTTCCGTGCTCGATTCACTCATTTCTAATTTGTCTCGTTTGACAGCACCGGGACGTGCACGTGCGTAATTCGTTGCAAAACGAATACTAGAAATGGGCGTGATTTTCATAGAGTACTTCACGCCCTGTGATACCTTTCTTTCACTGCTGTCAGATCTGAATCTACTGCTTCGTGTGTCTACTGTGTCTACTGTGAGTGTACTGCATGAACTGTGAGCGAACTGTGTACAGACGATGGCGTCTGTCCACATAAGTGACATAACTGCTCACAGTCGCTCTACTGTGAGACCTGAACGTCTGCAGGGTCTGTACACAGACCGTGCAGATGTCACAGTAGGGCGGACAAATTGCTGATGGGGAACAATGCACAACAGGTTGGAGCCTCGGCGAAAATAGTAAGACCTACCGCGAGTGGAAACAAACAGCAGCACGCACTGGCACCACGGAAGCATGCGAGTGCGGAAAAGCCACACCGCACAACGCTAGGACGTATACCTAATTGAGCTCCGTGGGACTGAGAGCGTACCGTTATTAATTAATATCATCCTAATCGTCCCAAACCTTTTTCAGCTCCCCATGCTATGTACGTTCCATGTAGTAGTCGACAGCTGCAGTGTATCAGGTGCGTTGAAACGTGAAAAACTCTTCTGTTTGTAGTACAATTTGATATCTGATGCCCTCTTAGTAACACTCTGTACGCCGTGGCGCAATTCGTCAACAGATTTTTCGTTCGCAGGGAGATTGCGGATCAGGTGTTCCACCACCATGCATCACTTTCGATCGCCGCCCACGAAAACGATCAAAACTTTCCAAAGGCGCCGGTGGGCCCCCAATTGAGCTCATCCTCGGACGCAGTTGGGCACGCTACCGAAGATTCTGGGTCTGCCATCCATTACTACAAGAATGGTTCTCGTGGCATTGATAACAGGGGCGACGGTACATATCAACATTAATTACCAAGGTCTCGGCGCGTTCTGAACAAATCAAGCTCCCAGGGCGGCAACGGTAGGCCGCCGGCGGAGTTCCACCGCAGAAGCCATGGAGCAGTATAAGAGGTAGCCCCTGGCACAATCTCAATTACCTTTGATGTCCGATGGACGCCTTTAGTTCAATCGCCGACACAGTTGGAGTGTACAAATCTTCGTTCTTGGTCGCCGTCGCCGTCATCTCTGTCCATGCGCTCGTCACATATCTTCGTAGTCCATTTCGGAAGCTCCCCCCGGGGCCAAAGGGTCTTCCACTGTTAGGGAACGTCCTTCAAATCACCGGTGGCAACCAATGGACGACATTCACGAGCCTGCGAAACAAGTTTGGTATCGCACCCTGCCTTTTCATTGCAGATTTCATATCTGACCTCGGGGAAAACTGGCAGGCGATATCATCTACCTGAATGTAGCTGGCAATCATATGGTGGTCATCAGCTCGCAAAAAATTGCGGCGGACCTCCTCGACCGCCGTGCTGGTATATACTCGGATAGGCCCCGAAACATCGTGGCTTCGGATATCATGACGCGTGGCCTCCTAATCGTGTTCTCTCGGTACAACGATGTGTATGTTCAGACTTGTATGGCATGGTTCCATCAAGCTGATTTAGGAGATAGTTGGCGTCGTCTCCGCAAGGCCGCCCACGAGGGTCTGAACAAAGGTGTCGCACATCGCTTTCAGCCCACACAACACGTCGAAGGTGTGCTCCTGGCATGCGGCTTGCTAGCAGAACCAGGCAACTGGGATGGTCATCTGCGTCGAACAGCCGCATCCGTAATCATGTCCATGGTATACGATGAACCTCCCATCATCTCAGGAAACGATCAATCAGTCAGGTTTATCAACGACTTTGTTACTCGCCTTACGCGTGCCGCGCTTCCCGGTGCTCATTTGGTCGAGTTCTTTCCTTGGATGATGTATATCCCCAAGAGGTGAGCAGTGTCACTGTGGAATTGCTGAACGGAAGCGCACCTGAGTCATGTTAGTCTGGCACCGTGGAGACAGAAGGCGGAGGCGTCGTACATTGCGGACTCTGCAATGTTTGAACGTCTCTTCCGACGTGTGCAGGACCGAACGGTGTGTATATATTTCCAACGGCACCACCGACAAATCTAAGTTCTCGATAGAAAAGAGGAGAAAATCGTCCGAACCTCTCAACAACACTACTTGAAAATGCGGAGAGACATGGCCTCTCTGAGCGAGAGAACTCTTGGTTGGCTGCAACGATGTAGTGCGTACTTTAAACTCTCACATCTTATGCACTTGTGACAACCTATACTTCTTTTTAGTGCTGGTGGTTCAGAGACCACCTCCGCTGTCATGGCTTGGTGGATGTTGGCAGTGGTGGTTTATCCGGAGACGCAGAAGCGCGCTCAGGCAGAACTGGATGCTGTCGTTGGACGTGATAGGCTCCCCACCTTCGCTGACTACGAGAACCTTCCGTATATCCGCGCGATGGTCCGTCTCATGTTTACCACACATACTTTCATTCGATTGACACCCACAACTCAGACGAAAGAAGCATTAAGATGGCGTCCTGTGGTACGCTGGTATGTTTACACAGGCTATTTTATGAAACTCACCTACCGCAGGACCCGGTGGGACTTCCACACCGCTCCATCGAGGTGTGTGGAAAAAGGGGTTGTAATGAAAAGCAGTCACTGATCACATCTTCTGGCAGGACGACTGGTACGAAGGTTACTTCATCCCCTGCCGGAACGATCGTCATCGCAAACGTCTGGCACCTGAACAGAGACCCCGAGATCTACGGCGCAGACGCTGGACACTTCAATCCCGCACGCCATCTGGACGAGAAAGGTCAGGTCACCCCGGGACCGACCGACTCCAAGGAAGAAGGTCACTTCACGTACGGGTTTGGAAGACGGATTTGCGTCGGCAGGCACGTCGCGAACAACTCGTTGTTCATCGACATCGCGATGGTCCTCTGGGCAATGAACATCGAGCCTGCCACGGACGCGCAAGGAAAGCCCATCCCGATCGACGTGGATGGATGTGTGGAGGATGGTCTCGTCGTGTACGTACAAGCCTTGAGTTTCAAGGGTATGAATATGCTGACGTGCGCCGCGACATCAACAGGCGGCCCATTCCATTCCAGGTCAAGATCACGCCAAGGTTCCCCGAGGCTGCGATGATGCTCGAGTTGGAGCGCGAGTCGCATGGGCTTCCAGCGTTCCAAAGCAAGGACTGAACGCTGAGCCGTGACCCAAAAAGTCGGGACATACTGTAGCCTATGATAACGATAGACGACCCCTATCGGACTTCTTTCCGTTACCAAGGATCGAGTACATCAGACCACTTGGGCAGTGGGGCCAAATGTCATATCCCGTCCAATACGCATCGTTCGACGATCCAGTTCACCTTAGCAGAATTCAGTTGCATTGAATGCTAAGGGGGTCCCCGTTGTCAGCCCGGTGATGACGTTCATAGCCAAGTAGAAGGAAAGGTTTTAATGGTGATCCTCGAACTCGGTCCGACCATCCGTGTTGATGTGCCCGTCGCCCCCAGGTCTTGGTGCGGCATTTTACTAGTAAACATGAAGACCTTCTCAAAGATTAATTGCTTACGACGCCTAAACTTAGTGTATACGTCCCATGGAATTGAGATTGTGGGGGTGAGACGCGAGCAGCTTCAAGTTCCCGAGACCAAAGGCGTTGAAGTCGAAACCCAAGAGTCTATTACCTCGGCAGATCACCTACACTAAAGCGTGCAACAGACCTGATCATTTTCTACGCACGTCTCCTGTCGTTCACTCGACAGTACCAGAGTCCGAGATTTGCACCGTGGACGACGGACGTCCGCTGCTCGAACCCTTGGACTCGATCGTTTTGACAATATCCATGCCCTCGACCACCTCACCAAAAACGACATGTCTGCCGTCGAGCCAAGAGGTGGCGGCTGTCGTGATGAAGAACTGGGGTGATGGGTGGGGAACGGTCAGCTATCCGTGAGTCCGGTAGAAAGGAAGAAGGCGGTGGCTTACTTGTGACCCATTCGTGTTAGGACCTGCGTTCGCCATTGAGAGCAGACCTGGCTTGGTGTGCTTGTGGATAAAGTTTTCGTCTACACACACACAAAAAAAAACAAGAAAAGTAAGCGACGAAGACGAGGATCGCCGATGACACCGAGGTGTGAATGACCACCCACCCTTGAAACGTTCGCCATATATCGACACACCACCAGTTCCATTGTGTCTAGTAAAGTCGCCTCCTTGGATCATGAACTGCACGTGCACAAGCACCTTTCAGCACCATGATAAGAGGGCGACATGCGAAAACGGACCTCTGGGATGATTCGGTGGAACGAGCTTCCCTTGTACCCCAGCTTTTTTCCATCCTTCTCCGTGCCTACGGCCAACTCACGGAAGTTGCGGGCTGTGAGTGGAACGGTCTCGTCATAGAGCTTAAATACGATACGTCCCGCTGAGTTTGAGCCTATTGAGACGTCGAACTGTGACGTGTGGGTAGTCAGACTCTCAGACATGCTATACAAGAGACGGGGCGGGACGTACAAACACGTTTGACCTGTCGGTTTCGGAATAAGCAACGCGTCTGCAAAGACCAACGCGGGGAGAAAAGACGCACTTGGTAGCAGAAGACGTGGCGGCGGCGGCGGCGGCCGACGCGGTGGAAGAAGACACAAATCTACGGAAGATGAACGACATGAATGACGGAGACGAGTCGGTCGAGTTTGAAGAGTCTCGGGCGAGGTGGAGGAGGTCACTATAGAGAGGATGGAGGAAGAGAGACATGTATTTCCCTTTCGAGTACGCCACAAAAAATGTCCGGCGCTTGCCCGCAGGTCAAACGTAACTTTAGGTCCAGGGTCTGCATCACCCGAGTCCATTCCACACGGCCCGGGTGTTAGCTGTACATTGTAAAACGGCTCAAAGGATCAAGTCCAACCATCGGCCAGTAAGCAGGTGGCGGCTAGTGCGGATAGGTTGCGATCGAGCTCTGACTCAAGCTGAAGTGTGACTATAGAGGATTTAGCCGAGCCGCTGGACCGGCTAGGGAGAGAGACGGCCGACTGGCAGGATGCGACACAACGGAACTGTGGGCTAGCTGACTGCTGCTCGACTGCTGTCCCTGGGCCAAAGCCTCTGCTACTCTACGCCGCTGCGTGTCGTGTGGCTCCGGCGTCTCCTTGCCTGGACCCCTGCCACTCCTACCCTTTGGTCTCCTTGGACCTGTCGCGACACGGCCCGCTCGGTCCGCTCCACCACTTGTCGTTGGAAGACTCGCCGATCAGACAACAGAACACCGCGACAAACTTAACCGGGAATTCTGCAACTACACGCCATGCATCGGACCGAGGCAACAGTTCAAGAACTCTTCTGCGCTGCTGAGTAGGCCTCTCTCATCTGCCCATGAGCATCTCAGCAATTCCAAAGGGTGTCTTGGAGCACGACGGTACGGTCAACTCTCTTACATATATCCCATACCCCTTCGGAGGTCTCCAACACACGGAGATTCAGGAATCCCAGTGGGTAGATTCAAGAACGACCCCCGACTATCTATGTTCCCTGTAAGACATATCCCGTCGGGTGCTATCCAAAGGGGTATGGATTATAAGAAGGTTTGAACGCATACGCACCTCGTTCCTCGGTTACCTTTGCAGACGAATCCAGGTATGTTGTCTTCTGACATTTTCTTCGTGTTACCGTTTTCGCAGTTGAAACGCCGTGCCAGAATACTGTCGTGGGTTGTCAGGTATACCGATAAACCCTTGACCGACCGGTATTTAACAAGTACGCTCCGTTGTATTTATCGCATCGATTTTACGCACTGATGTCGACAAACTGACTCTACATTTCTCGAGACAGGAAATAAATACATTAGATTGACCATCATTACAATACTAAGACGACCATAATTATCCTTCAAGACCAATTCATATCCTACACTACACTCGCACAAAAAGGGGGGACTATGAACACTTCACCGCGATGCGTTTTCGGATGTAAAAACAAAAATTCACCTCAGGGAAGGCAGTGGCGGGATGATGAATACTTGAAGTACTGATAAGGGTGGGAAGAGCGATGGCTGGTCAAAGCGTCGCAGTCGCTTCAGCCTCATCATACAGAGTTGTGGTGGCTTCGGGATCCTCTTCGGCTTCGGCTTCCTGACGACGGGCCATGGCAATGCTGCCGCCTTTCTTGCCACCTCTTTTACCCAGATCAGCAGCTTCAAAAACGTTTCCAACGAAGTTGGAGTTGCCGCGGGGCATTTTGGTCTGGAGAGCTGGAGCGCCGCCACCGGTCCTGCCCTTGGAGAAGGTAAGGTTAGGCAGCGGGATGGATGGACCACCTATGCTACCCACGCCGAAGAACTTGCGAGCACTGAGATCAGCAGCGTCTACTGGGGGGAGGGTGTTGGCTCGCTGGGGCCAACCAGGACGACTGCAGCGGCGGCGAAGCCGAGGTATATGCAAGCAATGAGCAACGAGGAGAAGCGCATGGTGATTGGGTAGACCGAGGAAAGGGAAGAGCGGTGTGATTTGGGATGCTGGAGGTAGGAGAACCAACTAAGGTCAGTGGATGGCTGAGCCACCCTTTTTATGCATCCTTCAGCCAGGAAAATGGTGCTTGCGTTTACTGGTGAATAAGAATTCACCGCAACGCACCGGAGCTGATGGGGCGGTGTGGAGAACCCGAAGGTTAAGCTAGTACAAGGCAGCTTGTGCCGCCATGTAGCATATGTAACGTTACTCGCGTTCGCTCAGGCTCTATGGTTGAGTGCGTTAGAATTCTTCATCCGTAATCTCACCGACTGATGTCAACACTTTTCATGCAATAGTTTCAAGGCAGGTGCTTCAAGCTACCCAGGTTGATTGCAATGTCCAAGTCAGTCGGTCAGCCTACAAAGAGAACCATTTCGACGACAACGCTTTATTTTTTGGGATAGTATATACGCACATTTGTCTCCATTTAGGTAGTGTTGTAAGTCATTTGCATCTCCACCAATGAGATTGCTACTAGAATTCACCACACGTGATCTCGCATAACTCTGAAACCCCAACCACCTTTAGCGTTCATTTCAGCTGTTTCACCGATATCATTATGATGGTGGCCTGGTTCATCGCATCTTTGTAATGTAAGGACTGAAATTGGGATAGCACGTACTAGTACACTGGCAGTCCTCTGGCCCGTTGATTTGTCGATCGACGATCCGTAGTCGAAACCCTTGATATCTACCTCAGGTCGAGTATCCTTAAACGAGACAAGTGGATCGTTGCATTGTATGTATAATGGGATTCCGAGTCAAATTGTTAGGATGGCATCGCCTTCCGCAGATCTGGTTGAATCGGAAGGGTCCATCCTCGTGCATCATACTTTACCACATGGTAGATCTCGATATGGTTGCGGATTACACTGACATGACCTCCCGGATCAGATAGTACATCGATAAGCGTAGTATTCAGTGGGTTCTTTCGACGAAATTCCCAGTAGGATACTCATCCAAGCGGTGATTTGAACCACTCCACTTACCCACCACAAGTACGGCCAAATTTCTGCAGAAACCTTGGGTACAACTTGCCATCGCCGCGCGCTGCTATGCTGAACATGCGATCGGTTCAATATCGTGACAAACTTCCATGGGGAAGAATTCGCGTTACATACGGTCACAATTGTTCCCCCCCAGTGACCTTGTGGTATGGTGGTAGTACCACAGCGTTCAGTTGCCCGTTGCCCGTTGGGCTCGCTCGGTCAGGGCAGTGCCAACCCATCACTGTTCAATGGGTCCAAGGATAACAAGCACCGAAAGCACCCTCCAGGAGTTCTTAGGTCGCGGGCAAAGTGTTTGGAGCGACGTACCATCTTGGGCGTTCTACAAGTTGAAGATCTCTTGGAGTTCATCCGGTAGTCAGGTAGCTGTGCAAGGCCGAGCGAGATATTGCCGAAATCATCGGCGAATTTGGCGGTATGTAGTACGCTATGTATCATCGTCCATAATTAAGAAAATATTGACGAGACCTTGATACCCTCTACAATGTTGTTTTTTTGGGTGCATGGCAGAGAAAACCCGACTTCACTGAGGAGTGATTGTTGCCCGCGGCACGAGGGAAGACGTTTGAACTTGCCCGGATTCTGTCAAGCTCGTAAATATACCATGATCATCAAGGAATGCTAATTAGTATCCATCGGTTCGCTACGAGCGTGCAATAGAAGACCTGCGACCAAGTGTTCCATCATGTGTTGGATCGAGAGATGATGCGGGCGCCAATCACGAAGGATCATTGGGACGACGCAACGAGGAGAGCGAAGAAAGCTTCGCTCCCGATGACCTAGGTATCACTGACGCGTTGATCCCGATTCCCGTGAAAGTAAGTAGAAGTACAATGTGTGATGCGAAAAGAGGTACTGCATATCTGAGATTAACAGGAAACCGCTGCCTATACTTCATAGGTCTCCACTTTATGCATAGAGGGCCCGAGACCCTTCTCAACTTCGTGGTTTCCAATCGGGTGTGATGGGGTAGAATCGCTCCTCGAGAACTGCGATACATGCACTTGCAATGTCCGCATGCTGTCTCGGGACTCGACAGGGGTCATCCCCCTCCCTGTGCCTGAGGAACAATTCCTCTGCCCCATAGCGACGCGAATCAGTACCATGTAGAATGCAATGGAAATGATCGGCGTGGTCTGTGGGAGAGATGTGAGTTTCGGAAGACCATAGAACGGGTTAAATTCACCATGTCCAGGACAACGTACAGGCCATTATTAGCATTGGCGAAACAAATGAGTGCAGTGAAAAGGGTGGCGGAGTATAACAGCACAGCATCAATGACGATGCGGAGGACTGGTGTCATCGTACTTTTCGCCGAGACACGCACGGATGCAACATTGCGCTCTGTAGTCCAGATGCGATAAGCGAGGAGCCCTAGCATTCCGTTGAAAAAGTGACTAGACCCTGAGGCTGCATTAGCTTACCAGAACTCAGCAAGTTGGCCGTGAGCGTCGAGGCGTAAAACGCCTTGATCCACTGGCCGGTTTCCCCGGCAAAAACATTCGTATCATTTGTGGGTTGTAAAGAGCTGTAAACTGAACCGGCACCGGTCACTGAGGTGAAAACATCATTTGTGGGGGAGATCTCTGCAAAGGGAATTCGTCCTACCCGCAACACTGCACCAGAGTATTGAAGGGAGGACAATACTCCATAACGATTGCCACACGACATAACAGCGATATATCTAGACGCAGATCGGCAAAGGAAATCCGTATGTGAATTGGAACGACTTACCACCACACCATCACCAAGAAGCGTTTGTAAGGTGTAGATTGCACTTTTGACCACAAGGGTAGGTTCAGAAACGTCTGCGAAGAATGCCACTGGTCCGCCAGGGAATGTATTGGCGTCCTTTACCAGGCCTCCGTCAAGGCGCACAATACCGGCGATCATATGCTTGAAAGAAAGACGGATTGTCAGAAAGAAAGCTGTGATCCTCGGCATCATCAAGTGAGCTTACGGCAGTACTGAGAACCAGGAAGAGAACAGCGATTGCCGGGATCATCGTCCGGTTGAATGCACTGCGGGCCTTTTCGCGGGTCAACACCCACATGGTGCCGATGAACATGAGCACCGAAAATCCTACATCAAACCTGGTTAGCAGACGAGGGTTGCCAACGCCACGCTAAATGCGCACCATACAAAATAGCTTCGAGTGATGTCGACATAATCGCGGCATTGTCCAGGGCGATTCCTGAGCTCATGGTAACGGCGAAGGGGGTATGGAGGGTTCGAACTTGGTGGACATTATTATAGGCTAGGAGTTCGAGTTGAAACACAGGAAACCAGCACGTTTGATGGATTCGACATCAATCATCCCGTCCACTATGAGAAGGGACTGTGAGGCACAGAAGCCGTCTGACTGCACATTGATACCTGCTACTAGTAGGAGTGGGCAGCAATGTGAACAATTGGTGGCGTTGAGCGAATAGACCAACTGTTAGTAGTGGCTGTTTGTGGCAGGAGACTTTGTTGTCCCGCCACCACAGCGATTGAACACTAGGAAAATACCGAGTGGGCACGACCTGGCACGACCTTTCACCTTTCCACAGGATCCGAGCACTTCTCTGCTGCTGCTTCCAAAGACTGCATTCCCTCGGTCCTCCAAGTTCCGTCGACCACTCGCAAACACGACATGATGCAGCATGCCGTTCACGTATACGACGACGACGACCAATTTGACAGCCTTACTATAGGTAACCAGACAAGGGTCGGAACAACAAAGTTTGAGAGCGACGCCTACCGTCTGTCCCCCTTGGATAGCGTGGCTTACATCGCTGAAGGACGATTGTGTAATCACGCTTGACATTTTCCTTCCTACAAGTGAGGATGGCTTCATGTTCGTTGCTCTCGAGTCGGATTGGCGCAGTGTAGGGCCTGAATGTCCGACGACCAGTTCGTTAACATATCCGATTACTTGCCTCCTCTCCACCATCAAAGCAGCGCCACGCGCATCAGGCAAGGAGCAGTCATGGCTAACACACAGAGTCGAGGCAAATCCCGCCCTACACGCCATTTTTCTCGGCTTTACGCGTGCTCTTGGCTACAGCTCTCCCAAACGGCTCGCGAACAGACGTGCATTACACATGTACAATGCCCTGTGTGCGGCGCGTGCAGACTAAGAAGTCGATTTTTGGAGAAAAGGTATCACTACCCCTTTTCGTTTTCCGTTCTGCGAGTCTCACGCATGCTTTCGGG
This sequence comes from Boletus coccyginus, assembly GCA_025782845.1. Taxonomy (NCBI): domain Eukaryota; kingdom Fungi; phylum Basidiomycota; class Agaricomycetes; order Boletales; family Boletaceae; genus Boletus; species Boletus coccyginus. The sequence goes on from JAHZSR010000034.1 coordinate 394,143, forward strand.
AACGATCCCTCCAGAATGTGCACTCCCTCCTACCTTTCAGTCTTGGTTTACAGTGACCAATTTGCACGTATGGCTCCTGACCGTCCGTTTACGGGCCCTCCCCGCGCCTCATAGATTGAACCACACACAAGGGTTGATCGACCACTTTTTCCAGGACGTCGAAGAGCGCGCCCGTGCTGTGCTTCAGCCAGGGGTTCTTCCACCCCGTTCGACATCTGACTCGCCCCTCGCATCCCCTGCATCGAACGAAACTAAACACCGAGCAGACCTCCGTAAATGCGTCTCCCCATATCCCAACAGCACCTTTGGCACCTTCTCCTCTCACGTTCCGCCACCCGACGCGTTTCCGTCCCCGGCTGCGCATGCCAAGGCAGAGAAAAGGGCGAGAGCACTGTAGAACCTCATAACGAGGCACATGAAGATATTCAAGGAACAGTGGGCGGGTATGGGCATGAGTATGGACTTTGGGCTTGTGAGGGGAGATGCAGAGAAGGCAGCTGCAATCTGGAGAAACCTACTGGGTGGAAGAGGGGCGAGAGGGATCCCCCCTTCCTGGGGTGGTCGCAAAGCCGAGCCCGAGCGGGACCGAAAACACAAGAAGACCAGGATTCAGACGTTCCGTAAACCTCGTCGGAGGTCTCGTAGAGAATGTGGAGAAAATGGATGTCGACGCCGAGGAGACCAGAGACGACTGGAGTGGCGTTTATGATTTTGATGGGAACGAGAGTGATCGGTGAGTTCTTTGAGTGTAACTTGTATACGTTACTTATTCGTGACAGGTACATCGCTTACCCGGAACTCATGGAAACGCTCGTCGTTCACCTCAGATGTGAGGCGCAGCGACTCGAGCAGATCCCGACCGAGTCATCCTGGGACCTTGGGAGGTGGGTAAGGAGGGCAAGGGGGTGAAGAAGTTGGTGTGGGGGAAAGTGAGACCTCAGGGAGCTTTATGCAGTGAGTAACTCTGTATCTTGATCTGCGCTGAGAGTCCAGGATCCTTTTCGCATAAAAGATACTTGCATTGCTGCACCCGTACTGTAATCTACTGATATTTTCCCTGACATGGACATGCCGTCTCACTTTGCACTCGTCCGAGTCTGCGATCCGCGACCCCGATGAACAGTCGGTTGACCAAGTCTCGAATGGCTTGCGCCAGACGGCTTTGACACGACCGTAAGATGCATGCCCAAGTAGTCAATGGCTGCACAAGCGCGAGATCGACTCGGCAGCCGGAAAATGTATGGAGCTTCTGATCACTAACTTTTCGATCAAACAGAAAGGGAAGGAGAAAACACGCAGTAAAAAGAAATGGCCAGTTTCTGCTACGGTTTACCGTGCTGCGATGACTGATCGTTTGGCCAGGGAAGAAAGGAAGGAGCAGGTCGTCGCATCAATGGCTGCAAACAAAAGAAGCGAGCTGACAATATCGCCATGCGGAATGAGATGAAATGAGAGGAGGAAAGGTGGAGGTGGCAACTAGGTTTGAGGACAAGTCGCTTTCAAAGAGCAAAGGAAACTTGAAGCATCGGGGAGAAAGAAACGAATACGTCATTGCTGCGCAAGCGTAGAGGGTCGACCCGATTCTTAACGTATTGGAGTAAGTCGAGAGCATCATTGCACAGACTCCTCCAATACAACAAGGTCCTGAGAGCAAGATCCCCGAAGCGTGATGCCTATGGCTTGAACATTGTCCGTGCGAAGCTGGGAGCAGGATTACTACAAAGCATCCGGATCCGCATGTCCTTCGCTGTCTTTGATCCGGACACGAGCTTCAGCTTTCGCCCATCGTTTTTGGGCCTCTGCTGTCTTGCGTTTCTCATACGGGGCTGCCAGCTTTCCTTTACGTGCTGTGAGCTGTGTGAGAGCCTATGTAGGGTTCGATGCAGTCTTTAATTGAGCAGCTTTTTTACTCGTCGAACCAGCAAGAGCAGAGAAAGCAACGTTAGTAAGGGGACCATCATGATCACCGGAGAGACCTGGAGAAGACGTCCCCGGTAGGCCCGTCACAAGCAATGGATACTAACAAGAGCAGGTCAGGCGCATCTTGCTCAGAGTAAACAGACACACCTTGGTAGACAAACGTTTGCTTTTCAAATCTTTCTCTTTTGTTTTCTCATTGTCCTTCCTGATCTCAGCTTCAGCCTTTTCCCGCTCCCTCGTCTCCTTTCTGCGCTTCGCTCGCAGTGCTGCACGTTGCTTGCGACGTTCCTCGAGCAGCCCATCCCTATCCCCTGGATCATCGTTCTGAGCGCCAGATACTTTCCACTTGAGGCATCGTAGCCATCTCGTCGCTTATGTCCAGAATTTTGAAAATCACGATGCTCTGAAGCTTTGGGACCATCGTCGCTGTTCGCGTCTTCAAATCCTGACGGCGAAGGGGCTTTCCGCTTTCATTTGCGATTCCCATCCGTGTTGAGCGCTTTCCGTTCCTGTCCGAGCGCAGCTTCGTTCTGGATCTCTAGGGTCGATTTTTTGTTTGCTGGGTCGAGCTGAGGCAACGCATCAACACGCGTTACGAGGGGGGCGATGTTTCGTATCCGCACCTTTCACGTCTGGCTCTCTTGGACGCCTCTTTGGGTGCCTGCTTTGATGCTCTTTGGTTCTTGTCCGGTACCTGCACAGTCGTGTTAGTCCACGGACGCGAGAGGTGTTCCCGACGCGAAAACGCACCGGAGTGTCCGCATTACCTTTTTTTCCACCAGACAATATTTTAGTGGTATGAGGCTGAGCAACAATGCAAAGGCATCGTTGTATGTTTCGATAGATGTACGGAGAACGTCCTGGGAGGTGGGCATTGGCTTTGTAGGGGCGTATTACGGGTTTTGGGCTGTGGGATTCCCATTATTCTATCGAAACGAGTTGATTTGAGTGTACGAAATAGGGAACCCCCTGAATCGTCTTCCTCGGGGAAATAGATACGAGGTGTCTCTTCCATGCCATAGAAACCCAGCTCTGCCGTAAATCAATTGAGAAGATTACCCTGGTAGATCGTCGTGGTTCAACATACATCTCGCGTACACCGCCTGTGTCGACGCCTCCATCGAGCGGTGGTGCGTTTTATCAGTGGGGTGAGCGGAACGAGTGAAAGAGGACGAGAGAGGGTGAAGGAACAGCGGGGAAGGGAGAGGGAACGCAGAGATGGAGAGTATGCAATGGGGTATTATAGGGATGAACGTGGATGACGGAGTCCGTTGTGGGGTACGGGGATGGGTGCTACTCCGGGGTTAGGATCGGGTATCGGTGCGGGAGACGGCATGGGAGAGGTGCTGTGGGGGACAGGATAGACGATCGAAAGTGTGTTCCGGCTGTGCCTCCACGTACGAGTTGAAGGCAGGTGGTGGATGCGAGCATTGGACATGATCCTCTGGGCGTCTGCTAGAGCCTAGTGGACGGTTATCGGATGCACTTTTTTCGGCCATGACACGAGGTGTTGTGAGGGTGTGAATTGACTCGATAAGGAGACCAGGCGCCAACGGCGTACACCATCCTTCTTTCCATCGATCTGATACCTAGCCGGGTATGTCTTCCAACGTACGCCAGAGGTCAAAGAATGGTGAGCACAGGGCGGGTTGCAAGGACGGTGCTAATGGGAACACAAGAGTCGAACGAAAACAGCTCCTCTTCCAGTACCGCCCACCGAAAGGAAGCAAAACCGATCGTGATCAATAGCCGAGGTGACATATATTCCGTCGCGGTCCTCGCTGATGGGAAGCATGTCGTGAGCGTCGACGCTGAAGGGAAGATTCGGCGCTGGCGCATAGAAGATGGCGAAGAGGTGGGGACCGCAATGGACGCGGGGAGTTGGGTTTGCAACATCGCAGTGTCGCGAGATGGCAAGCTGATCGTCAGTGGGACGAGAAGTGGCTTGGTCACGGCGTGGGATGCGGAGAGTCACTCAAAAGTGAGGGAGTTCAGAGCACACAGCGGTTGGGTGCGTGCTGTCAACATCTCGCCCGACGCAACGAAAATCGCGACTGGATCGAGTGACAAAACTGTTTGCGTCTGGTCGCTGTCGACTGGCGAGCGACTCCTCGGCCCCTTGAAGCACAACAACTACGTGGTAGCAGCAAAGCTTTCACCCGACGGACGCCTCATCGCTACTGCCACATGGGATAACTCTGTCCGGGTCTACGACAGTCAGAATGGCAGCCTCATCGCCGAGTTCCCAGTCCAAGTCAACTCGATGTCGAACCAGTCCCTCGCCTGGGCAAGTGATAGCAAGCAACTCTCCGCCTTATCACACGATGGCAACATTCACCGTGTCGACGTGTCCGCCAAAACCACGCTGTCGAAATGGCGCATTCACAGCACCAACGATCCCAGATGCATCGCCCTGGCAAGCAACGGCACGTTCATCGCAGCCTCCGCGGGCTCATCGGTCTCTTTGTGGGATACTACGACACACGAGCAAATTGGGGCTGTCATCTGGTACACTCACTTCATCTGGTCCGTGGCAATGTCATCAAACTACGACCTCGTAACCAGCGGAAACAATGAAATCACCCTCCGCGCACTCTCTGGCACCATTCCCTCTCACTACTTGGACAATGTAAGTGTACCTGCACAAAAAACCTTGCAATCGCAAACCGCCCATCCGCCGTTGCAGACCCCACGCATGCAGGAAATCCAGCACACAGAGGTCGAAAAAGTTGACAACAGTCCGGGTTCGTCCATTTGCACCTTGATCCTGGTCGCTGATAACCATGCCCACCAGACGAGAGCGCAGCAAAAACCATCCAGGAACTGCGCAACAAACTAGCCAAATGTCAACAGAAAGCTCGTCAGGAGAGGGATACCCTACGCGCTCAAGAGGAAAGCTCGAGTATGTCCCCCGCGACTCCGGTGCATATCTCCTTGATTAACATCTACTAGATGGCAAAATCGCGCGTCTCGAAAAAAACCATCCAAGAACTCCGCGACAACCTCGCGGAATATCAACGCGTAACCAGTCAGGAAAAGGATGACTTCAACGAAACCATCAACTCTCTTCGTGCCGATCTTCGCACACGCGACGAAAGCTCAAGTACACTTCGTATCCAACTTGCAAATGCCCAACGCAAGATTATTCGAATCAACCGCGCGCACGAGCAGAAGCATACATGTGAATCCTTCTATACCCAAGGTCGCATACATGGTGCTGCGGAATGTCTTCTCGAGATTGCGAATACCGTAGACGACGATGTGAGAGCCAACCAGTTAATCATGGACTGGATTACCGGTGAGTTTCGGTGTCGTGCATTAGCATAGAGTAATTCATTGCTCCCATCAGACTTTACGCACCGATGCATCACGGCGCTGGAGAGAGTTGGAGATGAGGCATCGAACGTCGGGGAACAGGACGAAGCAGTGGCAGCTTACTCTACTGCGCTATCGCTCAGTCCCTTATCCCCGAATGCTGTACTGATCAAGTGGGCAGGCGCAATGTTGATTCGTGGCTCACCGGACGAAGCACTGAGTGCCTCGGCCAAGGTATGATTTCAGTGATAACTTTGAATATGGTTAGTGACATTCCTTGGATTCAGTTCAAGGTTCCGATATTTGTCGTTTATCGCGTTATTTGCGACATTCTGGAAGGAGATGGTCGCCTCACGCAAGCAGTCGAGTGTTTCCGACAGTTGCAGAACGCGCTACCAGGGGAGATGGTTATGCGCAGTGAGCGAGTGGAATGGGAATGTGGTGGGTGGTTACATTCACGACGTAGTCCCAGCTAATTCAAGCACCTCACATAGATTTTCGAGGACGTTGCGTCGAGAAGCTAGAGGAGCTCGGCGACGCCGCGAAGGACTCTAAGAAGCATGACGAGGCTATCGGATTCTACTCAACCGCACTGTCACTTGATCCGACGAAGCTCAACGGTATCCTCCTTAAGCGCAGCAATGAGGTATGGATTGTATTTCACGTCGCATCAATTGGTACATTGGTGATCCATGCTATCTAGGTCATCGAGGTCGATCCATCATCCCACAGGGGGTATGAGGGCAAGCATGCTGCATTACACAGCATGGGGCGTCATGGCGAAGCGTTTGAGGCATTCAAGATGATGCTCTCAAAGCTCGCGCAATCTTCCGATCCCCAAATCCGAGGCAAGCCATTCTATCAATATTACAGAGAACAAGGTTTTTTAATTGGTCGTCGTTAGAGCTTCGTGATCAATATTTTGATGTCACTCCCACGATTCAGAAGGTGGTCGAGCAGACCATCCGACAAATGCCACGTGTGCTCATCGACACCACTACGGGCCGTCTCTACGACAAAACACGGCAGGCAGCAGCTTTCGAGGAGCTCCCAATCTACGACGAGCTACGGTCTTCAATGATTACTCACGTCGACCATGCACGTATTCGGAGGGAAGTGAACAAGTTCTACCGATATGTGATGTTCTCGCACAAGTGGCAGCCCAATGAACCGACATTCCAAATGGTCGAGAATCTTTCGATCTACGGGCTACCGGCGTCTACTGAGAACGACAAGCTGCAAAGTTTCTGCAACCTCGTACGGATTCTTCGGTTCGAGTGGGCATGGAGCGACACATGTTGTGTAAACCAACTCGACAGGGGAGTCCTGCAAGAATCCTTGTTCGCAATGTTCAGGTGGTATCGTGGATCATCCCTCACAATCGTCCACCTTCTTGGCGTCCTATCGGAGGAACACGAGTTCGGGTACCTCTGGAGGAGTATCTGGAACACTCGTGGATGGACATACCAAGAATACCTTGCTTCCAAGGTCGTCCAGTTTTATACCGAGGACTGGAAGCCATACCTTGGATTGGACATTTTCAACCACAAGGAATCGTCCATCCTCTCAGAGATGGAACAGGCAATGAACTTTGCCACACAGGGGTTGGCCACGCTTCAACCAGGCTTAGACAAGGCGCGCGAGAAGCTCTACCTAGCTTCCATGCGCCGAACGACGCGTGAAGAGGATATCGCGTACTCATTGTTCGGGATCTTCAATGTTGCAATCCCGGTGATGTATGGTGAGGGCAATCAGGCAGTCAGTCGGCTGCTGGAGCACATCCTGACGCGTTCGGATAATGTGACACTTCTCGCCTGGACTGGGAGGGACTCGAGTAGCCAGCACAGCTACCTCCCCGCGGATCTGACTGTCTACAACGAAATAATGCCACCACACGCTCCAAAACCAATTGAGACAGCTGAGATGAATGGCATGGTCACGGCGTTGCGCTCTTCCTTGCCCAACCTTTCTCTGGCTGTAGCGCTATACGGGCAGCTTAGCAGTCTCCCCCCACTATCGCTCGTTGCTGGTCGGCTCAGACTTCCTGGCATTGTATTCCCCCTCGCTGACCTCGTTCTCGCGGAATCAGATTCCGATTCCGGCGTGCTTGTTTATCGTGCGATGTCACCCATGCTCGGAGATGTCGAGGTCAGGACCGCGACCGACTTATCCGGGATGGAACGTTTACTTCTCATTCATCCCTGGATCAGTCCCCTTCTCGATGAGGATTTCTCACGCAGCGGTGCTACTCTGTTCGATGATATCACATGCGCACTGCGGCTCGTCGTCCGGCTCAGGCAGTCGTTTGGGGCACTGTTGCTTGCACCGCTAGGGCGCGCGCAATACAGACGGGTTGCGACGGACAGTTTGATCATGGTTCGAGTACGCGAGGAGACGTCGTTGACTGAATTGATGGACGGAATCCGTACGGTCGACGTACAGTAAGTGGATGAATTTAGACCTTTAAGACGTTACTACCATGCTATATGACCCACCCCTCCGCACCCGTCTCACTTTGCGCTCGTCCGAATCGGCGACTCGGATCGGCGACCGCGATGAACAGTCACTTGACCAAAGTCTCGCATGGTTTGCGCCAGACGGTTTTTGACATGGCCGTAAGATGCATGCCCAAGTAAGCAGCCAACGGCTACACACATGCATGAGAATCGAGATCGATTCGGCGGCCGGAAGATGTACTTATGGAGCTCCTGATCTCTTATCTTCGCATGCGGGTCTGGACGCTTTGTAGTAATCCCGCTCGCAGCTTCGCTTCGCTTGGCATGAACGATGAGACCATCACTAGCACTAGTACTGCGGACCAGGTCAATCGCCATAGGGGAGGCCTAGGTGACGCTGATATAGCGTGATCCCGCGGCTAATCTGGAAGCGTTCGGTGTAAGGGTTTCTCTATACCAGTACTCAATCGTGCGTAGCGCAATCCAAGTTAGTGATACGCAGCGGACACAGGGCGACGATGAGTCATATGGAACCACAACGCTGATCCTGATCATCAAGAAACTTTTCGATCATGAAGAACAAGACCGTGGTCCTCGCCAAGGCTAACAACATCCTCGTTCGGCGCTTACTCTTCCCTTCCCGACCTGCAATTGGGCTCAAGTTGGGCGGCACGAGATGGCCATCGAACCGGTGAGACGACCCGTTCTACTGTTGTCGATCGCGCTATAATGCTGTTTTGACCTCCCTTTCCAGGACGAGCTCGCGTCTTGCTTCATCTACCAGAGAGTCGGCGCTTTGGATGGCTTCCTGAAGCGTCACGGGATCCCCCTGAACCACGTTTGTACTTTGGGTTCTCGGAAACGGCCCGACTGACCTCGTTCTCGTCTAGATCGAGCCACGCGGTGCCGCATAGAGCAACGGGTGACTGGTCCGACCGCTCAAGTCAGACCAACACACCAAGGACGCGCTATCACACGTACCCAGTCGAGCTCTCCGCTATCGGAACCGATCTACTTTTTCTACCACTGTCCGTGTCGGTTCAACCTAGCTGTCGGACGTGTCGGACTTACTCATTACTACTACTATGAGAGCGCGTACGTTCAAGGTGTTCCTCTCAATATATGTATGTATGCGCCACACTCATTTACACTAGAACAAAGACGGCCACTTGTTTGCGTTTGTGCCTGACGAATCTGCCCGCCCTAGCCACCATTCGTGTCTGGACTCTGGATCGGCAGGGACGGTTGTCGATCCTGCCACCCGTGTGCATGGATCCCCAAAGGGTGCGTCTCTTTGTTTCCCACGTCGACTGGCCATCTTAGTGATGTTTCGTCCAATTCTGGGTTAGACTGCGACCCTGGCTCCGCGAGCCCGTCTGGTGGCGTCTGGGTTTTGATGAGCGAAACCCCTTTCCAGGGGGGCGCGCGCGCCAATCAAGCTTGTCTCACCTTTGCAATCGACGCCCCACGCTTGATCCCAACCTTGATTCCAGCCCACTCGTACAGAACAGAGTTGTCACAGCTTGGGACTGTGGTTGTCGACAGGGGAAATCAAAGCATTGCATATCTCTTCGCCTCGGTTACATCCATTATACGCCGTGTGCCAGCCAGCCTGGAGACGGAGATGAAGACTACGAGGTAACTTGAAGCGCTCCATCTCGAGCAATCCTGTGTGACCCTGACATGCCAGTGTCTCGTCTCGCAAAATTAAACAGCGTATCGCCGCGTATTGCCCTATCAAGAGTATAAATATATCTTTGTGATTTTTTTTGGGGGGGAACACAAAGCGTGTCCTTTGGTCTGACGATCGGCTCAGCCCACACAAGCACAGGCAAGATGATGGACGACCAGGTAAGCATACCCCGAGGCAGGCCGGCTATCACCTCGATCTCTCCAAGAGGCGATGACGTTCCAGACGCACGTTGGATTTCATAGCGAGCCACAAGCATGCTAATCATAGAAATTGCCTCCGAAGTTCTACGAACCTAATCGAAAAGCAGTGAGTCTCAGGTACGGAAGAGCGGTGCACTGGCAATGGCGAACAAGTCCTAGCCCCGGCAGACAGCGCGTCTGCGTTCCATCCCGTCGGGTATTGATCTGGATCCCACTCGAAAGGATTCTTCCAGTATTTTTCTGTTTCTGTGTGTAAGCTGCTGGTTTATTCGACATGTCAAGCGGAGATGCCCTTGTAGTGCAAACCCGGAACATCGATCATTACCGTCGAACCTTCAAGAATGGGCACAGTCACTCGATCATCGTTGGAGTTTGCCGCGGCACGTTGCCTTGATACACTGCTTGGGAAGCCCAGTAACAGGGGTATTCATTCAAAGGGTCTCGTTAATGACCCTGCACAAGTTTCAGGGTACGAGTAAAGCGGTGTACACCGGAATACGCCTGTGTCTGCAGCATTCAATAAATCTGTACCGCAAAAGACAAGCATCTACACCGGCGTTGGGCATCCTTGCAAAGCGGACGTTACTTCGCGATATAACCGCTCCTGCTCTTCAGGATGGCGCGCTAGCAGGATGGGGATAAATGCGGACGTGACAGACGTCGTGTCGTGGCCTGCAAAGAACCCGATGAAGATACTGCTTTTGGGGAATCATACTGCGTCCTTCCAGCGAGAATTCACAACAAGGAAACGTACCGAAGAGCCCGTCCTTGTCGAGGTATTCAGTGCTTCCGTCGTTTGCCTGGTTAGCACGAAGCAGCGCGCTGAAAAGATCATCCCGTTGCTGAGGTTATCGATAATCTTCCACGAGCTGTCCAGGTACGCCCAAAAGCGCATCAACGTCCTCCTGAGCCTGGGAGGAGGCACATTTCCCATTCCGGAATCAACAGTTCCAAAAAGCTGTTTCGTGCAGCTGGACGAACATCGTAATGGATCCCGAAGCCCGTAATGCTGATAATCTTGGGCGCGATCTAAGGATGGTACAGTTGACCTGGAGTCTTGCACTCAAATCGATCACCCCACTCTGAAAACGTGCTGGAGGCGATCCGACAGGCCTCACCCCAGACGGACGCATTCGTTTTCTAATAACAGGGACGTCACTGCCATTCTACGGAATTGAGCTCGAAGTGCCAACCTCGGAATGCCAGTGTCGGTTCTAGACTCTTCCTTGACACAACATTTCGCCCAAACGGCTCCAAGATCTTGTATTCACCCGTGTGCTTTTGGAAATTCCTTCAGCGAAGGGTGATTTTCTAGTATTGTCCGCAACAAGCTCATGAACTCACGTCCGCCAGCGAGAACGTGGGCTGCCTTTACGCAATGGGGTCTGCTACAAAGAACGCGCGACCGCTGGCGGCGAGAACGACAAAACGGCCGAAACGATAACCCATCTGAACCTCCGAAAGATTGGTTGCATGCGAGACGTTGGTGGGAGATACGCTGGACCGATTTGGACTGAACGTACGGGCCAACGTGGAGACAGCCTTCTCTCAAACCAAAGGAGGACGGCTAAGTGCTAGTGTTCCTCGTGGTACCAGTGCGGTGTGCCCTACATGATTGCTTCCGATTGTTGGGCGTGTGAACGCATCGTCGAGGAAGAGGAAGACGACTTACTTGATCAACTGCAGTTTCCCCTGAACTTAGAGGGTAGTAAAGCCACAGACCACCAAGCAGGAATCTTGGAGAAACAGGTCAGATGGATGCAAGGCACTGGTCAGTGGGTGGCTGGATTCGTGCATATTCAGCTTATCTTCAAGTGGGCCAAAGGTTATCCGCGGTGATTAATTGATGGCTGTGACTCGCTCATTTACGGCCGCAGAGAGTGCGCCCCGGAGTTGTTGTGATCACCGAAACTTGCTCGTGATAGCACGTCGCCTGGGGTCCTCGCCCAGTGGCTGGGGTCCCGCGTTCGACTGGAGTGGACAGACTCTCGCGCCGGAGCCAGTAATAGCCTCAAAGGTGCCGCCGCATCATGCATCAGCGTGCGCATTGCCGTCCACTCATACCAGCTGACGCTGTCCCGTCCTGATCCGTTCCCATCGTAGACTGGGCGACCGATTGATGTCGAACCCATCAGGCGAACTGCTTTCTAATTCTCGAGCTGAAACTCGGTCTCATTATCCCAGTATAACTTCCCGTTATAATCATGTCCATCAAGCTCGACCCTCAATTATCCCTCCATCGCCACCATGAGTTTAGGAATCGCCCTGGACGATGCCGCGATTATGTCGACATCACTCGAAGCTATTTTGTATGGTGCGCGTCTGCGCGACGTTGGCCGCCAACCCTCGTCCGCTGACCAGGTTCAATGTAGGATTTTCGGTGCTCATGTTCATCGGCACCATGTGGGTGTTGACCCGCGAAAAGGGTCGCACTGCTTCCAATCGGATGATGATCTCGGTCGCCGTCATCCTCCTGGTTCTCAGTACGGCCGTAAGCTCATCCGACGATATCGACGATCTCCTTTCTGACAAGCTTTCAAGCATATGATCGTCGATATCGTGCGCATTGACCAGGGCCTAGTAAAGGAAGCCAATACCTTCCCTGGCGGACCGAATGCATTCTTCGGGGACGTTGCCCAACCAACTTTTGTTATCAAGAACGCAATCTACACATTGCAAACGCTTCTTGGCGATGGCGTGGTGGCAAGTCGTTCCAATTTGCATACGGATGGCCTTTGCTGATCCGCATCTAGATATACCGCTGTTATGTCGTGTGGCAATCGTTCTGGAGCATCGTCCTCCCTTCGTTACTCTGGTGTAGTGTAGCAGGTACGACGAATTTACGTTTCAGAGATCGCCACCACTGATGATATTTCCACCTCAGTGTCCGGCGTTGGTTCAGTTTACAGCGTTTCACAAGCCACCACAAATGCCTCGGATATCTTTGCCAAGGAAACCGCCCAGTGGATAACCGCGTTTTACGCGTCGACGCTTACGGCTAACTTGCTGAGTTCTGGTAAGCTCATGCAATCTCGGGATCTAGTCACATTCGTTCAATGGGATGCTAGGGCTCCTCGCGTATCGCATCTGGATGATAGAGCGTAGCGTTGCGTCCGTGCGTGTCTCGGCGAAAAGTACGATAATGCCAGTCCTCCGCATCCTTGTTGATGCGGCACTGTTGTACTCTGCCACCCTCTTCACCGCACTCCTTTGTTTCGTCAATTCCAATAATGGCCAGTACGTCGTCCTAGATATGGTGATTTTGGCCCGTTCCGTGACAACCTTGGTTCCACGAAATTCACGCTTCTTCCACAGGTCATGCCAATCATTTCTATTGCATTCTATATGGTACTGATCCGCGTCGCCATGGGCCAGCAGACCGTGTATCATTTCTCAAGCGCAGCGAGGGGAACAGCTGCCATCGAGTCCCACGACACGTCTTACGGGATGAGGCCAATGCAAGTGCATATATCCCAATTCTCGAGGAACGATTCTACGCCACCATACCAGCCTCGAAACCAGGAGGTTGAAAAGGGCCCCAGGCCCTCTACGCATAAAGCGAGGACTTATGAAGTATAGACAATAGTTTTTTTATCTCGTCGGATTTGCAGTGCCTCTCTTTATTGTACTTCCATGTACTGTCACGGGATTATAATGCCAATGATCCCCTAGGTCATCGGGAACAAAGCTTTCTTGGCTCTCCTCGTCGCATCATCAACCTTGCTCGCGTTTGCATTCATTGTTTACTTGGAAGTGTATTCTCACCATCACCGCGAATCGGTTTCGCAGTGAGAAGTTCTCCCCGGGCCACGATTTAGCACGCGCTCCAGAGGGGAACAGCTCGAATAACCCATACGCCTTGATAACACCCACGTTATTTGTGGTGGCGACATTCATCGGGCTGACGTGGGTGTGGAGATGAGTGAGTGAACGTTTTATTGAGCTTCCCTAAGAACACAAAACGGCTATCCCGAGGGGTATGAGAGGCTGAGAGCAAGGCCCATCACCCAGCAGCACGACGAACGTCCCAAGATCGTCCTATAGCTGACAACGCAACGAGCGTCACGATAACGCTTCCAGTTGGTAATGGGCGCAACGCTATCCAAGTACAGACTCCGATTGTCTGGGATATCCGCGGCGTGAGAGTCCTCTCCAGGAAGAACCGTCGACCATCCCCTGTCCCAAGTTCGTCGCCTTGTTCGGACTACAGCTGTGCTGCTGATGCACGAAAGCTCGGACGGTCCCCGCTCCCACCTGGCCTAGCACCCCTTCCTTTCCTCGAAAGCATACTTGGCATGAACAAAGACACGCAGCATCTCATGTATACGGCGCGGTCAAAGACGCACGGTATGGCCCCGAAATATCATGCGCCTGATAGTGATGACACCGGGCGTGCGATGGTCTCACAGGCGACGATCGTTTACGTGCACGTCTCGGGGCCAGGACACCATTCTGTTGAACTTGGAACGAGTCGCCGTTGCGTTGCTCGGACAGCACGCGTAAAAGTACTCTCGTCGGGCTGGTTTTATTCTGCTGAGGACCTGTGCGTTCTCTCGGCGTTCTTGTTCTCTTTGCGCTGACTGGTGCGCGCTATGCAGCGCATTTCACCTTGTACGTTGTCCTCGTCACATCTCGAGGAAAATTTCCACGATGTATGCTCATACTCTTGCGCAGCTTCTCGGCATCCGTGGTCATGGAGGTGACTATGCGAAGGCGGGAGAGACTTTCGCGATGAACATACTAATCCTCGCTGTCACCGCACCTGTATTATGCCACAGTGAAGGCGCTGCCGGCCTCCGGTCCATGGCAGGTTGGATACACTATTGCATGGGTTCAACGGTGCATCGTACGTCATGAAACCAATGCCCACGTGTGTGTGGCTAATGTGGAATGCAGGACCTTCCGTGGTTATTAATGCGTTCAGGCGATATCACCCGAACACTAATTCCAACAACCTGGGGCTTGTACGAGCCGTCCGGGAGTCTGCGCCGGGACACTATGCAGGTGATCGCTACCTTCTGATGTGCATGAATTTCGTTCCTGAAGACTAACGATACCATCAGTCTCCGTTAAAATGGTTCGATCTATCGCCTGATGTGCAGACGACAGACCTATGCTACGCTTCTTATTCTTGAGGGTGGGTGTCGTTGCTACTACATGTGGATGCAACTTGAGAAAGAAAATGAGGTGGCATCCAGTTATGCCCATGACCTTTGATCTTAATGATTTCTGTACCCATTGACAAAGTCTCAGGTTTCTTGATCATGGTGCCCCCACCCGAGGTGATGTGTATGAAGGGTAACATATTTATCCTGCAAGTTAAGCACCACTGACATTTACAGGTTCTGGCTTGTCTTCTGTACATGCATCATAATCATGGCCAATGTGTGGCAAGTAGGTTGGTTCATCCTGAGAGATGAAGAAATGGATTCTCATAAGCTAATGCTGTTGATTTATGGGGTCAGGTTGACTGTTACATCAACTCCTGATGTCTTGGTCTGGAAATTTGTGATACCTTTTTCTTTTGTTTATATCCATGCATAAAGACAGTTACTGCATTCTGTAAGACTCAGACTGTTCTGTGCAAACATGCCATGAGATGAAACCTACTAGAGTTGGGATTTATTTATTTCATGCATTACAAAACAAATTTCAATTCTGAGCAGAACTTGGGTGGGTGAATTGTGATTGTACAGTCATAGTACATAGATTTCCAGAATTGTTTCCCAAGTCTAGATACATATATACTGTATTATAGATTGTTGACTGCAGAGGAATTTAGCATGCTGAAAGACATCATGAATTCAAGAATACATTTCATCAGACATGGGAAAATAGGATTTACATGAAGGCTCCATCAAGAAACATTCCAACAACTCTATATTGTTCTGTACACATCTCCTTCCTTTGAATTTTCACCATTGAAAGAACTTCAAGTAGAAGTTTGAATCCAATGGGGACACATTTTCTCTCCTTATTTGGTAGAGGTTCTGGGTAAACACTTTAACAGTTAGAATGCTGGAGGGATATATTAAACACATACATGTGGTTCTGAAGAATAACATTAGTAACCATGTCCACTTTTTGATCATGGGATGCTTTGCCATATTGTTTGAAGACCTCCACCAATGCCCTCTTGACTCTATCATGTGAGTCTGACGCCCTGTACTTCTTAGCTGCAGAAGAGAATGGTTGAGGATCATGCTGCTGATGTAGAAAGTAAGAATGCTCTGATATGATAATAATATCTGTGTTGTGTAAAGTCAGTAAGATACATTCACATTAGATGTTCTACACACCAACACCAGCTTGAAGATTTTCCTTCCATTTGTGAAACAAGGTCTGTATTTATGATCAGGCTTAAACATGGGTTAGGACATCACCAAGTTTACTGGATTATTTGGTTCCAGAGCTAGAAGTTCACTTTCAGAAACTTTCACCTGTATATAAAATGTCAATATAGAACAATAGGATGCAAATAAAGTTCATACTTCATTTTCAGTGATTAGCTGTGAGTTGTGAGATTATAAAATGAATAAGAGATGGTATGATTTGTTATATATATACCAACCTCCTTACATAACTCCTTGTTAATACAAATCTTTTGAAATTTGTAAGTCTCACCTGCTAAAAAGCACATACATGAGTGGTCATTAAATATATGCAATGTTAAAAACTTACATCCTATTGAAGACACTATAAGGAAGAGGCAATCAATATTAACAAGAAGACATACCAACTGTAAAAATGTTAAGCTTTGAAATGTGATGAATATAAAATAAAAACTTCTTACTTGCTATTCATCAGTAGATATATTTGTTTACATTAGAATCATACAATAAGAGAAATAATAAAATATAAAGCTCACCTTCTACAATCACAAGAATAAAGGAAAGAATGGATATGTAACCATTGTTCTTGTTAAACTCAGCAACATATCATATCAAAATGCATGACTTGCCAACTATGGTTAGCAATGGAGATGAGGAAGAAGGATGATCACCATTATTATTTGGATGATTGCACAGCATTATAGATGACTTGCCTTCTATTATTGCCAAGGGTTGATGTCAAGGAAACATAAAACCAAAAGAATGATTACTCAAATTAATGTTATACAACACGCAACTCACCTCCTATGATATCCATATAATAATTAAACAATGGATGTGAAATCATGAGTAAAATCATGATGACCAACATGTTATAATGCACAGCTCACCTGGTATGATTGTAACAACAACAATAATAGGATGATTAATGTGGTTGCTTCCACCAATGTATTACAATGAAAACTTACACACTATGGATTCCAGAGTAGGAAAAAAGAATATAAGGTCATAAGTGTAATCACTTCCAGATATCACAATGCACAACTCACCTCCTATGATGTTCAAAGGGGATGGAGAATAGAGGTGGAATCTGGAACATGATCACCAATCTAATGTGCTACAGTGCATAACTCACCCTCTATGATTTCCAAAACAGATGAAGAATAAAGATGGAATGATAAGCAGGATCATCCCACCAACACATCACAATGAATAACTTGCCTTCTATGATTTGCAAAGTATGTAGAATATAAAGTGAAGATGAAATTTTGAGCATGATCATTCCACCATTAGAATACACAACTCACCTCCTATGATTTGCAACATAGATTTGCAACATAGGATGGAGAGCAGAGATAGAATCTTGAGCATAATCACCATACCAGCATGCTACAATGCATAACTCACCAACTATAATTTCCAAAGCAGAATAAGGAGGTGAAGATGGAATAGTAAGCATAATCATCCAATCAACATGCCATAATGTATAACACACCAGCTATGATTGTCAAAGTAAGATGAAGAGTAATGACAGAATGATAAGCATGATTATTCCACCAACATACCACAATGCACAACTCACCAACTATGGTTTCCAAAGAAGGGTGAAAAATGAAGATGGAATGATAAGCATAATCATCATTTCAACATGCCACCATGCATAACCCACCTCCTATGATTTCCAAAGTAAAATGAAGAATGGAGATGAAATGATGAGTATGATCATCACACCAACATGCCACAATGTACAACTCACTTTCTATAATTTCCAAGGTAGGAAGGAGGGTGGAGATGGAATAATCAGTATGATCACTACAACATGCCACAATACACAACTCACCTCCTATGATTTCCAAGGTAGGATGGGTGGAATGAGCATAATTACTGTACCACACCACATGCCACCTGGCAAAACTCACTTTCTATAGTTTTCAAGGATTGAGAGTGGAGATAGAATAATGAGCATCATTACCCCACCAACATGCCACCATACACAACTTACAAACTATAATTCCAAAGCAAGATGCAGAGTGGTGATGGAATGATGAGCATGATAACCACATCAACATGCCACAATGTACAACTCACATTCTATGGTTTCCAAGCAAGATGAAGAATGAAAATGGAATCATAAGCATCATTACACCACCAATACACCACAACACACAACTCACCACCTATGACATCCATGATAGGATGAAGAATGAAGATGGAATTATGTATGAGCATCATCCACCAACATGCCACAACACACAACTTACAGTCTAAGATTTGATGGAGAGTGGAGATGGAATCATGAGCATGATTACCCCACTGACATGCCACATCCACAACCCACATACTATTTTCAAAGTAAGATGGAGAGTGAAGATAGAATCATGAGCATTATCATCACACCAACATGTCACAATATACAACTCACATACTATGTTTGCCAAAGCAGGATAGAGAATGGAATTATGAGCATCATCACTCCACCAACATGCCACAATATGCAACTTACACCCTATGATTTCCAAAGCAAGATGGAAGCACAATGGAATGGAATCATGAGTATTATCCCACCAACATGCCACAACACACAACTCACCAACTATGATCACCAAAGTAGAATGAAGATTTGAAATGGAATCATGAAAATCACTATTCCAACATGCCACAATGAAAAACTCACACTCTATGATTGCCAAAGTAGGGTTACATAAGGTGGGGATGGAAGCATTAGTATCATCACCCCAGCAACATGCCACAATGCACAACCCACACTCTATGATATCCAGTGTGAGATGAAGGATGAAGATGGAATCATAAGCATTACCCCATCAATTTACCACAACATACAACTCACCACCTATGATTTCCAAAGTACAACAAATATTGGAGATGGAATCATGAGCATCACCATCCCAATGTGCCACAATGCACAACTCACATTCTATGATTGCCAAAGTAGGATTAAAAGTGAGCATGGAAGCATTAGCATGCTGCAATGCACAACTCACATACTATGATTGCCAAAGCAGGATGAAGAGTGGAGATGGAATGATGAGCACTTCAACATGTTATTATGTACATAGAACTTACCTCCTGTATGTTTTCCAAAGTAGGTTGAAGAGTTGTGATGGAATGATGAGCATAATAACCCACCAATATACCACAATGCATAACTCACATACTATGGTTGCCAAAATACATGAATAGTGAAAATGGAATGATGAGCACTTCAACATGCCACAATGCATAACTCACCTCCTATGTTTTCCAAGTAGGTTGGAGTTGTGATGAAGTGATAAGCATGATTACCCCACCAATGTGTCACAACGTACAACTCACCCTCTATGAATTCAAAGTAGGATGGAGAGCAGGGACAAAATCATGAGCATCATTACCCCACCAACATGTCAAATACACAACTCACCCTCTACAATTCCAATGTGTGTGGGGGGGTGGAGATGGAATCATGAGTATCATCATCCCACCCACATGCCACTGCACAACTCACCTTCTATGATTTTCAAAGTAGGATGGAGAGTGGAGATGGATGATGAGCATGATCCCCACACCAACATGCTGCAATGCACAACTCACCCCCTATGATTTCCAAAGTAGGATGAAGAGGGGAGATTGAAACATAAGAATCACCACTCCACCAACCTGCCACAATGCACAACTCACTCTCTACAATTTTCAAAGCAGAACAAAAAGGAATCATGAAATCATGAGCATGGTCTCAACAAGAGCATGCTGCAATATACTACTCACTGGCTGTGATCACCCAAGGAATACCAGAAACCCATCAGTCCATATAAAAATCAGACATGAACATTTTGTGTACCTGAAGATGAGGAAACCAACAAGCAAGCTTTTGAAGTCCAAGTTGACCTGTAGTAGCTATTGGAAATAATGAGTTATACACCTTGTCTGTCTCATGTATCAAGCTTCATTGGAATCACAATGTTAGCTTAACTAGGCATCATTGGTTGTGTTCATCTACCTTTGAACTGCATATCTCACACAAAGTGCCATATTTGCCACCTGTGCTGAGATCAGCAACATTTGCAAAGCTTCCTGACTGAGGACATTTGTGGTGGTTTCCAAGAGTGTGCTGCATCCCTCATTGGACTTGTGGAGCCCTAGCACATGCAATAATGTGGGACTCATATGTATGTGAGGAAGAGTGTACAAACCCCTAATCCGGACACATGCTTTTGGGGGATATGTCAATTGGGTAAGACGACCCCATACATCAGCTCGATTGAATATTCCTTCAATGAGCGACCCGGCCATTGACATCCGCTCTCGTAGCGGCAGTTGTCGGTCAGCAGGCGCTAATTTCCCCAGCGCAACAGGCAACAGTGCATCGAATTTCGTGAATAGTACTATAACAGGAACTGAGCAGATCACTAGTATCAGTTCGAGAAGAAAGTGATGACAGAGTTCACCATTCCCAGGATCGCATTCTTTGAAAAACCTTTCCTCGGCGCGTTGGATCGCTCGATCGAGCTCGTCCATTGGGATGCAATACCTGCATGAAATGTGATCAAACTACCACGACGAGACTGTCCTACTTACCATATCACATGAATACGCTTCTTGAGAACGGTGGTCTTCGCACGATCTGCAATGAATTTCTTCATTTGCAAGAACTCGTCTTCACGACCAGCTTCAAAGCCTTGCGAATCATGGAAGACGAGTTTCTCGTTGCTCCGGAAAATCAGTTCGTTCTCGATGTTGTGGATTCCGCGCTGTAAACGATCAACCACAACACCATGAGTGACTCAATATTGCGTGAAACGACCATCCTCACCCCACTGGATCGTTCGACTTCCGACAGTTCGACCTAGTGGCTGGTTTCACACACGACGCGACAATATACTTTGACCGAGGTCCATACCTTGTTCCCATCACCATCGCAGATCTCTGGGTTTTCCGTAGAGTTACAGATCCCCTGAAGAATGGTCGTCTTGCCGGCGTTTGCGCGCCCAACGATAAGGATTCTGAAGCGGCCAAACTTTTCTTGAAGGCCCGAGTCAAAATCCTCTGGGTTTTCTGCCGACATTCTGAGAGGGTACGCGATGAAGAGTGCGGTTCACAGTGAAGGCTTCTTGGGTGGTGGTGAGAGCGTCAGTAGGAAGTAGAGCGAGCACAGTTTGTTGAACTCCCGGTTTCCATGACAAGCGTGGCGCGCCAAGCTATGGAAAGCACGACATGTCAGGCATGCTCACTTGTGCTGTCCAGAGTGCTTCTTTTGCGGTCAAACCTTTCAAGTTTGGTTATATGGGGTGTGGGGACACGGGACACCGCTACATTGTATCGGTTGTTATATAGGTTGTCGTAGATACAAGCCTATCACTGGTCTCCACGAATCGTGCCAAGTCCCAGGGGACAAATGCTCATTGATACAGGAAATAGATGAAAGGCAAACCCCGGCGCGACGCCCTAGTGGCCGCATCTCACCATTGGTACATTGACAATGTCACGACTGCAATGACCACCATGGTGGCCACCGCGACGGCCTCACAGGATACTTCTCATCGCCCGCCTCACCACGGGCGCGACGCCCAATGCCCACCGACGGCTGCCACAACAACCACGCCCCCCTCCAATCCTACGGGCGCAACTCCCAATGCCCACCGTACCACGGGCGCGATGCCCGAATCCCCACCATACTACGGGCTCGATGCCCCAATGCCCACTGCCATGATCGTAATGCCCAATGCCTGAGCGACTCCCCGACACCGACCGTGCCCCAACTCCACCATGACACCCTACACTGGCGCAATGCCCCAACGGACCACCATGGTCACCACGCCCAGATCGCACGAGCTCGCTAAAGTCCAGCTTTTTTTGGTTATTGCAAGGCTACGGGATCCCTTGAATCCATCCCATCCGTGGACCCGACCCATACGATGCCACCCGTGCTTAGTTCCAGCATCCGAGTACGTTCTGGTTCCACTTCAATATCAAACAATGGGTTATGACCATCATCGAACGATCAAGTTCCTCATTTCTTGATCATGTCTAGCATCCTCTCCACTCGTCAAGCCCACGCCTACCATCACGCCTCTGACCTCCCCCGGCTCTCCAGGTAAGCGTTCCTTACTAGTGTCTGCTGAAGCACACTGATTGATGATAGTAATTCAGAGCTTCAAGGATCATCTTTTGTCACGACTGATGAACTATGATGACGACGAGCGTGTGTTTTCCAGTGAGGAGCGGGCCACCCTACAATTCGTTAACAACCTCAACAATGTCCTCCGGCCAAAGCGTTTTGAGGCCAACCACCACAACATACGACATGAGCCGCGACCAGGACACATTGCACCCTGGACATGGTTTCATCCATAATGCTACTCTCGCGGGAGGATGGTCAAAACGCTCATCCTTTCTGGTACGCGCAAGTTTTGGCAGTATTTCTCACCAGAGTCACCAAAGTCGACCATAGAAATTTTACGAGACGAATGGAAGTGCTCTGGGTCCGCTGGTTTGGAGTTTTTGCCTGAGTATCACTGGGGGCTTCAAGAATGCTCGTCTTCCAAAAGATCGGTTTCGTTCCTGCTGACTCGGGCACAGCATTTGACTTCCTTGACCCATCACGGTCGCACCGAGATTTTACTCCGTTCCGGTCCCTCAGCTGCTCAGGAAAACAACAACGTCGATGATTGGGAAGCCTACTACGTCAAGATGTGAGTCCTATCTAATGGATCTTCCGCAAACCTGACGACGCCCCCAGCTTTGCTGATCGGGATATGTTTACTCGATATACAGACTTTGGTGTTGGGCACCATGCTCAATATCGTCTTCCGACTTTACTGAACCAAGAGCCCGACATTATGGGTATACAGGATCTTTCCAACGAGTATCACGACAAACATGGACCCAAACTCAGTGACAACAGATCTGAGGATTCCCAGACAGCTGCGAAGGGAGAAATGTTCGAAGATGATAGCTCTGATGATGAAGAGCAACCGGACAGTGAGTCCGATGAAGACGAGATGGAGGACGAGTTACCAGAGAACGAAGATGAAGACGATTGTTCCGTGCTTGTATCTGAGTTCTGATATTCGGTTTGTACCATTACTACAGTTGTGTGTTGTGTGGTGGTATATCTAGTACACGAAGTTTAGATACATGAGAGGTGGAATCGGCGCCTCGACGTAGACTTCCAGACATGCAGACTATCCTTGACCGGACAGCGGAAAAGAAGACAGTATGGTTGGACCAAGCAACCAAATCTCCGGCGACTTTTGTTGATTAAGCAGGTCTTCGCTTCTGCTTACAGTGATCTTATGCTTCGATCTTGCAGTGAAATGTTGTGGGTTGCTTGTATGGTGGCTACAAACCCCTTATATCTGTACGTACCGAATGGGTTAATTCCTATGGGCGAGATCTCATGGAGGCAGATAATAAAGATTTGACAACGCACCTACCTTTGGACAGAAAATTTTCGGTCATGGGTCACCCGATTAAATACTTCAACGATGTTATTGGTTGGTTCCAACCGAACAATAATGCGGAACACCTCCTAGGTCTATTTGGCCGGTATAGCACGATCTTAAGGTTTTAGTGGTGACGCAGGTGTGGCCCCACCTGTCGAGAAGGAAAACAAGAACTGCGAGTGGAGTGCCAGGAGCATGTCAACAAGCGCCTGTGCGGCGTTCTGCGTGACTCTTGAATGGTGGTGGTGGTGTGTGCCGTGAGGGTACACGGAAGTCCGTTTCACGGTCGTTTGGTTCATAGGAACCCCTACCTGCAGCGCTTTCGTGCCGCGTTGCCGCTGAAGTCCGTATGCGGCCGTGTATGCAGCATGGATCCGAGTTGTGAAGAGGACCGTGGGTTGCGAGTATGCGTTGTCGCTCCAAAGATGTTCTAGCTCTGCGAGGTGATACAAAGCTGACTTGCAGAGGCACAAATTACCTACGATAGGGCCGTGGGCTCCCCCAGACGAGCGGGGTCTCCATGTTCCCGGTGCTTGTCGCCATCCTGTCGGTTTCCCAGTACTGGAAGGGAATCGAGGCAGGCCGGTCATGAATTGAATCGCCGTGTGTTCGTCTTCGGGAATCGGCTGCAACCGGGTGCATGTGATTGGTTCACCCTCGTTCGCCACCATCGACCATGTCTACGTCGTTTTTGCTGCGTTCAACGCTCGCTTCAACCACTCGGCGCAACGTCTTGCGTTCGGCGCTCCAAGGTATGTCTTTCACACCTTCCTACGATTAGCACAACTCTGGTATGGTTTCAGTGAGACACGCCCCCAGCTCGACGGCAGCAATCCTCAAGGGAACCGTCAATGACCCAACAACCTTCCCACCTCCCTCAAAGACCCACGGGTCCTACCACTGGGCATTCGAACGCCTTTTGTCCGCAGCCTTGCTTCCCATGACCGCGGCAGCATTTGCAACGTCTGGCACGGCTTACCCTGTCCTTGACGGTCTCTTGGGTATCTCGCTCGTGATGCACAGTCACATCGGGGTAGGCAACGCCGCCAATTACTCTATGCTTCTTATATCACTGACCTTTCGGAGAAATAGTTTGATGCGATCCTTGTCGACTATCTCCACAAGCGCAAGTTCCCCATTCTCGGCCCCTCGATGGCCTGGACGCTCAGGGCCGCGACCGTCGGCGTTCTGGTCGGCGTCTACCAGTTCAACACAAATGATATTGGTATGCTTTCCTTCCCGTTCTGACGCCATGTGGTGTGACTGAGTCCCATGATAGGTCTAACCGAGTTGATCACCAAGGTTTGGACGGCATAGATTTAGGATACGCTTGGCTATGTATTGGAAGGTTTGCCTCCGGGTAGCACAACACTATCACAACAATGTGATCTTTGTGCTCTACGTGAAGTTCAGATTAAGACGTCCAACCGTTTCGCGTTCGAGGTAGTTCCCTTGCCCTCATCGATGTTAAAACCCACGCTATTTCCGATCTCTCCACTCTACTTGAGTATTTAGACCACAGTTTGTTGGGTCGCCCTCGCCAAGCACCCTTTTGAGCGTTGTGGCAGTGCGGAGTCTGGGCGACTCAGAGCCAAGGGAGGACGGAGCAGATATCCATCCATGCCAGTAGCACAGAATCACCATCGTTGACTGTCATGTGCGTTGACATCTCCATCCTGGCCTCTCCAACAAGTTGTTTGGCTCCGACCACGGAAACTTTCGGAAGACGATTCTTCACGACTTTCTTGTTCAAATGTTTGCGGAACTAATAAGAGAACAAAATACATATGGAAAAACGGAGAAAATAATCACGCAGAATCAACTCTGAGTCCCAGACGCAACGGGGGTGCCTCGACGACGTTTCGCACTGGGTTCTGGTGTTGGACTCGCCGCACGCTTCGAGTTGCCCGACAACCCTTTCGACCTTTCCCACAAGCTGTGGGTGTTCCGAAGCTGGTTCGTCCTGTTTTGGGTCTGACGTCGTGTCTCGCAGGAGAATGCGATGGGAAGGCTTTCATCAGCCTTGTCATCTACAGGCCAGTCCTCTCTATTGAGAGTCTTTTGAATTTCATTGAGGAACCAAGTGGAGGTGTGCAGCTGTCCGATATCCCTGTCGTAACGACGGATGTCACGGGATAGATCCTCGAGCTCTTCGTCGTATTGGCTGTTCGGGATATTGATCTTCTCTCGGTCCTCGGCAGTCGGGGGCCTCTTGGCGTAGAGCGACTTGAAGGGGGAACTCAACTCCATGAGGAGATCAAAAAGTGGGGTCTTGCACCTAGGCTGAAAAGTCGACGACGGATAATCCCCTGCACGGAAAGCCCGGGACTTCTGGTGCCCGCCCTGCTCGCTATGTCCTTGCTGTTGGTAGTGTTCGTCGAACATGGCCATGTCTATGCCACGATGAAAAGCCAGGTATGTATCACTGGCAGGGACGTAGCGTAACGTCATCCATCCCAGGACATGCAGGAACGACTCCAGATCATCCGTGAGCGTGTGCACCTTGCCTGGGTTCCAAAGAAGTTTTGCGGACATGAATTGCCAAGTCCCCTAATCAAGCCAAGCCCGATCAGCGCATGCAAGAAGGGTATTGAGCTGCATGGCTTACCGTGCGATCAGGTCGCCTGCTGCCACCCTCGTCCACCATCTTCGCCAACTCCCAATCGATCAGTAAGCCCTTGCCCTCATCTGTCAAAATGATGTTCCCTGCACTTATATCACGATGCAAGATCTTTGCGATTTTGAATGCGTGCGAGTGGGCTTTGCGTTTACACGTCAGCCTACCGATCATGTGTACCTCGACGTAAACTCACCTTGAAGCGCGTTGAAGACGGCCGTGACAAGCTGTTTCGTGCATTCGAATTTGAAAAGTGGACGTCCTACGATCCTATGCACCAGCCGGTAGTGCTGATACGGGGAGATCCTCGGCCGCACACACAGCCATGGAGCATCTGCCAACTCTTGCATTTGCGTTCTCCCGCCGTCCACATCCCCTCCAGCAACAATGTGCTGGGATATTTGGCGTTCCATGGTGATGGAGTATTTCATAATCTCGTGTTCAGGCATCACTTCGACACCCGGAGAGTCTGAGAGGAATCGCCACGTGTCTTTCATGTAGATCGTTCGCTCCTCCGACTACGGCAGTTTCTTGACCTCCTCTTGACCAGTACGCTGATCCGGGTCGCGTTCATCCGTTTCGCGGAATGTCCTAGTATCGCTAATGACGTCCTCGGCCGGAATCCAAACGACGGGTAGACTGCGAGTACACCTGCCAACGAGCGACCGGTTTTCCGTTGGCGGTCTTGCGCCGTACGCATGACCCATTCCGATCAAACCAGGCACCTCGTACTTGTACAGCGGAATCTTCTCATCCTCGATACCCAGCTGCTCCCTCACACGTGCGTTGACCTCGAATGCAAGGTTTGCCGATTGGATTGATACGTCGTGACCCCGCTCCCTAGCAGAGAGATGGTCTCACCGCCACAGGAATTCGGCCATCAACCTTGAGTGAGTGCGGTAGTTGAATGCGGCGGTCACGACTGTCGCGGAAGGGTCCCATCGCAGGAACCGGGCGTGATCACCTTGAATGGCAATGGAAAACGAGAAGTGGCGGAACTGCAGGCTGTGCTGAGCACCCGCATAGTGTGCCAGTTGTCCACGAGCCTGGTTCCCCTCGGCAGTGTCAGGCGTGAACGATCCGTTTTCGATTGCCAGAAGACGTTCTTTCTCTGTGCTATCGTGAGGATCCTGGAATGGCGCGCCATCGTTCTTCGCTTTGAACTCCACCCAAAGTTCCATTCGCGAGAAATCCGTCCTATCTGGGGGTGCCACGCCCTCGACTCGATTGTAGATCGAGATATCCATCTTGAGCTTCAAATTGTTCGCCGTGTCTCCCTTGCTGTTTGTGTTTACTGCCTGAAGGTGGGGCATCCATCCTTCGATAGCAGCCATCTACAAGACCGACGTTGTCACAAAACCGATGTCTCCGAGACGAAACGAGTACTCACAAAGGGGACATAGCGGGAACTCTCCACCCCGTCCTTGGGGACGCTCTCGAATGGATTCTGGGGCAAGTCGGGTAGCTGCTCTTCGGTGGCAGGGATGTATTCATCAAGGAACGCGTTGACGGGCATCGCACCCAACCAACGACCATTCATCTCTTTTCCAAGGTGATATCGGACTTCTTCAAAAGTTTTGACAGCGGACGTGTAAGCCAAGTCTGCCGGAGTGGATTCACTGGAGAGTTTGAGCTGGGTGACGTGTAACGCGTTGCCTGCAGGAGTGAGCTCGGGTCGAATAGCGGTCTCGTCCTGGTGAGCAAAACACATGTTAAACAAAGGGCGAGTGAAGAGAGATCGAACGAACAGGGGAGGCTGCTGCTCGTGTATTTAACCTCTAATGTTGTGCAATAAGCTGTGGAGTTTGACATGCCAGTCTTTGGGGGACAGCCATTGTTGTGCCAACCTAGATGTGGACTTTTCCTGCCCTCTTTAGTGGTTGGGTGGACAGGCGCACCGTGATGGTGGAGGTCCAACGCGAGTCTGGCAACGCGCCGCGTCTGGGTCAGGTGACGCACAGCAACTTGCCTCTTTTGTTCGAGTAGCCCCATCCGAGCCAATTTCCCTTCTTGACCTCCCAAGTTACGAAAGCAAGCGTAAGTGGACTTATCTTCTCGGCTTCACCCCTCACCTTCCAGATCATTTTATATTTCCTCCTGTTCCCCAACTCTTGCCTCGAGATGCCCAGGCCTGTCGAATGCTGCCGCCTTCGAAACGAAGCAACTAATCTTGTCACTGTCAGTGCTGGACCGGTCAACATCGCCCAGCGGATTGAACAAAATTCACGCGCGTTGATTTCACGAATGGTGCACCTGGCTTGCCGATGAGCTCTGGTCAGCTCACCTTGCGCGTCATGGTCCCTCTCCAAATCTGAAACAGCCGTTCGAGTCCGCGTTGGCTCCGCATGACGGACACTTGATGATCGAGCGCACCATACGATGACGTCAAGCTTTGAAGCGTTCCCAGGCTTTGCATCCGTCTGCTTGTTGTACGAACGTTGGCGATGAACGAGGCCATCCATCTCGCTGCAGTACCGATGCAAATTATTGGGTTTCATGCTGTCATCGGGCGATGTGCACGCGAACAAGAACAAGAACAAGCTCTGTCTGGGTCATACATGCATTACACAAAACCATGAACCTGAGGAAGGTGCAGCGTATCTTGTATGCACAGCTTGTGCGCCGATCCAAATCCCTCCCCCCTCTGGCTGGATTCCCAGATCTTCTCACCATTTGGTCAATGTTCAATTTTCACCGGTGTATCTGCCCTTGCAGTCAGTGGAATACCGGAGCGCCCGGATCGTCCAGCTCAACGGAGCATGAAGATACCCCTGCCAACAGTTATCTAAATTAATATTATGGTTCTTTCGATAGCCATTCGATTGAAATACGCGCACATCGACTCCCTACTACGCCGTAGGTTCAGCTTTGACGTTATTCGCTGTATGTCTACTTTCTCCAAGAGCAACATGCAACGTGCTTCCGTGCCTCTCACAGGTCCATTTGATAGATTAGTCTAAACTTCCAACGTCGGAAGTATCTGCTACGGGCAATCAAGGAATTGCACCAACGCTCGACGTGGACTTCAACGAATTCTGTCGAGAAGTGCAGTCGGGTTGTCAACCTCGACTTGTTGGACGGCACGACTGTCAATCTTTGTGAGTAATCCCACGGATGCTATTTGCGGTTCGGCTGACGATCGATTTCCAGTAGAAGAGGTCCAGTTTGGAACGTGAGCTGGGCTGGTCCATTGTTCTAGATCAAGTGCGTCGAGTTCTAGTTTTCCAGGCACAATGTGACTTTGAATCGTCAATGACAGGGAGATTAACACCGCAGGTGAGCCCACTTGGAGCAACCTTTCAGCTCGACACCAATGTTACATTCTCAGTCATCGAGAATGGGTAAATATAGGATGGTGGTGGTCATTTTCACTGCCAGTGAGTAAATGAGCCTCCGGTAACCGTGCGTTTTCTTGATTCCTGCACCAACGGCGGTGTCATCAAGCCCTGAGGAAGCACGCCCACGAAGAAGCTCGTGTATTTTTCTGAAATCGTTTCGTCCCTGACCGAGTTGATGGATATGATAGGATCGGGATCTCGAGCACGCTGTCTCTACGTGACCCATTACTGAATGCCGTCGTCATCTGATCGTCAAGGATACTATCCAACGCCAACAGTAACGGCCTTCACGGATTCAATCCACAGTCAATCGTCATCGAAAGAGGTGCGATTAAAATGTTTATAGTATTGACACAAGAAATGCACGGCCATGTGATCAACCAAGTATCCAGTATAATTTCCCGGCTGCTCTGAGGGTTCTGTGTTGACTCGTCTTGAATTCAGGATGGAAGTAACAGTATGACGTGATTACCATCGCAATAATTGTCTTCCTCGTCGACAGCCAAGCAATCATGCGGTACAACAGGACATCACTTTCTACCCAGGAATCTCGGATCACCTCGACTGCCGCCAGTAATGCTGAGATAGTTTCTATGAGCTGCCACGAAGAACGATTTCCTCTGGTCTGAGCTTGCTGAGCGAACTCCCACGACAACGTGACCTTTGACCAATAAAAAATCATGTAACTTGCGTAATGATTTGCTCTGATGCGACAGTTGCTGTGCGTCACCTGACCCAGACGCGGTGTGTTGCCAGACTCGCGCTGGACCTCCGCCATCACGGTGCGCCTGTCCACCCAACCACTAAAGAGGGCAGGAAAAGTCCACATCTATGTTGGCACAATAATGGCTGTCCTCCAAAGACTGACATGTCAAACTCCACAGCTTGTTGCACAACATTAGAGGTTAAATACACGAGCAACAGCTCCCCCTGTTCGTTCGATCCCTCTTCACTCACCTTTTGTTTAACGCACCAGGACGAGACCGCTATTCGACTCGAGCTCACTCCTGCAGGCAACGCGTTACACGTCACCCAGCTCAAACTCTCCGGTGAATCTACTCCGGCAGACTTGGCTTACATGTCATGTCCGCTGTCAAAACTTTTGAAGAAGTCCGATATCACCTTGGAAAAGAGATGAATGGTCGTTGGTTGGGTGCGATGCCCATCAATGCGTTCCTTGATGAATATGTCCCTGCCACCGAAGAGCAGCTACCCGACTTGCCCCAGAATCCATTCGAGAGCGTCCCCAAGGATGGAATGGAGAGTTCCTGCCATGCCCCCTTTGTGAGTACTCGTTTCGTCTCAGAGACATCGGTTTTGTGACAACGTCGGTCTTGTAGATGGCTGCTATCGAAGGATGGATGCCCCACCTTCAGGCAGTAAACACAAACAGCAAGGGAGACACGACGAACAATTTGAAGCTCAAGACGGATGTCTCGATCTACAATCGAGTCGAGGGCGTGGCACCCCCAGATAGGACGGATTTCTCGCGAATGGAACTTTGGGTGGAGTTCAAAGCGAAGAACGATGGCGCGCCCTTCCAGGATCCTCACGATAGCACAGAGAAAGAACGTCTTCTGGCAATCGAAAACGGATCGTTCACGCCTGACACTGCCGAGGGGAACCAGGCGCGTGGACAACTGGCACACTATGCGGGTGCTCAGCACAGCCTGCAGTTCCGCCACTTCTCGTTTTCCATTGTCGTTCAAGGTGATCATGCCCGGTTCCTGCGATGGGACCCTTCCGCGACAGTCGTGACCGCCGCGTTCAACTACCGCACTCACCCAAGGTTGATGGCCGAATTCTTATGGCGGTTCGACTATCTCTCTGCTAGGGAGCGAGGTCACGACGTATCAATCGAACCGGCAAACCTTGCACCCGAGGTCGGCGCACGCGTGAGAGAGCAACTGGGCGAGGATAAGCACATTCCGCTATACAAGTACGAGGTGCCTGGTTTGATCGGAATGGGTCATGCGTACGGCCCAAGGCCGCCATCGGAAAACCGGTCGCTCGTTAGCCGGTGTACTCGCAGTCTACCCGTCGTTTGGATTCCGGCCGAGGACGTGATTAGCGGTGCTAGGACATTCCACGAAACCGATGAACGCGACCCGGATCAGCGCACTGGCCAAGAGGAAGTCATGAAACTGCCGCGGTCGGAGGAGCGAACGATCTACATGAAAGACACGTGGCGATTCCTCTCGGACTCTCCGGATGTCGAAGTGATGCCTGAACATGAGATTTATGAAATACTCCATCACCATGGAACACCAAATATCCCAGCACATGTCGCCGGAGGGGATGTGGACGGCGGGAGAACGCAAACGCAAGAGTTGGCAGATGCTCCATGGCTGTGTGTGCGGCCGAGGATCTCCCCGTATCAGCACTACCGGCTGGTGCATAGGATCGTGGGACGTCCACTTTTCAAATTCGAGTGCACGAAACAGCTTGTCACGGCCGTCTTCAATGCGCTTCAAGGTGAGTTTACGTCGAGGTACACATGATCGGTAGGCTGACGTGTAAACGCAAAGCCCACTCGCACGCATTCAAAATCGCAAAGATCTTGCATCGTGATATAAGTGCAGGGAACATCATTTTGACAGATGAGGGCAAGGGCTTACTGATCGATTGGGAGTTGGCGAAGATGATGGACGAGGGTGGCAGCAGGCGACCTGATCGCGCTGTAAGCCATGCAGCTCAATACCCTTCTTGCATGCGCTGATCGGGCTTGGCTTGATTAGGGGACTTGGCAATTCATGTCAGCAAACCTTCTTTGGAACCCAGGCAAGATGCACACGCTCACGGATGATCTGGAGTCATTCCTGCATGTCCTGGGATGGATGATGCTATGCTACGTCCCTGCCAGTGATACATACCTGGCTTTTTATCGTGGCATAGACATGGCCATGTACGATGAACACTACCAACAGCAAGGACGTAGCGAGCAGGGCGGGCACCAGAAGTCCCAAGCTTTCTGTGCAGGGGATTATCCGTCGTCAACTTTTCAGCCCAGACAAGCAACCCCACTCTTCAAGCTCCTGCGGGAATTGAGGAAGCCCTTCAAGTCGCTCTATGGGGAACCTCCGACTGCCGAGGAACGAGAGAAGACCATTGTTTCGAACAGCCAATACGACGAAGAGCTTGAGGATCTATCCCGTGACATCCGTCGTTACGACAGGGATATCGGACAGCTGCACACCTCCACTTGGTTCCTCAATGAAATCCAAAAGACTCTCAATAGAGAGGACTGGCCTGTAGACGACAAGGCTGATGAAAGCCTTCCCATCGCATTCTCCTGCGAGACACGACGTCAGACGCAAAACAGGACGAACCAGCTTCGGAACACCCACAGCTCGTGGGAAAGGTCGAAAGGGTTTGTCGGGCAACTTGAAGCGTGCGGCGAGTCCAACACCAGAGCCCAGTGCGAAACGTCGTCGCGGCACCCCCGCTGTATCTGAGGCTCAGAATTGATTGTGCTTGAATATTTTCTCCGTTTTTCCATATGTACTTTGTTCTCTTATTCTAACACGAATACTGTGCTGCTAAAAGAACTATTCAAAGCAAAATATTGGCAGCTTCGCCATACCCAGGATTCCCACGGAACGGTCCCAGTTCCGATGACCGATTGAGGACCGATTTAAGGTCACATGATGCCCCCTGAGTCACATGTCAGCCCCTGAGTCACGAGGTGGTTGAGGAATTTTCGCTAAGGTCAAATTTTTTGGGTGGCATGTTGTGCGCCACAGCTGTGCTCGGCTGTGCCGCACATCCAATCACATCAATTCATGCCAGTGGCCCTGGGTACAATTTTCCGGCTTCCGACGTAGCTTCTCGGCTCGCCTACCGGCTCGCCACCCCTGGGTATGATAAAATATTAGGAGGCCGTCGCGAAGTCACGTGCCAGCACCCTGCTGTCGTGGTGAGGAATGTGGACGCTCGACTTTTTGTTTATTTTACCCAGCGCGGCCAGAGATGTGACGTGTACATGTGTCGTGGCACATCCTTTTCTATGACACTCGGACTTCCCTGCGGACCATTTTCGTGCTCTAAAGCTCGAATGATAACCTACTATGGACATGTATGAGGAACTCATGCGAGTGCATTTGTCGTTCCGTACGATAGCTTGTTCCAACATAAATCCACGTCTATTCGAAGCCAAATTTCACATGCCACATCTTTCTTCTCGCACGTCGTCCCCTGTATGATTCGATCATGCAGGTGATACAGTGACCCCTCGAATGGTGGGTCATTTCTCTACACCAGTGTTCTATTTCGGGCAAGCTCCGGCTCTTGTGACTGTACTCGCGGAGTGCAGTCGCGGGTTGTCAGAGTGTGGTTCATCGGACGTATTATCAATTCCGGCTGGACACTCAAGGGTCTATGCGGTTCCCAGTTTCAAGCGAGGACATGAATTTGGTGGCAAGGGATTTGTGGCGGAGCGTAGCCCGATGGTGTTGAGAATATGAGTCAAAATTCGCCTGGGCCCCAATACACACTCCTCACATCACTTGATCAAGTTGAACTGCATCAGTGAGTATCACTGCGCATTGAAGCAGACACGGACGAGGAAGGGCTTGATCGCCTAATGAGAACCAGGAGGCTAAAAGGCTAGAAGGTCCTCGTCAATTTTCCCTTGTAATTTCGTGCTTGAATAGGCCAGAGATCCTACGATTGGCAAACGATGCTTGGCAATGGGCTACTGACAAGAGGCCGATCACCGATCGTGATGATCGATGATCCTTGGCAGGCTTCGATTGTTTCCGAGTCCCTGCACGAATACAACCTTCATTGTGCTCGGTAGCTTGAATTGTGAGAGCCAGAACCTCTGCACTGGCCCGGGGCTGGTACAATGTGGACTCCTATTGAGAAGACAGTTAACCAACTTATCTATCAGAGATGTGGTTACAACATCATGTTCTCCTGGGGATCGAGACGTCGAGGGACGAGATTTTCGGCTAAGAGTCCATTCCGATCAAGTCGGTGCCGTTTTTTCTCACCAAGTTATTTACTCATGTTTCTTCGAGAGTTCGGGATTCAGAAACTGAACGTTAGGACGCGAACGTACCTAGAATCTAAGAACCGACAACCGTAGGATTCAAAACAACACATAACGCGTACCGGTAAGGAGCTCCATGTCGAGTTCGATCAATGTTCCTGATCCCGTGCGGTTAAAGGAAAATCCGTTGAATACAGATCATCACCCCGATCACTGTAGAACCCAACAGGGGCTGTCGCCTCGTGTTCAATTACGGCCCTACGGCCACCGTGGGTGAAAGCGCTGACGGTCCAGGTGGCGAGTTCTCTTTGACAAATGCTATCCCCTTCGGAGCCATCGTCGGCATGGAATCCCAGGTATCTTTAGAATTTACCTGCCATCAAATTCGGCCAGGCAAGTAGAAGCGCAGCCTCGGCGGATCAAGCAAGGCTTTTTTTTCACTATTTCCTGGAGCACTACTAAGTACTGCAGAGCAAATGTGTTCAACTGCCAAGTGGTTCACGTATCCAGGGTCCCACCGAAGAACTTCTTTTTTTACCGAGGTAAAAGAATCAGAACAGCTCTCCCCCGAGCCTGACAAGATCCAACGATCGTCCTTCCTAGCGGGCGCTAGGTTGGCGACTGACGGGTGCAATGAAGGGGTACACGATGCAGCACTCAGATCATACGTCAATGTCAGTACTGGAAGGACGTCCAGCAAATCGGAGTCTAACTCATCTTCCCGCGCCTCACGAATGATGCGCCCCAACTGAATTCGCGTAAGTCAGGTTTGCCCTCGGGCGTGTGACCTCCACGGAGTATGAGGCTAATAACATCGTTCCCATTACGAAAGCCTCCGCCCTACTTAACCACAGCTGTCATTCGATCTCGATGGAAATGTATCCAAGGCGCTTTGACACTTACAAATAAGAGGGAGAGAGGGGTATTTTTGGATTTCTCTTTGTCTAGCATTGCTTCCCTTCTCAGGGTGCAGGTAGGGTTCGATTTCTATCTGACTAGCTGGATGACAATCCCCTCCTTGATGCAGTGCCAGACAACTGAGTGCGTACACAGGACTTTACTGAGGTAACAGGTCGCTTCATCGAGCTAAATAGTGCGTGCTTTCACATTTTTCTCTGGCTCAGTCATAACAGCTATACCGGACAGCTCGTTCCGAGTTGTGCACGCGATCACTCAGGGATGTCCACGGGCGACACTATTCCTGGGTCCCCGGAACTGGTTTCCATTGCCGTCGTGCGCCCTCTGTTGCAGTCGCTCCTGCTTGCACATACTTTGTTGACTCTCCTCGTCCCCCTTCTTATTGCACTGCTCTACTATTCTACTCGTCGCAGTCGTCGTCAACCTATATTCGTCCTTAATGTCCTCGCTATTGCGATCGCTTTTTCTGTCGGGGTGCTTGCAGATTTCGCTGGAGTAAGCCAACCGTTTGGACCAACTCCTTCTCACTAAGGAACCATATCTTGACAGATTCATGGTATACTATCGCCTCAGGAAATACTATCGCCTTTGGTGCGCTTGTTCAACGTTGATGTTTGGGTCCCGGGCTTATGAATGCTGCTTAGCTGTGGGTCGCGAGCGGCGTCATCGTCGTCTTTCAGTCCATCCTAGTAGACCTCATCTTGTTCATACGTCTCGTCACTGTGTACCCCCTCACTCAGGTTGGCCCCCGACGGTTTGCACTCATCACATTCCTCCCAATTCTTCTCAAAGTGCTTCGAGTAGTCAACGTCATTATCTTTCTCAAACTCGAAATCGAGAGTGGGTCGAACGCCATGAACACATACTTTACACTTCCAAACCTGAAAATCGAATGGGCAGCCCAGGTCGTGGACAATACGTCTGTGTCTCATCTTTTGGTAAACGGGTCAAAGGTTAAATACAGTTCCTCTAGCTATGCATCCATCATGTTCCTTTGGACTATTCGCGGCCGGAGGACAACAGAATACCTCAGCGACAGTACTATTGCTAGGCAAAGTAAGGAATTACCACTTTTTGTGTTTCCTCGGTGATCAGAATGATTTTTAAGCGACGCTGACTTATCGTCTGCGATCTCTCTTCCGTATTGCACTCTCAAATTTTGTTATTCCAACCCTTTTCTCAGTCGTCCAGCTTATCATCACCTTTCTCGACGTTGATGCGATCTTGGTCGGTGACATCATATACGCGAACGGCATGCTCTCTGTTTATGGTGTCGCGTTCGCGAGTGTGTGGGCAGGGAAGGACAGTCGACGGAACTTGGAGCCAATGCAGTCTTTGGAAAACAGGAATAGAAACAGGGGCACGAATAGCGCTTCTGGGCCGAAAATTTGGGAAGCGACGCCAGATCACAGGCCGTTTGCGGTGGAGGTTACAGAACTCGTGGTCGATTCTCAGAGCGAAGGGTTAGATAATACCTCGAGCAGGGTTGAACGAAGTAAGTGACAGTTCATGGTCGAGTGAGCTGGAGTTTCTCGTCGTCGTTATTGACCACACGGGTGTTCAGGATTTTCAGCTGTCGACGTCGAGTCTGGGCATGAGGTGCGGCTTGCATAAGGGGATGGCCAAACTGCGCTGGAAGCTCCATCGCCGAGAGGTCGTGTGGCGGTACGGACGTTAATGTGTGG
The DNA here is from genome assembly GCA_025782845.1 of Boletus coccyginus. Taxonomy (NCBI): domain Eukaryota; kingdom Fungi; phylum Basidiomycota; class Agaricomycetes; order Boletales; family Boletaceae; genus Boletus; species Boletus coccyginus. The sequence continues at coordinate 431,049 of JAHZSR010000034.1, forward strand.
ATCAAGGGTACCTCCCCCTTTGGTGATAAATTGCGTTTCACGATATCGCAGGGGGCAAACACCGTCGTAACGGTGTGTTCGGCTTTCCAGTTTGGTTTGCGCCTGTGCTCCCGTGGCGGGACAGGGCGCAACCTGTTCAAAGGCTTATCCGGGAATGTCTGCCTCGCCCTCTGCGTCACGGGTATGTCCACAGGCTCGAGTATACGTTTTTCCGATTGAGAGCGACATGAGGCTAGCCTTTTTTCCTTCGATGAGCTTAATCTTGACATTTCATGGGAAGGATGTGTGCAAAGGCGGTGATAGTTCCCAAAAGGGATCAGGTGACCCTAGATCAAACCAATTTGCTAGGAGACCATTGGTAGTACTGCGACCCTCTGCGCCTTTCTTCGATCCCAGCGAGTGCGACGTGTACGAAACACTTTCCCCCTGGATCACACACGAAGGGGCCATGACAGCGGAATCTGTGCTGTAAGGCACTTTGGGACTGTTTAGGAGGGGTCATTTAGTTGCGAAAGAGTCGCTGGACTGCCGTTCATCCCAGCTGCTCTGTTGATGCTAGCGCCAGGTAAAGGGTCGAGGGAATTTAAAATGATAAGCTAGGATCTGATTTAGTGTCAGAAGATGCTCCAGCCGGGCCAGGAACGAGTCCCAAGCGATGGGAGAAAACCTTCACGTTGATCAAACGCGACTCTGAAACACCACCTCTCCTCCGCGTAACGCGGAAGGTGCAGTGGGAGAATCTAATCCGAGACACCTGATCTGGGATTTACACTTGGTGAGTCCAAGGGTCACACAGATGGAAGAAAAAGACGACCTGAGCGAAATGGACTCATATTAAAGTTGCGCAGGGAATCGCGGTGAATCTTGGTCGAAGAACGATTACCCTTCCTTCGAGTCTTCAGTTTCCGGCGCACCGGGAAACTATGGGCCCGGGTATATGCCTGACCCAGCACGTTGTCATCACGACGATCGACGATCGATCGATCAACTTATTTCCTCGTCAACGACGCACATGCGAGCGTGCAGATAGGCTCACGGTCAGGTATGGATTGAAAGGCCTACTGAGGTGCTGGAGCCACATGCAGGCTGAGTCTGGGAGGTTGAAATGATTGGGCGATTGGGAATCGGGAGGCCGCCACTACTGCTTGTTACTCCTGAGTCCTAAAAGCAATGGTCTATCACTCGTATGTCGATGGAAATATCTTTCCGACCATTTTGCTTATTAACTTGGTGTCATGGATTTAGGACACCGTACTTACTACTCGAGCCTGAGTGCGGCAGGAACTGTATCAACCTTTCCATTTATCACAGATCGTAGGACCCGACAAACAAGACTGAATTCTCTCATCATTTGATGGAGGCATATGAACTCCCCTTAGTGCTGTTCAGCAGATCCCTCCTTCGTTCAGGTCGTTGCCTTGGTCACTGGGCCAATCCAAAGTTATCAATTTAATTGCACGTGTTTCACTGTGGATCATCAATACGAGACAGCATGAGTAGGTCCATACACTACCATTGAACCGTCAGGGGTCGTTGAACTTGTGTAGGTTCCTTGGCCATTATTTCAGCATTGATACTTCTTTCTTTGTCTTCGCTCGGGCGGACATTCGGTGGCATCTCGATGTATGTAATTGAGCGCTTACAAATAAACTCTGGTTGGAGTGCCGGCACAAAGGCCCTCTGTTCTTAGCTCGGTGCGCATAGGTTCGATGTACAAACAGAAGGTGGGCATTGACGGCCCTCTTGCAACGGCGTTGTTGGCTTTCATGAGAAAGAGTGTACGGCTGCTGATCTGTCTCGGAGGGCCCACTCGGTCTCTTGGATCTCCCCGACTCAAAGCGCAGAGCGCGATGCCGGCCAACAAAGGGTACGTGTGGTAGCATGTTATCTGTGATTGCGATGCTAGTGTGATGCACAAATACGATTGATTTTGATGTGAGAGGCAGTGAGATAAGAACTTTTGTTGACCTTGGCTCGGAAGTTCTTGGACTTGAGTGTGAGAAATTGGTTGCTCAAGAGTTTGTCCATCTTCTAATCGCTTGAGGTCGTTGCACCGGGCGCACCCGCACGAGCCTCGTTTTCTTTTTTCCCCCCTTCTCCATGCCCAGCTTATTTTCGCGTTCAAGGACAACCTCAACACCAGCCAAGAAAGCTTCCGGCAACGCTCTCGTTGGCAGCGCACAGTACGCCTACGATGAGTTCGGCCGTGTAAACGGCAGAGGGCCTCACTCCGGCTCACCTCTCAAAAAGGACGGAGCAAAGCTCGAGAAGAAGAAAGGCGACCAAGACGGCAAGCCCAGGACGCGCACATTGAGCTCACCCAGACAAGAACACGACCCTGGTGACCTCGTTGCCCAGATACCAGACGGCAGCTTCCTCCCTCTCAATCTTGATCGACCCCGTGACGAATCCGGCGAGGAAAAGACCTTGGAACACGATTATGGCTATCTTGCCTATGAACGCCATGTCATCCTTAGTCTTGATGACGTGGCGCGCCTCGTCGACGCCGTTGCCGTCGAACTTGGCACCCGCTGCCTCACAACACCCTTCATTTTCTCAACTCTCGCCCTTGATATCTCCTCATCAGCGATCAAGCGCCTTATTCGTGCCTTTCTGGACACTTGTGCCAACCCTTCTTCCGGTGAGGCTGAACGTCGCTGGCGTGAAGAAGCGCGCTTCGCAGGCCCACACGAGCTGGGCATGTGCTTACGTTGGGGTCTTGCGCGGGTCGTAAGAGTAGTTGGCGGACAGGCGGTCCGTGGCCTCATCTCTTGGGAACATTATGTGGAGTTCCGTGACTCAGAAGCTGGTACGCATCATTCCATTTTTCCCTTGTTCGTTTCACCCCACGAGGCACCGCCCGCTAATTAATAAATTTTGTTGGTGCCTTACCAGCGCTCAACTACCCTCCGACGCACTTTGCGACTTTCTTACCGCCGTTACCTCCGGTCTTACGGACGATCCTATGGACGCTTTTCAGCCTCCTCATACGTTTTACGGCGCACAGCGCGTCTTCTGGTCACACCCCGCCGACACTCTCGCCTCTCTTTGGACCCTTGCTTTTCGGCTTGGGCCCAGCCTGTCTTTCGTTCCACCACACCTACATTCATTATCTCCGTGCGGTGAACGCCATGGAACACATCATGCTAGCGTTCATCCGGTGGCAGGATGCACCCAAGGCTCCAGGTGTGCGTTCTGACATCAACACCAACATCACCTTTGGGAGTGCAACCACCCTCGGGGTTCCTACCCGTCTCAAAGATTGGATCAGGGGATACCCCTCCATGTTACCCTCCCTACAACTCAAGGAAAAACAGGACAAACCACAAGCACGTCGTGGGGCACGGACGATGCGCGTGGTCAGCGTCCGTCGGAACGTTCGGATGTACGCGCCTGACCTGGTCAAGACGGCCGCGAGCTGGGCGTCACCCCCTCGGTTCGGTCAGGATGGCGGTCGTGGATTGGCTGGTTCGAAAGAATGGGAGCGTATCGCACCCTCTGCGCTCAAGTTACAGCCACGTTATTCGGAGGGATACAAAAAGAGAATGGACATGCCTGCGAGTTTCCACCCCTACACAAGCCCTACTAACGTCGGGACGTCATCTGCTACCTCGAGCACTTCGTCAGGAACCTCGAACGATGAGAAAGATAAGCTCGGTCTGGGTATCAAGGAAGGCGGAGATCGCTTTAGGAACCTGACCGAGCTAAAGTGGGGTGAATTCGAGGCCATGGGTTTCGGAGCTATGGAAGCCGCTGAGAAGAAGCTCCAGTTTGACCTCACCGAGAGTGAAAGGGCGGTGAGTTCGTGAGGACGGCGAATATGCATGAGTTAAGCCTCTCAACAGACTCCCACCGCCAAGCGTACAACGATGAACTGGAACGACTTTTCTACCATTGGCTTCAACCGTACAGATGCTCGTCTCAGCGCTACACTTCAGTTTAGCACCCCCGTTGCCCATTCTATATCATCATGGCCGACGAAGAACGAGAGCATCACCAAGAAACTGAAGAAAACTCAGCGTGCCCTTCCTCCGTTTGGTTGGGACACCGAACCTGTCATGGGATCTGAAGAAATGGTCGAAGAAGCGTTCATGGATGTCTTTTGCGACCTGGTGTATGGAGGTGGGTGGATGGACATTGAGCGTGGTGAGGAGACTGACAGAGAGTGTAATTGGGCCCTGGTAAACTTTTTATGGAGTTATTTCAAATGGAGTTTCTTGTTGACCCATATTACACAGATCGAGTTCAAGTCCCTCCCGCTCAACAGGAACTCGCCCCAAGGAGGTGACCCCCGCACCGCAACCACCATATTTTTATTTGAAGAGTTCGTGCCGTTGGAGTACAGGCAGCAGCTTGCAAAAGACTCTGGCACTAAGCGTCGGTTGCCTTTTCTGTTCTCGCCGTCCAGCAAATCGAGGCCGTGGAAACCTGCTGCGACGCTGAATGGTCGGCCTTATGTTGTGGGGCACGTTCCCAAAAGTCCAACCCTCCGCGAAGTGGAATTCGAGGGGATGTTGAGGTCTAATGGCAGCAAAATACTCTCGCTGTCGAAGGCTGCTCCTGCGATTATGATCTCCCCGGTGACGCAGGGAGACAGTGACCATATTGCAAACTCGCGACCGGGTACGGCAGGTTCCGGTCGTATCTCCCCAATAAGGCAATTGGAACGGGTGGCCTCGGACACTCCCCTCACCGGCACCCCTGGAAGTACCAAGCGGCGGTTTCGGATTCCTGTGCCCAGTCCATCTGTAGTGCGACGCTCAACGCTAGTGCCAGCTGAGTACTCGACCGTGGATTTTGAGACGCGCTTAGCGAGTTACAGTGACGATGAACTGAATGAGAGTGCCAGCATGAAGGCACTCACACCCGCTGAAAAGCATGAACGGAGGGTGTCGAGAGATGACGCCTGGGTGGACATTCTTGTTGCTGCCCATAGCCGGAGGATGGGGTCGCAGGAGGCGGAACGCCGACCCGGGGGGAAGGTGCTCAAAGGCGGGCGCTCCGATCCCGAGTTGGCCAGTCAAGAAGTTGCACTGGTTCTCGCTGGCGTTCGTGCGCGTTCCCCACTTTCTGACGACGAAGGGGTGCAAGTGCGTCAACCAGCTGTGGATCCCCTTCCAAGTGTAATTCCCCAGGAGAAACCAAAAGAAGAAGATCCTGACGTGGAGTCGGTGATGTCGTATCCCAAGCGCAAGCGAGTTGGGTACTTTGACCTGCACCCCGAGCGACGTCCTGGAGGTCTATCGGTACGACCGCAGGTTAACGCAAACGACTCTGATGGTGATGACGTACCAGATCACCTGGTGTATGGGACGCCTGAAAGCACTGTTATTCCGGCCCCAGACCCAACAAGGCCGTCGATTGAGACGGAGGCAAGCGAATATGGTCCCTCAGCGACTTCTTCACCCCGCGACATAGACTTTCCCGAATTTGTCGACTACGAAAGAAGAAGAGAAGAAAAGGAGAGTTCGCACTCCCGAGCCGAATCTATGACGTTGCCGCAACTCACACAATCCAACACCGATGTCCCCAAGTCCTCATCGCAGAGCAAGACTGCGTCACTCATTGAAATGTACCGCGAACGAGAGAGGCAGAGCCTCGTCTCCGCTCCTCTATCCAGGATCCCAGTTCCATCTGCATTGATACCACCCAAGAACACAGAACTTCCCGTCATTCCCCCCGTTGTTAGAACCCCGTCGCCTACCTCTGTTCCTGAATCCGACCCTCCGGAAATAGTAGATGAAGCCGAATGTGAGCCCGGAGCAGATTATTTATCGCCACTGGATCAGAATCTGTTATTCGTAGAATCTGGTCGTAACAGCCCCGGTCGATACGTCCACGGTGCTCCTCTTCACAATGTCTTGGAGGAGGAAGAGGAAGGACTCGACTGAGTTCAGATTCACTTGTAAAGTATGTTGGATTTCTCAAAATTCCCTATGTTCGTGGCTACCACCGATACCTTGACCCGTTTTACTTTTTTTTCCCCTTGTCTCGGAGATGGACAGTCAATCATTCCTGCACACCTGTGGTTAGACAGTTCCTTCTCTGATTGCGCCTTCATTTTCATTTTCATACTCTATACGAATCTCGTTTCAATCGCTAACTTGAAAACGACTCCTCCATCTAATAACCGTCCCTGGAGTACCTCCCAATCGTTGATATTTTCAGCTAGTAGCTATGTTGTCCTGTCCTTCCTTACTCGAGTCTGCCATCTCCCTTGCGCCTACAATCGTCCATTACTGCAGTGCATACGGTTTTCTTTTGGAATATCTATAAGTAACTTTGACCTAGTTTGTCCCTGGGAACGAGTCTGAGAGACTCACCGTGGCGATAAGATCCGAGGTGCCAGTCTTCCGTGTGATACGACTGTAACATCCTTCGAGCCTTTTTTTGCTATGGTCGTCCCGGATCGATCCATCAGGATCTGTGCAGACCGAGGGGGTACCTTTTGTGACGTCCATGCGTGAGTGGGACCGTATTCGGTACTCGGATCTTGTTGACGCTCGACGCCAACGTAGATCCTATCCTGACCCAGAACGCCCCGGAGAGCGTCAAGAGCTCGTGGTGAAGCTCTGTGAGTATAAATGCCCGCCCGCCCAGGAGGGGGCACATACAGGGACTGACGGACGACTCGGACGGCGGCGTCGTTGCCAACTGTAACAGTGTCCCAGGATCCAAACAACTACAACGATGCGCCGACAGAAGGGATCCGGAGAGTGTTGGAGACCGTGACGGGAGCAAAGATAAAACGCGGGAGCGTGCTCGATACGAGCAAGATCGGTGCGTTCGTCCTGACCCAGGGGGCCACGGTTCCCACCTCTCATCACACCTCACGCGCTCGTCATGGCGTGTAGATTACATCCGACTGTCTACGACGGTCGCTACCAACGCGCTCTTGGAACGCAAAGGCCACCGACACGCGTTGCTCATCACCAAAGGGTTCAAAGACCTCCTCTTGATTGGGAACCAATCCCGCCCGCGGATCTTTGATCTCAACATCCGACGCCCGGCGCCGCTCTACTCGGACGTCGTCGAGGTGGACGAGCGGGTGACGCTCGTCGGGTACACGTCGGACCCCAAGGCAGAGGAGCACGCGGTGCAGTGGCATGAAGACGGTTCGGTGCGCCGCGGGTATAGGGGCCCCGGATGGGATGGTGTAGGGGATGCGGAAGGACCCGGGGAGATCGTGAGAGGGATATCTGGAGAAGCCGTCCGGATTTTGAAACGACCAGGTCTGTATGTGGGTGTTCGCCGAACACGATCCCTTGTACAGCTTCGATACTCATCGCCTCTCTCGGCATGATTGCCATGTAAACAGATTTGGGGGTCGTGCGACGAGACCTTGAGCGCTTGTACGAGGAAGGGTACCGCTCGCTCGCTATCGTCCTCATCCATTCCTATACGTTTCCCGATCACGAGACGCAGATTGGAAAGCTGGCACGCGAGATTGGGTTCACCCAGGTCTCGGAATCGTCGCAGCTCCTTCCGATGATCAAAGTGGTCCCACGAGGGATCTCGTCTACTGCGGACGCGTACCTCACGCCGATCCTGCGTGAATACCTGGATGGTTTCTTCAAAGGATTCGATGCCCAGCTCAAGGGTGGTCGGATCAGTGGTCCCCGCGTTGAATTCATGGGAAGCGATGGCGGTCTCTTGGACCTTAACAACTTTTCTGGGCTCAAGAGCATTTTGAGTGGACCTGCTGGTGGTGTGGTGGGGTACGCCCTGACAAGCTGGGACGAGAAAAGAAAGTATCCGATCATTGGGTGGGTTTTTTCGTCTAGTCGTGGCTGATCCATGTTGTGACCGGGCTCTATAGGATCGATGTGGGTGGAACCTCGACCGACGTGTCGCGTTTCGATGGTCGGTATGAAGTCGTGTACGAAACCACGACGGCAGGGGTAACTATTCAGTCGCCGCAGCTCGATATCAACACCGTTGCTGCCGGGGGAGGATCGTGCCTCAGCTTCCGCAACGGACTGTTCTTGGCAGGGCCAGAAAGCGCTGGAGCTGAACCAGGTCCGGCTTGTTATAGGTGAGCATCCTTGCGCTCACGAGGTCTTCGTGAATAATCTCATCTGGTGCAGAAAGGGAGGCCCGCTGGCAGTGACAGACGCGAACCTCCTTCTCGGACGCTTGATTCCGGACTACTTTCCAAAAATATTTGGAAAGTCTGAAAACGAGCCGCTGGACGTCGTCGCATCCCAAACGGCTTTTGAAGAACTAGCCAGAAAAATCAATGAAACGCAAGAGCGACCATTTGACTTGGATGAGATTGTTTACGGGTGGGTGCAAGAGCTCGAGTACAGCAAATATGAGAGGTCTGACGAGTACAACAGTTTCATCAAGGTTGCGAATGAGACAATGTGTCGTCCGATTCGCGCCCTGACAGAGGCTCGAGGGTACTCTACTGGAAAGCACGTGTAGGTACGTTCCGAGTTGACGGACAGGTCGACTCATCCTTTGCAGACTAGCGAGTTTCGGCGGTGCAGGTGGCCAACATGCCTGCGAGATTGCGAGTCTTTTGGGAATAAAGACGATTCTGATACACCGTTATAGCTCTATTCTGTCTGCCTATGGCCTTGCGCTAGCCGATCGGTAAGGCGAAAAGACGCGCATTCGTACATTCTGACCTGCTATCTGCCAGCGCGTTTGAGCTCCAAGAGCCATCGTCGACATTCTATTCCAGTTCTACGCGTGCTTCTCTTGTTGCTCGCCTGGATAAACTTACAAGCGATGTCCGCGAAGAACTAGCTCGTCAAGGCTTTGAGGGTGATCGGGTGGTTGTCGAGCGGATGCTAAACATGCGATTCGAGGGCACAGACACCGCGTTGATGGTCTTGCCGAACGCAAGCGACGGGGATGGAAGGGAAGACTTTAAAGCCGCTTTCATGCGAGTCTACAAGTCAGAATTCGGATTCCAGTTGGACACCAAGATGGTTATCGTCGATGACGTCAAGGTAAATCTTTTTGTAGCTTGCAAGTGTGCCTTATTCAGGGTGCCTCGTGCAGGTACGCGGTATTGGAAAGACATTTGATTCGCTGGGGGAGTCCGTTTATTCGGAGGTGAAGCGACTCCCAAGAAATCCAGTGGACCGTTCGCAAGCGGCGTCTACAGCCAGCGTCTATTTTGACAAGGTCGGACGGGTACCTGACACGCCCGTATTTTTGTTGGGCCAGTTGAAGGTTGGGGATGAAGTGACTGGGCCCGCGATGATTATCGACGACACCCAGACGATCGTGGTAGTTCCCGAAGCAGAGGCGGTGCTGAGCAGCAAGCATCTCTACGTGACACTGCACTAGAAATTTGCACTTTACGTAAAGTGCATATTAAGATGGAGTTTAATTCATTAGTGGACATGCCAACGGTTGACGGATCCGGCTCGTGTCCAGAGAAAAAAAACACCGGCCCTGTCAAGATCAAACCGTCAAAAGTGCTGCTCTCGACCTTTTACAGGCTTGCCATGCTCATGGCCATGCGTGCGTGCCAATCGGGAGGCATCGGGTTGGGAGGACTCTGGCAGGAGAACCTCGGAATGCCAGGTAAGACCCTGGCGACATCCCTGACTCGGAGGCGCTACGAACATTCCTGGCAGTCGCCGTTACTTCTTCGTCTAAATAGCCTGACCTCACTCCGCGTACGCGATTTTGGCGATGAGGGCACCCAGTGCAAAGTCTTAAATAATTGAGTAAGTCTGCACCTCGCAGGCACTCGTTCCCTTCTTCCATGTAACACCCACCCACCAAGAACCCACCCAGACCACACACTTTGCAATGCCGTTCCTTTCTCGTCGTTCGGTCGACCCTCTGACTTCTAGATCACTCAGGGAGAAAGGTTGCCCTCAGAAGCCATTCGATCACCCTCACACCCTCCCACGCAGTCGCGCTCGATCCGAATCCAACATCCTCAAGCGTGTCTCGACCCTCTTCACCGTCCGTCGACGATCAAAGATATCACTCTCGCAACCAGGTGCGAGTCCTCCGGGCATAGAATACAGATGCACACATCCCTGGCCCACGCTCGCCAGGGTTTCCAGCAACTTCACTCCACAATCCTCCCTTGAAATTCGACGTCCCAGCGGTCTGGGAAGGCGGGCAAGTCTTCTCACGTCCAACGACTCAGACTCTATCGCCGACAGCGAGAGTTTCGAGAGGGTGATCCCTGACGAGCAAGAAGATACGGCTCCGACTGGATTCGCGAGCTTAGCCGAATCTATTGGGTGCCGCATTTCGTATGCCGGAGAGAGTGACGTATCCGGCTCTTGGTTTTCCTCGCACGCGCCGTACGGCATCCTTTACCCTCCCTGACGCCATTTTTCGAGTCGTCCTTGAATTCCTTCCACGGAGCCATCTCCCCGTTGTTGCCCTTGTTTCCCATGGGTTTTGCTCCGCTGCCAGATATGCGTTGTACCACTCGCTTGATGTCCAGACGATCACAGAGCCATCACTGGAGAAGCTCTACAACATATTGGCACGCAGGAAAGAACTTGCAGCGCTGGTCGTCTCTTTTTATTGCCACGCTTGGCCATCCCGGGAACTTGGTTCGCCAAATGGCCGCGTTTCCTCCATTCCTTTAGACGATGTCCGTCGAGCGCTCCAGAACATGTACAATCTCAAATCCCTCACACTTGCCTCTTTTGCATCCATACTTTCTCAGACGCCATCCCTCACATTCTCTCTGACACATTTGACGATCCTTGATAAGAAGATATCACAGTCGCAGCTGGTAGCGATGCGCAGTTGGTTTGCTACTCAGCCGTCTCTAGAGTCGCTCTCTTTCCCTCACCTCGTCGAGTGCACTGGCACCAACCCCTCATTCGTTGACGAATGGGACCCTGGTGTTGATCCATCGTCGACTGACGGTCATGGATCTTTCACCACCGTACTTCCCGGTCTCAAGTCATTGCGCGCGTCCACAGAAATAGTCCCAACGCTGTGCTTTGCAATGCACAATCCAATAAAACACCTCACGCTAGATGTCCATGAGACCCTTTACAAGGGTTTGCGCCCCAGTTCCGTGATTCGCTCTTTGAACGGGGTTCGTGATATGCACATCATCTTCGGGCCCGAGGTCGACAAGAGGACCGTCGAGAAGTTTCTTGGTGTTGCGGGCAGCATGTTGACAGGGGAAGACAAGGCAGAGGCGATGAAATCCCTTGAAGTAGAGGTGTCGTGGACGGACAGCGATGCGCCCGAAGTATGTCTCCGACGATCCTGTGTTACCCTCGTGTCGTTATTGATCTTGCTCGTCCTCCACTTAGACGCTGTACAGCATTGTCACCTCGATCATATCTCGTTTTCGTGGGTTAAAGACCCTCAAGTTGACCTCGCCATTTCGCTCCATCCCCGGCCCTGTCAGCTTGTCGCTGCTCCAACCGCCCCGCCCTCCCTCACCTCCCCAGACGGCACTTCCGTCCGGACCCCCACCGGAATACGCTGCCGCCCCCCATAGCGGTGCGATCCGAAAAGAATTCGTCGCGTGCGGTGTCGAGAAAGATTATGCCAAGACATGGACGAAACACTGTCCGTCCTTGTCCGACATCCAGTTTGACTTTTCGTGTTCGACGACAGATGCGGACGTGGAACTCTGTGGGATGTGGTTCAGACGGAAGATGCCCTTGTCACTGCTGCTGCCGCCGACGTGAGTCTTGATGACCAAGGACGCCGTACTAGTACTGGTTTTTTTATTTTTTATTTTCCCGTCCTCACTCGTTTGTTTATTCATCGGTTTGTTACGTTTTGATCTCGTCGTACATATCAAGCGTAGCCTAGTGCTAGTTCGAAGACACATTTGTATAGATAGTTGTATATCGTTAAGTATGGTAGTTCGATTCATTCTTGGATCCCTAGCATGGGATAAAAAGTAATTTCGGCTGCAGATCTGCTGACAGGCGAGCTTGAGTGCGTCGTGCCCTCCAACGTTGGGCACGAGAATAGATAAAGGATATTTACATGATATCCCCAATCATAGTCTAAGGTCGATCGAGCTACGCTCACAATGTGGATCCGAGGTCTGACTTGCTGTGCTGTGGCTGACCCGCACCAGAAAGTGCAAGTCTAATTATAACGTTACGAAAGATTTGATCATGGATGGCTAGTCACGAACATCCACTAAATTCGATTTTCCTAGTGCGCAACAACACTCTTCGGAGCCGCGCTGTGCGGCATGAGTGCCCGTCATAGGAGTCTGGAATAGCGTTGAGAGCTCACAGGCGCCAAGCGGCATCCGCGGATCAGTGACGGCCAATGAGGATGTGCCCAGTCGGTCTGAGACTGACTCGGAGTTACGTTGAACGGTTGATCGCGGATTTAGTGTACCGTCTTCTACTTCTTTCCCCTCAATTATGTACCCGTGACGTCGCAGTATCGCCGCATCGCCATACATGTCGTGACGAGTGCCGTTCGTGAGATCAATTTTTTGTCGAGGGGTTTGCACCATCGCGGTCACTAGACCATATATGCGTCGTGCATATGACACCAGATGGCTGCTGACCAACAGGAGTAAGTCACTTACGTGCACAATGGTCAGAATAAAGTTACGCTCACCAACTCGGAGGGTCCAGACGTCGAATGGCTGGCCGGCAGTGGAGGTGGGAACGACTCTGACGGCCCTCCTTCGGTTCTTTTGGGCCGCCTATAGGAAACGAGGGGTTGTCCAACGCGCGTGGACGGACGATCTGCCTTGGTGCACCATTTGACAATACACAGTTTAGCTCGTAGTGCCATAGTCCCGCGAACGCATCGATGGGGTCGTGCAGGGTGACCACCACAAAAACGAGGAAAATGACTGCAGAATTGGGGGTGAAGTGACTGCCGCCAGGGACTGCAATGGAGGGTAGCGAAGTAGAAGAATGAGAGGATGAGAGGAATAAGGAGCGGTTACAAGCATGTGTACGAGGTCACGAGTGAAACTCACCAAGGGAAATGAAGGCGTGGAGACTGTGAGTGGCCGCCGATGACTCGGAGCGATTTGACGACTGTCTCTTGTCTTCGGGCCGAACCGTGTTGGTCAAATCATTGGACAACCGGCCGCCGCTGCCGGCCGTGCGGCCCGGGCTGTAGTTACCACCGCCGCTGTTGGAAGTCTTGCGACATGGAATTCCTCAATCACGGCTCTTGAATGACTAGTCTGGTGACCAGACCAGGTGAACCGTCGATAGGCAGTCTCGTTGGGGCGAGATTGCGGGTTGATCGGGGCACGTGATAAACAAGCCTCGATTTGGACTTAGTTAAGTTCTGGATAACCTTGATTCGGATTGTAGCCTCAATTTGGACTTAGTAGTAGTCATGCGTGAAAGAAAAGTGCTCGATAACTTTAGCATGGATCTCGATGCTGAAACATTACCCCACCATTCACGCAAGGAACGAGTCTCCATAAACGAACGAGTTAAATGGGCAACGCAGGTACTCCACCTGAGTAGACTTTCGCCCGTAACGGCGCTCGTTGTAGTCCCCGATCAATCCCAGCAAGATCTCGATCTGGGAAGCTTCACCGCCTGGTCCATAAACTAGTCCTCGAACGAACCAAAACCCTCACTTTCAACCTCCCTTCTCAAGCCCAAACCCAATTCGTTCTGCACACTGACGCTGAACACGATCTTTCTCCGAGTCCGTCACTGTCCGTGTGATCCAGACGAGGGTATTGTTAGTATATTGTGATCGGGGCGAGTTATTATGCGATTGGGACGTGGGCGCCTCGGAATGATGTTGCTTGAGCCTTGAAGTTGAAGCTGCATCAGAGTCCTCGTCTGTCGGTGGGTGTCGGGGTCCCAGGGGAGGGGAGGGTCAATCCTTTTCGGGGATGCGGAGTGGGGGAGGAATCAACGCGTGGTAACGCGGATCTGTGTGCATTTGCGCGTGCGTTTGTGGTGTGCGTGAGGTTGGCACTGGTGTTGGATGGGGTTGGGGCAGAGGGGGTATGTGCGTTCTGGGAGACGTATGCGCTCGGCCAGGGATTCAATGCGGTGGGCCAAAAACTTTGTCGGCCGCTTGCGATGGACGGGAATACGGTGACCGTGCCATAACCTGATGGTGGGCGAATGATCGAGGTCAGTCCGTTATGGCGGCTTTTCTCAATGGTCCTAATCACGACTTCGTGAACGATGGTGATGGGTGCCAAGGGACCAGTGTCGCTCAGCGAGGTGACGGCGGCCGCTGCGTCGTACATATGCCAGTGTGGCTGGTACCTTCGTTACCGTGCACGACCCGACACACATCCATCGCGTCGTTGCAAGGTGGTATAGTAGTGGCCGCGAGCCGGAAGTCGGTGGGCAGGTTGAGTGCATTATCGCGAGAGTGTTGCCGTGTACTTAGTAGTAATGGTTGGGAAGCCGACTTCCAATGTCTTGGAGTGCGTGCCGCTGTAGTTTGTCTAGGATGTAATCGGGGACGGCCTGCGAGTATTCATTTCACGATCAACGAAAGGAGCAGACGTTCAAACGTTCATGAAAAATTGAATGTTGAGGTTGCGTTGCATAATGACCATAGTTTTGTTGTTTTCATTTTCAATCATTTTCATCGTCCATAATCTCGCGTTTTCTCATTGGTTGACAGTCATGTGCCCCGATCAATCCGCAGTCTCCCCTTGCGCCGCAACACAGACTACTTTGGTGTTGACAGAACGTCGTAAACACACCTCGCAGATTCGATGAACCCTTGACATGCTGACAGTCACCGTGGGGATCGGCCCGGGGAAGCTGTGCAGAAACGGGCCAATGATCTGCTGGCAACTTCAAGGAACGTCACAAAAACGCACATTTTGTGGAAGGTGGCATTTGGTCGCTTAGAGCTCATCAGCCAATGCCATAGAGGGCTTCAAAATTATCACCGGCCGTCACTGAGAGAGGTGTCAAGCAATGACGGACGTCACTCATCTGCTTTTCAGATTGGCAGGAGATGCCGCTGTCAGCTGCTACAAATATCCTTTTGCTTTTGGCATGCCTTCTTCGTCGACTCAGAGACATATTGGCAACAAACTTCAACTCCAGACGACTCAGGCCCTTCAGGAATGAAAACAACTCTGCGCTTGGTAGTCTCCAACCAGATGCTTGGATTGCACCTCCTTACTACCAATCCTGTCCTGGGCTTTGGTCTGGTTAGCGGACGACTCCAGTGGTAGTGACAGACACGCTGTCATGGCTACAATTCGAGATCGAACCTCGATCGCCGAGGCGGTGTTTGATCGGCTTGAGATATCTGTCACTTTGTCACCACAGCTGTCACTTATTTGAACGGGCCGCACTGCTCGTGCCGCAGCAAGTCGCAGCCAGCATGACACACTATAAAACCATTCATCTCAAGGCCCTTCCAGACACCCATTCCAAAGATCGCGTCTACAGTTGGCGATCGATTGAGTTACTCTGAGGTTTACTTAAATTGACGGTTTATCTCACAGGTATTATGTTTTGGGATACATATCCAACCGTTTCTCCTTCAAGAATCCTCGAGGAATACGACTACGTCGTCGTCGGGGGTGGTACTGCTGGTTGTGTGATCGCTAACCGCCTCTCAGCGGCACCGAATACGTCGGTGCTCGTTGTCGAATGTGGGGGTGTCAAGGCAGGCTGGGTCTCGCGCGTTCCCCTCCTTAGCACCCATACTGCCTCGGACGGCTCTCGCTCCTGCACCTTTCGCTCCACCCCACAGAAACACCTAGGCGGCCGAAGCATCGATCTCGTCACTGGTCGGTCGCTCGGCGGTGCGTCTAAAATAAATTCAATGATGTACAATCGTGGGATGCCCGGAGAGTATAACGCATGGCGTGATGCGGGCAGGGTCGGTTGGGGATATCAAGACATAGAGCATTGCTTCACCCGTTCCGAGGCTGATCTCGACCACGATCCTCGCAACGTGAAGTCGTTCCACGGCATATCAGGTATGCTCTCTCCCTACGAAGCATTCCCAATTTTTATTATCCTTTTTTCAGGTGAATGGCCGCACAGATCTAGCAAGGTTCCTGCTTGGACCCACACCCCACTGCAAGTGCCGCCATGCTGTTGATGGTTGTACTTTTCTGATCGCTTGTACCACGTTAGTCTCAGGCAATCCACCACTGCACTCGGCATTCCATATGTGGAGGATATGAACGATCCTTCTCAACCTGCTTATGGTTGTAGCAAAATCCACTTCAACATCGATAGCAGCGGACACAGGAGCTCGACTTCGGCCGCTTTCTTGCCCGCTCATCTTGTTCGTTCGCGCAATAATTTGCATATTTGCACGCCAGCCACCGTGCAGCGCATTCAAGTCTCCTCTCGGAGTGGTGAGGCCACTGCAGAGGGGATCTGGATAGAGTCTGATATAGAGGGGCCCGCCCGCTTTGTGCGTGCAAAGCGTGAAGTTGTATTGAGCGCAGGCCCATTTGGATCACCGAAGATTCTAATGCTTAGGTATGCCTTCCCATTCGATGGGGTGGAGTGGTGTTCACTCTTTGCAGCGGAATTGGGCCTGCAGATCACCTCAAGGAGTATGGGCTCACCGTTCACAAGGACCTATCGGGCGTTGGCTCACATCTAGTGTGTAAAATTCATCATCCCGGGAAGTTGTCCGACTTAGTACTTAAACCGTCTCTTATACAGCAAGATCACATCATGTTGCCACTGCAATTCTTGGTTGCACCAAAAGACTCTATCAGGAAACTACAATTACGTCCTTGGTTGCTCATTCTCGCCTTGTTCCAGTACTTGCTATTTGGCACGGGATGGTTTCTTGCTCCGGTGCTCGAACTCTCGATCTTCATTCAATCTCGCCTGCTAGATGAGAAATACCGCGTTGTCATGCAAACAGAAAAAGACCTTGATGGTACTCTCCCCGAAAACCTACCTGACATCGAAATTATGCCCGTATGGAACCGCTCTGTTGTCTCTCCTGTCCTCATTTCACCTGATCCCCTGCGCAGATTGCTACCGGAGATGGCAAGCGAGTCAAAGCTGGCGGTTTTTCATTCTTCCCCACTCTCCTTAGGCCATCTTCCAAGGGTACCGTGCGTCTCGCCTCCACGCACCCTCGCGCGGATCCCCTCGTCGATCTCAACTATTTAGCGACCGAGGACGACCGGAGGACGATGCGCACCGCCGTGCGGTTCTCTCTTCGGCTCAAGAAGGAGCTCGCAGCACGAGGATACGGCATCACTGATGCTGTCAGTCCCTGGTCCGACAGATGCGGACATTGATGAATTCATCCGACAGGAGTGCATGAGTACGTCTCACTACTCGTCGACGTGTCGGATGGCGCCGGAGAGTGAAGGGGGTGTTGTGGATGACCGATTGAGGGTTCACGGAGTGCGGAACCTGCGTGTTGCGGACTCGAGCATCTTCCCAAACATTTTGAGTGCCCATCTTGCTGCTCCCACCGTCGTCGTGGCTGAGAAGTGTGCAGAGATGGTGAAGGAGGATATGGGTATGGCATGAGCGTCTGCGACTGGGCCTGGCCCGGCTGCTACATGCGGACTCGAGCTTGCTACGTATGACGCTTTTGGATTATGGGTTTTTTGGATTGTTCTTGGATAAGATGATAGAACATTCCAGGATCATGAGACACTTTACTATAGTTTCCGGTATCTACACAGTATAATATCTGACTTGTCTCGAAAACCTACAAGCTGTGCAACTAGATAGGACGGCGTATCGTCAACATTCGCCTGTAAAAGTCTTCATGATTTCGGGAGCGTGGGTCCAGTGGTATCCGGAAGCAAATTGTCGCAAGCATACATGTTGGTTCTACGCATAACCAGGTCGTCTGCGGCCTGTGGAACATGAGCGAGGCACGATTTCCACAGATATGCAATGGTGATAACTTATGGTGTCCTCGTCTCGGGGGATTCCTTGGCCGTGGCAGGTAAAGTGCGCACCATGACCGTGCTGTTGACATGTAGCGCCTCCGTTGCTACAGGTCTTCTCTTCCAAACGCCTCGTATTTCGGTGTCTGTCTCTGTCTCCGACTCTCCGTGCTAACCCACTGGCATGCCAGTCATGTACGATACGTATCTCTGCGCACACCTTAGAGAGATGGAGAGCCTTTTTTGTACCCGTACGTCCGAGTAGTCGTCCACTGGCACGTGGAGTGTGGTCCAGTCCGGTCGTTTCAACGGTGTTCCCCGTCGTCGGCCACGGCAGGCTTCCTCCGCCTGCTGCATCCGTAGAAACATCTTGTACAGTTTCGTCGCAGATTCCGACAGGCGCAAGGATGCACGCTGAACACGAGTATTAATCCATTTACCTCTCCTTTCTTTTTCGCGTTCGTCTTGATCGCTCTGTCTGTTCTATTGAGAGGCCCCTCTGCCTCGTCCAGTCATGGTCTCGGGTCGTCTCGGTAGGGTCATGTCGTGCTAAACCTAGGATCATCTTCAATTCGACGAGGCGAGAGGACACATACATGGTAAATGGCATATCCAAGTGTGGTCTTGGACCCCAAAGAGCGAGCATTCGGACTTCACATCGCGAGCCATGCCAGCACAAAAAGAGAAACTTGAAGAACACGAACAAGAAGAGTGTTCAGACATTGGGAGTCGAACCGAGGACTGCTGTGATCGGGAATTTACAGTTCCCGAAACGGCCGTGTGATCAGGGAATTTCCAGTTCCCCAACTCAGCCGTTACACCAGCTTCAACTATTGATAGTGTGTATTGGTCTGACGTCGACGGACAACAGTAACCATTATCATTTGGGTTGAGCATTCTCACCTGCATTGGTTGGTCGGTCAGTCTTTCGCAAGAGAACATTTGCGCGTTCCATGCTATGCAGCCTTAGAGTCCACAGAGTGTGTATTGGTCTGAAGTCAGTGGACAGCGGTAACCGTTGGCACAACCCCCAAAAAATGTAAAAGAAAGAAAAAGAAGAAACCAGTGTAAAGAGGGGGGTTGGATACCAGGAGTCGAACCCGGCCGCTGCTGTGATCAGGGAATTTCCAGTTCCCGAAAGGCAGCCGCATCTCAGCTGTTACGCCAAATCCAGCTTGAACCATGGGTAGTGTGTATTGGTCTGACATTGATCGATGACAGCTGTAATTGTTATTACAAACCACGAAAGGAAGAAAAAGAATGGCTAAGTACCAGGAGTCGAACCCGGCGCGGCTGTGATCAGGGAATTTCCAGTTCCCGATTAAGGACTCGTAATAAACATCTGCGATCAAAAAATACAATGTACTTTCTACTACGATACTCTAGCTCACAACCTCAACAGAATGGAGAGACATAAGATTACTGAGTAGAGAAGCAGATGATCCGTCAAAAGCAAGGACCTTGGTCGCTTCCGCATCCCACTCTAGCTGGTCAAAAAATTCAGCGGCACCAGACATGTGAGCGACCCGAGCACATGTTGCATGAAGAGCAAGCAAAAGGGGGTCGGGCGGCGGCGCTTCCGCATGTTTTGAAGTGAACTCGACAACCATAGGGGCGCCATCAACATGGGGTTTGGGAGCCACAAAGATCCTGCGGATATATTCCTCAATACCCTCATTTGACACACAGATCTTGTAGCGGCCCAGCTGCACACGTAGTCAGTTGGTGTCACTGACAAGTCTCTGCACAACATACCTGGGGAGTGCTTTCAAACCACAGACCTAAGGTGTCAAATTCATCATGGAGGTCGCGCTGCAAGGAGAGTAAATTCCAGACTTCGTGAACACCACCTTGTCGGATGAAAGCCTCCGTGAGATGTGACCATCCAAAGCTGTCCAGCATGGCCATGGGACCAGAGGCATAGCGAGCCTGGATAACGGATTAGTATATTCGCCACCTACTGATGAAACCGTACCTCCGCCTCCGCGCGGTCTCCGCTGGTCCCTGCAGGGTCAATGCCTTGCATCGTCGACTCGTTTAAGATGTGAGCTGATTCAATTACAAAAGTCGTCTTGCTGCTGGCGCTGGCCCGTAGGTCCGCACAATCACAGGAACGATGTTTTGTCGACGATGCCTGTGATCATGCACCGGTAGCCATCATGAGCTAGTGCCTGATTGAACACGAGGAACAAGGTAGATAGGGGGTTGTGCGAAATGTGCGCGCCTTCTTCCTGGAAGTCTGATAATCTTCCCCAGTGCGCTCCATTGAGTCTTTAATCATATCTTCCAACGTGTCGAAGGAAGGACGCGAAGGGTGCAAGGAGGGTGGTGGGTACTGGACGTTGGACGTTCGAACTTGAAAATAGCTGTAAGCGTCAAGTTAGGTAGAAAACTTGTTGAACGCACACAAGCGGATGAATTTATCGCGGATAAGTCTGCCAGTATTGAGGATGACATCGTGTTCGTCGTGAGCACCATCCTTAGGCTTCGATGTGACCCATTTAACGAGCGTATCGCAGGGAATATCACCCAAGGTATCTTGCTGAGCATGGAACTCTAGGAGAAGGTATCCGACGATTCTGGCAGACATTACATCCTCCCTCGCCTGCTCCTGGCCCACAGCACGCTGTTCTGCTTGCAGTATCTTATCGTAGGCGCTGTAGCGCCCAGGACTCTCACGCAGGCGCAGCTCCTGGATTCGGGGAGAGTCAAGTACGGGTAGGGGAGACGCGGTGATAGTCGTCGCCATGTTTGTTGTTTGTTGAGAACGTTGAGCAGGAGAAATGTGGGGTCTTCGCGGATCTGCTGATGCTACTTACATAATCCTTCAGGTTCACTGGCCTCTCATAGTCCTAGTTCTAGAATCTATGTCAGCCTCTCGCCGTGAGTCTACCCCCATGGCCACTCTCTCCCGTCGCTATTGGCGCGGGCGTTTGGATGAATGGGACCCGAAAATTGGGTCTTGACTCTCCGAGTCCCACCTGGACCAAAAGGTACATTGTATCACAATTTTAGAGGGGTGATGCGAAACCAGGAAGTTGAGAGGGATGTCCGGTTCTTAATGTATAACACTACGGAAAGTAAAACCGATGTTGATGAATGTCACGGCCATTCATGTGCAAGTCACTAGTTTCATGGACAGGTCTTATCTGTGACCCTGGCCTCTAGTGCAGACGAACGCTTCACGAATTTAATAACTGGGATTGAAACAATGTACACGCAATCATAGTGTACATCTACGAGTGACAGGCCGGCGATACATATTTCGGTTATCTTGACGCCGAATACCTGATCCGCCACAAACAGATGAGGAAGAATGGCGCAGAAGTAGTGGTCAGTAGGGTCATGTTGTGCTAAAGTTATGATCATCTTCAATTCGACGAGGTGAGAGGACACATACATGGTAAATGGCATATCCAAGTGTGGTCTTGGGCCCTAAAGAGCGAGCACTCGGACTTCACATCGCAAGCCATGCCAACACAAAAAAGAAAGAACACAAACAAAGAAAAGTGTTCCGACATTGGGAGTCGAACCGGGGGCTGCTGTGATCGGGAATTTACAGTTCCCGAAACGGCCGTATATCAGGGAATTTCCAGTTCCCCAACTTAACCGTTACACCAGCTTCAACTATTGATAATGTGTATTGGTCTGACGTGGATGGACAACAATAACCACTATCATTTGGGTTGAGCATTCTCACCTGCATTGGTTGGTTGGTCAGTCTTTCGCAAGAGAACATTTGCGCGTTCCATGCTATGCAGCCTTAGAGTCGTCGGGCACACAGAGTGTGTATTGGTCTGAAGTCAGTGGACAGCGGTAACCGTTGGCACAACCCCCAAAAAATGTAAAAAAAAAGAAAAAAAAGAAACCAGTGTAAAAAGGGCGGTTGGATACCAGGAGTCGAACCCGGCCGTTGCTGTGATCAGGGAATTTCCAGTTCCCGAAAGGCAGCCGCATCTCAGCTGCTACGCCAAATCCAGCTTGAACCATGGGTAGTGCGTATTGGTCTGACATTGATCGATGACAGCTGTAATTGTTATTACAAACCACGAAAGAAAGAAAAAGAATGGCTAAGTACCAGGAGTCGAACCCGGTGCGGCTGTGATCAGGGAATTTCCAGTTCCCGATTTCAGCCGTTACATCATACCCAACCTGAACTAAGGGTTGTCGTGCAACAGGTTGTTGACTTGTTCTCGTTTAATCCACTCTCGGTCGAGCTATTCGACGTGCTCGCAGGTTTCTTCTTCTTGGCCACTGCAGGGTTTGCCAAACCGCAACGGTCACCACGACGATCGCCGTCACGAGTTCTTGCAGCTCCCAACCGAGAGAGCCCACTGTCAGTTTGTCATATGGCAGGTGCGGGCGAGTCGACCTTTGTACCGCCTCAATTCCCATCTTCACACCGTCAACCCCTCGCGTCCGCCCTACACCCTCGATCTTTGAACCCAACACTGAGATTCGGGATACAGTGAATTACAGTTCAAACAAAGAAAGTATTCTTTGACCCACGTCGATCATACCAGAGCTGACTGCCCCAACAGCGTTCCCAAAGCGTGCCCCAGATTTGCAGGATTGTTATGCGATCGCAGGCCGTCATGCAAGGCAGCTCGCAGGTCCCCGATCAATATTGCGGTCCAAGGTATACACGCAGGTGACCCACCACGCCGTTCTCCGAATGTGCGACCGAATCCAGGCGTCCAAATGTGAGAGCCAGTGCGAATCGTTGTCCTAGTACCGCAAGCACCTGACTCACCAACATCGTATCCCCACACATTTCGACAACGCTACATCCAACACTAAGATTGTTACCTGTGGATGATACCTGGGTTAGTCGTCAGCCGCAACCGAGGCGAGAGATCATAAACGACTCCACAATCATGTCAAGTAAACTGGCTTTCCCAAGTGGAATGTTTTCTGGGTTGCTGGACCCTGGTCGGAAAACAACTTGTCTTCTCTTCCAGTCGTGTACGATACGTATCTCTGCGCATCCAGTAGAGAGACAGGAGCCCTTTTTTTACCCGTACATAGTCGTCCACATGGAGTTTGGTCCAGCTCTGCTCACCCGCTCGTTTCAGTGTTCCTCATCGTCGGCCACGGCAGGCTTCCACTCGGCTTCGAATCCGCCTGCTGCATTCGTAGAAACATCTTGTACAGTTTCGTTGCCGGTTCCGGCAGGGGCAAGGATGCGCGAGAATTAATCCATTCCCCTCTTTTTTCGCGTTTCTCTCGACGGCTCGGTCTGTTTTGTTGAGAGGCCGGCCCTCTGTCTCGTCCAGTCGTAGTTTTGGTTCATCTCGGTAGGGTGGTGTTGTGCTAAGCCTATGATCATCTTTAATTCGACGAAGCGAGAGAACATCAACGCATGCATGATAAATGACATATAAGTGCGGTCGTGGGCCCCAAAGAGCGAGCAGTGAGCACTCGGTCTTCACGTCGTAAGCCGCGCCAGCGCAAAAAAAGAGAGGACAATAAAAAAGTGTTTAGATATCGAGAGTCGAACCCAGGGCTGCCGCAGTGATTGGGGAATTTCCAGTTCCCTGTATGAAATCCCAGTTCCCCATTTTGGCAGTTATACCAGCTTGAACTATTGATGGTACGTGTTGGTCTGACATCGATGGACAGCGGTAATCGTTATCATCCGGGCCGAACTAGGGAATTTGTGTTGGTCAGTCCGTTAGTCTCTCGCAAAAGAACATTTGCATGTTCCATTGTATGTGTCCATATTGTCATGCCCACAGATCGCGAGTGTATTGGTCTGACATCGACAGTGGACAGTGGTAATCGTTATCACAACCCCGAGAGAGAGGGGGGGAGACAAAAAAACAGTAAAAAGGTGTTCCGATACCATGGAGGAGTCGAACCCAGCGCTGCCGTGATCAAGGAATTTCCAGTTCCGAGGGACAGCCATTTCAGCTGTTACACTAAATCCGGCTTGAATTATACGTAGTGCATAGTCTGATCAACGCTGATGGTCAGCGGTAATCACATTATCATTTGGAACTTGAGTACTTTGACCTGTCATTCATTTCAGCTATCGTGTATATGCCAAGAGTCGTACACACAACCTCAGTCTTGCGAAATAAGTACACTCTCGCTTTCAACGTCTGAACCCATGGTCCCAGGTAACTATGCTACAACTACTCAATCGTCAGAGACACGTCACTGAACTCGAGGTGCGGGGTTGGTCCAGTCTGCGTGGTCCCTTGATTCAACGCGCTTAGCGAAACCCGACGAGAAATAACATACGCCATACAAGCAGAAACGCGTCAAGGTAAGGGTGGCAGGTCCAGTGTTCATAGACTGTGGAACTTGCACGGAGAAGTTCTGGTAGTACCCTTCCGGGTATTGAGTCGGTGTAAAGGGACCGGCGTAAAGAACACTGCCAAGCCGGTCGGTCGGCTGTGGGCAGACTCCATTGTCGCAGCTTGCCATCGCGAGGGCAATGCCAACATCACTGCAACCTACCAGGGATGGCTGGATCCGGTAATTTCAGTAAATAGATGCATGGTGGACCTCGTGTTAAGTGCTCACAGACACAAGGAGTTGAGCGGCGAAGTTCTGGCCCGGGGACAAGACAGTCCCACTAGTGGGAGCACCAATCACGACTGCCTGGCCGAGGGCAGATGCCACAACACCGAGAACAGAAACAACAGGGATTAGCTTCATCTTCAGAAGGGAATAAAGAGGGGGCAAGAGAGGATGCAACAGATCTGGTGCTGAGCTCAGAAGCCTTTTACATATCCGATGATGGCGTTCAAACTATTAGAAGTGCGCTCAGGCCTGGCTGCTGACTTGGGCCAGCACCGAAGTCAAGCGGAGTTTACATGCCCTCAGAGGCTCAGACGCGAGTGCGAATACCCGACACTGTCCTGGGTCTAGGCTACTGCCAGACAAGGAATATGCCCAACCTTGATTGAAGAGTGTAGAAAGTGCGATGCCACTTAGATCTAGCTCCCGAGCTCAGAGGATATAGAGACTGCCCTTCCGTTGGCACCGAGTGCACTCGGACCCCAGGAACGACCGGAACGGAGCAAGAAACGACAAAAAATCAACACATGCATGATAAAGAAAAAAGTGCTCGGATACCAGAGTCGAACCCGGCGCTGCTATGATCAGGGAATTTCCAGTTCCAGAACCGGCTGTGTTGGTCAAGGAATTTCCAGTTCCCGGAAGACAGCCAGTTTAGCTGTTACGCCATATACAACTTGAACTATGGATAGTGCATTTTGATCTTGTCTTGCAAAAGATTCCTGACTTTTTTTCATTTAAGCTCAGTCGTCGGTCCGATGAGACGACATTTACTCTCGCCCGAACGGTAGTGAAGTATCCGGTCGAGCTATGCGACGCGCCCACACGTTTCTTCTTGACTACCACTGCGAGATTTGCCAAACCGCCGCGTTCACCACGACGGGTCGCGTATTATTTTTACGATGAACGTCGCCACGGGTTCTTGCAGTTCCCAACTGAGAGAGCCCAGTGTCATCATCACGATCGGGATGACGGGTGCGGGCGAGTCGACCTTTGTGCAGCGCCTCAACGGACTCCCATCTTCACACCGTCAACCCCTCGCGCGTACACCCCCAATCTCGATCCAGTGGTGGCACATATCCCGTTCGAACCTAACGCTGACATTCGGGATGCCGTGGACTGCAGGGAGGTCATGCAGTAGTGTGTACCGCCTTGTTGTTAGAACTTAGGGGGTCTATCGTGACGAGTCAGAACAAATACATTGCTCGCACGTGTGTTCGTGTTCATGTCTTGCAACTACGACAGACGACGAATCCAAAAACTAAAGAAATGGAGTGAAGTGCACACTCGGAGTTCAAACAAAGAAACTCTTTGACTCACGTCGATCATGACTACTATAACAACCGTGTTTCCCAAAGGGCACCCCACTTGCAGGACTGTTATGCAGGTCGCTTGCCGCCACGCAGGGCTGCTCGTGGGTGTCCAAGTAATATTGTGGTCAAGGTGGTGCTGGCCAGACATAGTACATGGCCAAGAAGTATTTGCCTTTATTTGTCCCTACGCACGGTGTAGGTCGGCCAATGTACTTTGATGTGGAATCAAGTTGAACCTGCGCGTGGCACGGCATCGACGTCGTCCATGACGACAATGGAGCCAGGACCGCAACGCAGCCACAGAGGAGCGCACGCGAACGGACATGTCGACGGCGGAAGGCGCACCCATCATGGAAACAAGCGATGGGTCGCTGACGGTGTCATCGGACGCAGCGGCGCAAGCACTCCTCACCCTGGAAGCGACAGCGAACGTTGGGAGAGAGGCGGACACAGAGGCGGTGGTCGAGCAAGAGGTCGTGGTGGCCGTGGCAAGTTTGGTAACACCTCGGTCACTTTTCGTCGAAACGGCGCCCTCGACGGAGGCGCTACGGGAAGTGAAGGAGAGCATAGTGAAATGGAGGAGGAGCACGAGGTCGACGAGGCAGATTCGAATGAGCCAGAGACGCCGGAGGAACGTGAAAATTTTTGGCAAGAGGTGCGTCGCAAGCATGATTTTCTGCCTCTACACTCTCCATGCTCTCGTTCTCTAGTTGGTCAAAGCCCGAGAAGCCGAGCGCAAAAAGGCCATTGCGGAGGGCAAGATGGACGATCCGCTCAAACCTAAGCGTCTCGAGGACGCGATTACCATGGTCGGCACTTGTACAGATATGTGTCCTCGCTTTGAACGATACCGACGTGAACGCGAGAACAATCTATTCGAATGGGAAACGGTGGGGATTCACGGCTTTCGGATGTAGGCAACACCGAGGTTTTTGCGCTCATTCTTTGCGTAGATCCCTGGTACAAAGAGAGTAGACCACAAACGAGCCGTCAAGGCGTATGAGCGCGCGGCTGGGGATAAGACGCTGCCCTCAGATCTTCGACCTCCGGAAGTCCTCAAGGTGCATTCTCCTCCTTAAAACCAACTATTGTACATGATTGATCACATTCCCCTAGCGCACTCTTGACTACCTCTTTCATGAACTTTTACCACACGGTGGATTTTCGGAAACATTCAACTTTATCCGGGACCGCTCAAGATCTGTACGAAACGACTTCACCATGCAACATGAGATGGGACCCATCGCTATCGAATGTCATGGCCGATGCGCTCGGTTTCATATCCTGGCCCTCCACGTTGAACGCGACCGCCGAGGGTTCTCCATTGCTATGGAGGAGCAACAGCTCATGAATAGTAAGCGCGTTGTAACTCAACTTGTAACAGGTATAACTGGTACCCTGCAGCTCTACAGAGCTTAAAGGAGTTCTATCACGACCAACGCGGCCACTATCAGTCGCCGTCCGAGCTAGAAATGCGCGTTTACCATCGTCTTGTTCACATTCGGGACCAAAGAGAGCGTCACGATGATATTCCACAAGCCCTTCTCAATCATCCCGTATTTGAATTGACCACAAAATTCCGTGCTCGCATTCAGGCCAAGAGTGCTCCTATCACCAAAACCTCGCCTCTTTCTGTTGATGCAGAGGCAATGAATATCTTCGCCGAGCTAGCAGGCGTCCTACGTCGCGAAGGCAATGTCGTCATGACCTACCTCGTCGCGTGCATCCTTGAACGACACTTTGGCAAGGGCACCATCGAGGACATCGAGTCGATACGAGGCGATCTCTCTTTCTCTGATATCATTGACGGGTACATTGGAACGGGCTCTCAGGAGCACGACACAGATATCGATATCTCGGTAGTGGATGAAACCGAAGACCAGGCTGAACCCCCCCCCGCTCACACCCTCCACGAATCTCCCATTCCGCTACAACCGAGTGGGACTCAGTGGCTAACCGATACCTTTGGCTCCAAACCGACACAGTCTGCCTTCTTCAAGCCCGGCACTACCGATCCGCATTCGCAACCCTCTGCAGCACCACCGCAGTCGGCTTTCTCCAATTTAAAGACGGTTCCAAACGCATTTGGCACGGCTGCCTTTGGCACACAGAGTGCATTCACGAATGCTGGGTCCACCGCTCCCCCAATCTCTGTCTTTGGAACGATCAACCATAATATTGCATCAGCACCTAGCTCGCTTCCGCACAGAGTTACGGGTATGTTCAGAACGACCACATCAATTTATGCATTATTTAAACACATGCATTAGAAGCCTCCAGTACTCCCGCTGGTTTCACGGCATCTTCGTCTGTTTCATCCTTTCCCCCTTTCGTTCCGACGCCAGCCAGGGCAGAATTCACGACATTCACGCCGCAAGCTGGGCAGCCACCACAAACGAGTGCATTTCCATCCCCACAACCCCAAGTCAATGGATTTACCATTGGCCCAGCTAAGAAATCGACCTTTCTCTCGGAACCATCTCCTTCGAAATTACTTAACCCTTTGGCACCAAACTTTATTCCCAAACCAAATCTCGCCACTTCTACCAGTGCCAGCGGGTTTGGCTCATCCACCCCGTCTGCATTGAGCACAACCCCGCTAAACGGTGCACTTTCTTCAAACCAAGAGCCCCCCACATCCGACATGATCGTAACAGAGCCGCCCTTTGTATCCTCTCCCCCCTCCATGGGCTCGACCTCGCTAGAAGGTGGGATGGATCAGACACCACCTCCGCAACCTCCACGTCTCAATCGACGCCAGCCAATCTCGTTGCCATCAACGCCAACTGCAACCATTTTCATCCCTCCCTCCCTCCCCCCGACACGAAAGTCTACTTTGAAGAATTTACAAACCTCCACCCTTTCGGCTGTGCCAACTGAAATACTAAGCCCCCTTGTTCTCCATTCACCCGTCTCAAGGTCACTGTCCTCGATACCGGGTTTACTCCGCAGGGAATCCATCCAGTCCCCGCTAAAAGTGGTCATTAGTGCTGCGGACGTTGAGGCGGAAGCCGAACCCTCAACCGAAAAGCTGAATACGTCCCAAGTCGCTGGGCCGGTTCCGGCAGAGAAACCCAGCCTCGACATCATGAAAGCGGCAGCGCTTCACTTTGCACGTCGGGGTTGGCTGGTGAAGCAGGCGTTCTCCAAGTGGCGACAGCGATTAAGTGACCACGCCAAGTGGATCGAGGCGTGCCAACGAAGCGCGCATTACAAGGAAAAAGCGCGAACTGAGCGTCTTTCGCGCAGCGTCAGTGGTTCTCCCGTACGAAACGGTCGCATGCACCGAAGAACGCCATCCGAGACCCGTGCGCCGTTGAAAAAGCGCCTGCGGGAGCGTTTATCAGGGGAATACCGACCTCCAGCAAACGATGAAGAGCTTGCGAGACGGTTTGAAAAAGTGACACATTGGTTCGAGTTGTCGTCAACGTTGACTCAATGTTTTGTTAGAATCACGAGGACCATGCGCGTCGATGGGCGCGTGGGTCGTTTTTGCATGTACTCAAGGACTTTCTGGAGTCGACGAGCAGACCATTGCCTGATAACTGGTCTGCGTGGTTGTCGCTCAATCAGGAGAGCGACGGGACGGCCATTTGGCTGGAACAAAAGTTCAACGTGCCAGATTCGGGCAAGTGGGAAAACGAGAACGTGTTCCATATACCGGTTTCGAAAGACCATGCCAAGCTGGCGCATTCGTATCCTGGCGTCGTTATATTTGAACTCACGCCCATGACGGGTGTCACGGATCTCTTGGGAAGGTGGGAAGGTTTTCGTTCTTGGTTGTTCGTATTCCAAGTGGATGTTGCAGGAAATATCGCGTTTTGGAAGATTGCA
The DNA here is from genome assembly GCA_025782845.1 of Boletus coccyginus. Classification (NCBI taxonomy): domain Eukaryota; kingdom Fungi; phylum Basidiomycota; class Agaricomycetes; order Boletales; family Boletaceae; genus Boletus; species Boletus coccyginus. Next base: position 460,500 of record JAHZSR010000034.1, read on the forward strand.
CTCGCCTGCGTGAAATCATCGAGGCATTTCCGGCGGACCGACATTACGTGCCCTCGTTACTATGCATCGCTTGGTCTGAACGAGATCTGGATTCATTCAAGGACTTTGATGATATGGTTGGTCGACCAGTGATCCCGCTTGTCTTGTTCACAAATCGTTTGTAGACTCGATCGATGGTGGAGGGCGGCATGTTGACATCGATGCACGAACTCTTGATCAATACGGCTGCTTTAGATGTGGAGTTCAAGTTGGAAGAACTGTTGCACGCCGTCCCGTTTGACCTCGAGGGTCGACTTGTGAAACGTGTCTCTTTGGATGGTGGGTCAAGGCCACTGACTCGATGCGTCTATTCACACACGTACCACCTGCTGCAGATTTTTTCAAGACTTGGGAACATCCGTGGGAGGAGACGACGGCGAGGTGGCTTGGTCACTGTATTGTTTACGGGGAGTGTGAGTCCATTCCATGCTAACCGAAAGTCGTTTATTGATCACGTTTGGGTGCAGTCAACTGGGACCTTTATGGAAAACTGCTAGAGGGCTGCATACGTCTTTTGACTCAGATTATTTATTCTGTGATCGCCCTGCTACGGGAAGACGCAGTCCCGGGCGACCTTTCCCGCTTGCAACTGGTCAAGGGCATGGACTCTGAGTAGGTTGTCGTCGATCGTGCGCTTTCAGCGAACGCTGAGCATGTCACAGCACAACCTTTGATGCAGTCCTTGAGTGGCTGCAGACTCTTCCGAAGACTGATTCAATAGCTTCGCTGATGGGTGACATTAGAGCACACCAGAACCTTGGTCGAGGTAAGTGTCCATCTGACTTGTCCAGAACGGGGTACTCATCATCTCTAGATTTCCCAACGATGACGTTTCTGTCCCAGCTGTATGCACTCGCACGTTCGATTGCAACGCACGTTGCGGACGTCCATCCAGAGGCCATACACTTTGTCTCTCGATCTCGGCTGGACGACGCGTCAAGAAAGGTTGAGAGTCTGAAAGTGTCGTTCGAGGATGAGATGAAAGCCTGTCATATCGCCAAGTTGAAACCTCCGAAACGACTTGCGTCCTTCGCAGAGACGAGCCCCAGCAAGTACGTCGTATTCAACTCTGTTTTTGTCGGGAGCATGTCGCTCACTGGATTTCTAGGACGTCCACTCCGAGGTCAAAGAAGCTACGGCTGTCGCCATCTGATGGATCTCTCACAGATGAGGAGATGACCTCGCCTGGCAGTCCGTCCCCCCCGCTCAGTATTTCGACATCTGCGCCATCAGAGCCCACCCATCACACGCTCGTTACGCCTGCCATGTTACGTTCTCTAACCAAGGAGATTCGCGCCAAGTATGGTGCTGCTGGACCCAACGCTCTTTCTGCTTCTGTTTCTCGATGATCGTTTTTCTTCTTTTATTATTGCATTGGCATCGCATTTGCATACCATGTACCCGTCCAACCTAGCTAGCTTGCACCGTGCACGTTTGTACTGATGTTTTTATTGAGGGTGCTTACCGATTATGGAAATGGAGTATTCTTGATCCAGTCGGGCTATGCGACGTGCGCGCAGGTTTCTTCTTGACCACCACTGCGAGATTTGCCAAACCGCCACGTTCACCACGACGGGCCGCATATTACTTTTACGATGAGCGCCGCCACGAGTTCTTCCAGTTCCCCACCAAGAAAGCCCACTGTCATCATCACGATCGGGATGGCCGGCGCGGGCAAGTCGACCTTTGTCCAGCGCCTCAACTCCCATCTGCACACCGTCAACCCCTCGCGTCCGCCGTACATCCTCAATCTCGATCCGGCAGTAGCGCATGTCCCGTTTGAACCCAACATTGACATTCGGGACACGGTGGATTACAAAGAAGTCATGAAGCAGTGTGTCCCGCCTTGTTTTTAGGGGGGTCCATGGTGACGAATGGGCAAGGTATAATCTGGGCCCCAACGGGGGAATCCTGACCGCGCTGAATCTGTTCGCGACCAAGTTGGATCAAGTGTTGGAGTTGGTGGAGAAGCGCGCCGAGACCGTCGAGTGCGTCTTTTTCTTACGGACGGGACGCGAGTTGGCTCACGATGTGGTCGGTAGCCATGTCATACTGGACACGCCGGGTCAGATTGAGATCTTTACCTGGTCGGCATCAGGGGCTATCATCACCGATGCCGTCGCTGCCTCATTTCCGACCGTCGTGGCGTACATTATCGATACCCCGCGGACGACAGCACCTGCGACGTTTATGTCAAACATGTTGTATGCATGTAGGTTCGTGTTCCATTTTCTTCTCAGATTCTCTCGTCGCACACGTTGGTCGTCCGGGCTTATCGTTTCCCTCGGATAGTATCCTGTACAAGACGAAGTTGCCGTTTGTGCTCGTGTTCAACAAGACGGACGTGGCGTCGCACGAGTTTGCGATCGAGTGGATGCAGGATTTCGAAGCGTTTCAGGCGGCGTTGGCGTCGCATTCGGGGTCGCGGGACGCGGATGGTGAGCCCACGTACATGAACAGCCTGATGAATAGCATGAGTTTGGTGCTGGACGAATTCTACAAACACCTCAAGGTGAGTGTTTAGGTTGGTGATTGGTCAGGTGGGGTAACGACGGTGATGTCGTTAGGCTGTGGGTGTTTCCAGCATGACAGGTGACGGAATGGGGGCGTTCTTCGATGCCGTGGAAGAGTCCAGGGACACGTACGAGAAGTGAGTTTTTGTGCTGCGTTTTTTTTCTTGTTAGCATTACGGATTCATATATCTTGCTGGATCTAGGGAATACCTTCCTGAGCTCGCGCGCGCGCGCGCCGCTCGCGAGAAATCGCTGCAAGACGTCAAAGAGGCGTCGTTGAGCCGATTCATGCGCGATCTTGCCGTGGATCGTGCCAAGAATCCCGAGGCTGCGCTGAATGACCGGTGGGAATCGGAGGACGAGGACGAGGACGAGGAGCTGGAAGTTGGCATTGTCGATCAAAGTGAGCGGCGTGATAGCGTTATGTGCCAAGCCTAACGTTGGCTGATAGGCGAGGAACCGTGGCCGGGGCAGTACATTGATGTCACGCGGATGCGACGGCAGGACGAGCAGATAAGCTGGCCGAGGCCGGCGTGAGGCTTATTCGGTATGTGGGTTGTTCGCGTCCGGATGATCTGACTTGGACCGAGGAGGGAAGTTGAGACACGTGTAAGGGGAGGTAAAACAATGTACGTAGATGATGGGAATACTTTCTATGACGACGAGAAGGGCGGTTTGGATATGGGAGTTCTGAGACGCGAGGGGGAGGAGACGTGTGGCGGTGATGAGACGTCAGCCGGATCCCTCTTAGTATTTAGCGTCCACCACTCGTCTTTTTTCCTCCCTACATCACTCCCCGCCGCCGTCTTGGTCCCCTTGTCTGATCATATGGATCGGTATGCGACTTGTGCGTCGTCCTGGACGGTGCTGATAACCCCTCAGTTACGCCAAGATCGAAAAAGTCGGTGCGTATTGCAGTGCGACGGTGCACCCCAGACGTGAATAATGACCCATCGTGTGCGGCGCGGACACCCTGCAGGCGAAGGTGTGCTCCCCTTTACCGTGCCTGTCACTTGGCTGATGTGCTGCGCGCTCGCACAGGAACATACGGCGTTGTTTACAAGGCGAGGGACGTGACCACCAACCAGATCGTGGCACTCAAAAAGATACGGCTCGAAGCGGAAGACGAAGGCGTCCCGAGTACCGCCATTCGCGAGATTAGTTTGTTGAAGGAGCTCAAGGACGACAACATCGTCAGGTAACGCCGCTCTCGAAACTCGCATGCGTGCTCAAACGTGGCCTCGGGCGTAGGTTGTTGGACATCGTGCATGCAGACCAGAAGCTCTATCTCGTGTTCGAGTTTCTGGACGTCGACTTGAAGCGCTATATGGAACATGCCAACACGAGCGGTACGCCGATTTCGATTGATATATCCAAGGTGCGTTGTGTCTCGTCGACTTGCGCGCGCCGCATGTGGCGACCCTCATGGGTATGCAACAATGAAAATGGGCGCGCATCTCCGCGTTTTTGTTTCCTTGATCACGATCCGGCGTTGCCCTGGACTGCCTCTCTCGGTCGTGGGTCAGGCTGCGCCCTGTGGTAATATCACCCTCCGTTGTGACGACAGGGGAGGGAAATTACGCGCCGGGTCACGTGATACGTCATCAACCCGCCACACTTTGATGCTCACCTCGCGTTGTTAGAAATTCACTCATCAACTCAGTTCCGGTCTCCTTTATTGCCATTCGCACAGAATCCTTCATCGCGATCTCAAGCCCCAGAACTTGCTGATCGACAAACGCAACAACCTCAAGCTTGCAGATTTTGGCTTGGCGAGGGCGTTTGGTATTCCCATGAGGACTTATACCCACGAGGTAAGGGTCGCATGTTCTTATCGACCGTGCCAGTTTTGTGTGCTTCGTTTCATTCACGGTGGATGGGCCTAGGTTGTCACGCTCTGGTACCGAGCCCCTGAGGTCTTGCTCGGCTCTAGGCATTATTCCACGGCGATAGACATGTGGTCCGTAGGATGTATATTCGCGGAAATGGTCATGAGAGGAAACCCGCTCTTTCCTGGCGACTCTGAGATTGACCAAATCTTCAAGATTTTCAGGTGCGTTTTGGGCGGATCTGTCTTGTCGCCATGTGCTGAGATGGGGATGCAAGGATTATGGGGACGCCAAGCGAGCAAATCTGGCCAGGCGTTAGTCAACTGCCCGATTACAAGGAGACGTTCCCTCAGTGGACTAAACAAGATCTACGCAACATTGTGCCCAACCTGGACGAGATGGGCATCGACTTGCTATCGGTGGGTGGTGATTTGTCAACAGTTAGGGGGCATTCATGCCCAACGTCCACTTAGCGAACGTTGACCTATGACACGGCGAAACGAATTTCAGGTGAGTCATATTCTCTTATCAAGGCTAGGGGCGTGCTGAGGGCTTCTAGCGAAACGTGCCCTCGTTCACCCCTGGTTTGCCGATTACGACTCGTGAGGGAGGGGAGCTGGGTTGTGTTTGATTACCCCGGTGTTAGAGTACGCACAATGTGCTAGTATGTACGCATCTTTTTCACGAAACACGACGCACATGTTCGGAGAGGGGCCGGGGTGTTGCCAGGAATAGATGAGTGACCGGAGACCACGCGCCAGATGATAAAGGCAGCGCAGTGCCATTTGGTCACACCTCCAGTCACTCTCCTCCCCCCCTCATCATTCCTCCCATCCCCCTCTACTCCTTGCCCCCCATGGACGACGACGTCCAGTATCTCGGAACAAGGCTCGCAGCCACAGAGAACCTCGACGACCCCTGTCATGCCCACCGCCCTGTTGCCGGCAGGTCCTCTCGCCACCCCCCTCTAGCACCCTGTTCACACCTCCCATCTGCAGGAATCACCCTCCACGTCGAGAAATGCGGCGACAGGCCTGCCCACGACCTCACCTTTTACCGCGCCCGCTCAGCCTATGTCAACGTCGGGCGGAAATCGGGATCCGATGATAGGTCGATGCGACGAGAAAACGACGACCACAATGCTGTATTTACATGCCAGGTCGTCAGTGCGAGGCACGCCAAGCTCGTCCTCACGGACAGCGGTCAGGTAGCGTCTTCTCTCGACCGTCTCCTGTGCGGGCGCTAAACGCTCGTATGCGATCACGTCGACAGGTCTACATCGTCGACCTTCACTCACGGCACGGAACGCATCTCTCGAGGCGTGGCGAAACGGCGCCGAGGACCCTCCAACCTGGCGTCGACACGTTGCTTGCCGATGGCGATGTGCTTACGTTTGGCAAGGTGGTTGGCGCTGGTTCATATCACGTCTCTCCTGTCACGGTCCGCGTGGAGTTGTTGACCGGCCCCTCCCCGCCTTCTGAGCCATCTGCCGACCGCGTGCGGATCGCTTCTCATCCTTCAAGTCCTGTGCTCGAGGCGTGGCCGCGCAAGCTCGGCTCGGGCCGCTATGGGCTCATCTCTGCTTCCATCATCGAGTCCGATTCCCCCCAATCCTCTTCCTCCATCTCTGTGTCCTCGGATGAAGCATCCTCGCAATCAGACCAGGAATCGGATCTGGATGACGAACATGGGTGTGTCCCTACCGTCTTTTGGGACACTCAGGGGAAGCCATCGGTAAAGATCCCGGCGTTCCGCAGTTTCATCCGAGAGATCTGTCACAGTGCCATCTCGCACCCGTCTGATATACCGGATGAGCCTTTGGGGGACGCTCCTGGCTCACCGTTCTCTGATATTGTCATCCAACCTTCCCCTGTTGTCGTCGCTGAACCCTTCCCCGTGCCGCGCTCTCCTTCCCCGATCGATTTGATCACGCCACCACCGCCCTCTGAGGCAAAGCAGTCGGAACCTGCTGTCATTGGGGCGTGGCCTGCCTCCAGACCAGAGTCCCCCCGTCACACATCGCTCGAAGTAGAAGCAGGACAGTCGGAGGTGCCCTTGGTGCTCGAACGAGACAGTGAGCCCGAGCCCGTCCCTGCTCCACCATCCCCGTGTCATACTAGATTCGCCACTAAGACGCTCTCCGAACTGGTACAATGTCTTAATCCACCACCTTACTTCTCGACTAGTGGGCCATTTAGCAACTCTATCGCATCTGACTTTGGGCTTCCGTCAATCCCGCCACCGCCGCCTCCTCCTCTACCTCTTCTACCGCCACATTACTTGCCTCCCATCCATCCTCTCCACAGAGCTTTGACGGAGCGCATCAAGTCTGAATTCAAAGGGTCTTTCAAGAATGTTGAGGCATGTGTTGTCCGCCGTTCTGCCAGCTTGTCACTGATGGATATACTCTAGGACCGTATCACGGCCTTGCAGGAGACCGTCGGCGATCTCAAATCGCGCCAAAGCGTGACGGAAGAGGACGTGGTCGATCTTCAGAGTCACGTCGAGATGCTCGAGCCAGACTCGGAGCGTTTAATCTGCCGCATCACTGGGGCAGAACGCAACATTGCGACCTTGTCCGCGCTCCAGGGCAAGATGACTGTGCTGCAAAACCAGGTGACGACGCTTCGTTCAAGGTTGGATGCGTCAGAGGAGCCTAGGCCTGTCGAGACCCCTATGGATGACGTCAGGGCATGTGCAGACGCCTTGAACAATCTCGTGTCTGGTATGTTGCATTGTTGGTTTGGTTCCCTTCGACGGCTGATGGATGTCGTAGAAATGAAAGTGTTGCGTGAAGACGTGGAAAAACGGATAGACGCCAAGATGGAGGCGATTCAGAGTGCGCGCGCCGAGGCATTGGATGCGTTGAAGGGGGTGGTTGCTGAAGCAGAGGTCAGGTCTTCGTCTTGTGGCCGGTGGTGAGCTGACGACGTGCCATCTAGTCTATGAAGTCCTCGAAACGGAAGCGTGGGGATGACGAAGAAGTGGAAGAAGAGACGCCCGAGGTCGTCGCTGTCGCGCAACCCGTCGCTCACAGTCCGCCGGTTGTCGTGGACGAAATTCCCTTGCCCGAGGTGTCTATTCCCCAAATTCCGATTCCTCAACTCCCTATTCCCGTTCCCGACCTTCCCGTCCCCATCCCCGTCCTCGCCCCCGTCCCCACTCCCAAAGTGCCTGCTCCCGAGGTTCCCGCCCTCGACTCGGAGCCTGCCAGGCCCAAGAAACGCGCTCGGACGGCCATGCATACGGTCGCGCATACCGCAGCGGCAATGGTAGTCGGTGCGGCCGCCACGTGGTCCGCGTTGGCGTTCTCCTAAAGTCCGGTGGTAAAAATCGTCCAACGTTGTGATTGACGAAGACCGTATCCGTCTATTTGTGTGCATTCCATCCCCCCTCTTTTTTTTTTCTTCGCACGCGTAATGTACGTGTAGGACTCGCCCTTTTCCTCTTTGGCCTTCACTTTTTTTTCTTGTATCAGTTCAAGATGTGAACGTGTACGTACGTCGAGGTAGGATGTATAATTGTGTAGTTGAGCAATGTATGTGGTATGTATTACTGTTCGTCTCGACTCTTTCTTGGATGCAACTGGCAAGGCGCATGACTACTCATGAGTCATTTACTTGATGTCGGTCAAGTTTTCTCCAGCTCTCGACTAGTTTGACCATCGTCTCGAACCGCTTTTGCATCCTCGGGCTCCCTGCTTTCGTGTCTCGGGTCATTAGTACGCTAGCTCCCAAATCTGCTTTTCTACCTAAGATTCTGCACGGATGCCATTGTTTACTAATACACATTTTGGGGACTCGTTGGAAACGGACAACTTGATCAACCTTACATGACGGTCGTGACTCGTGACTCGTGTAGTAGGAATGTAACAAACTCACTAATCTGGAGTGTTGTGCTCCTTTTGAAGAATGGCTAATGGAGGTGGTTGTGAGCAGGAAAGCTAATAGATACCATCTCTGAGATACATATGCAAGGACATGACATCTTCATAACCCCCCTGATGGATGGCACTTTGCAACGTTTCCTTGAGATTTGGGTTGCACCGAATCAACTCCTTAAGCCCGACAAAATTTGGAGATGCTTTCATGCATGCTTCAGGCGGGGCACTGAAGAAGACATATGCCAGCGCATATGCTAGTAAGATCTCCGAGTCTAATGACAGACTGCGGTAATGTTGTGTCCTTTGGACCAGGTCATGTATTGTGGCATTTGCTGCTTCATAATTAGGGCTGAGAAGTTTGGCTGTAGTCTGTTCCTGCAAGGGGGAAGGTCGTTTGGCCACTGGCATGATGGATCAGTCGATGATTGAGCCCCTTTAGGGCGCGCGCGCGCAGCCACTGACAAATTCACAGCACGTACTCAACTCACATTGCGCTATGCCTACTCCCCTTCCGAAGGTTGACTCTCCTGAAATCCAACGTATCGCCGACGAGGATTCCGGTGACCTCAGCGCATACAAAATTTGCCTCGATTACGAAGAGGAACTCGCCGCATTCGAGGACAAGCTGCGCAATGTCAGGATTCTTGGCTTCTTGCTGCTCCATGTACCCAATCAGGGTGTTCGTTCTGAAGTCACCAAGTGCATACACTCGCTCAAGCACAGCAGCGACCTCACCGATGTCGGTGCATTCTTTGAACGTAGCGTCATCTTACCTTGTGAATTCTCCGCTTGTCATCTTCACTCCCCGCATGCTAATCTATCTTCCGTCTTGTCCAGTCAAGAAGTACAGAGGTCGAACGCCGAAACCCAGCGAACGCCCCTCAAGACCCTCCTTTGAGGTCGTAAAGGATCAGGTGAAGGTCGACATCACCCTGGCCCCCGAGAATCACGAGGATGCCAAAGATCGCGTCAGTGAATGACCCCAACTTTATTCCTCATCCCCCTTTCTCACTGCTCGCCTCGCAGGCCCTCGTTCGAGACAATTGGAGATGTGTCGTAACGGGTATACTTGACTGTAGAGCCCCCGAGCGTATCATTGCCCAACTTGATCCGACGACCGTCGGAGTCTATACACAGTGTACCCATATTATTCCAGAGGATATGTGCTTTGGTGTGGAACCTAAATCTAAAGAGAATATTAAGGTACATGGCCACAGGTGCTCACACTATAGCGAGGAACTCACATCTGGATGCCTAGCTTGACTATTCCGCTTCCGTACTGGCCGTTCTCAAGCGGTTCGGTTGTGACATCAACAGGTTCAATGGGGAGAATGTTCATTCCCTGACCAATGTCATCTCTGTGGAATCCAATGTCCACGAGGCATTTGATCGGCTGATGTTATACTTCGAAGCCACGGCAAGTTTTGGTATTGCTGCGTATTTTCTGTGCCACAACACTCATCAGGCACCGTTTCACTAGTCTCATGAAGATCGTTACGAAGTCAAGTGGTTTGGTCTGAAACCCCATCCCAACGTGCGCCAATTTGTTGAATTCTCAACCTCAGATCCCGAAAATCTTCCGGTTCCTGCGTACGAGCTGCTTGCCCTGCACGCCACTTGTTGCAAGGTTGCTCACTTCTCTGGTGCCGCCGAATACATAGATGAAATTTATCGCGATGCAGACAAATTAGATGTCTTGTCGGCTGACGGCACTTCAGGGGACATACTTGATTATGTATTGTTGTCCCTATTGAAACCGCGGGGCTCGAATCCGCGACTCTAACCCGCGACTCTATGAGCCGGCGTCTCGTCAGTCACTCCTCTGCTGCTGCGCGTGGTCATTGAATAATTTTCTCCAGTCAAAAATGGTTCGACAAGGGTACCGTTCGTCCTCAACTCCCGGACTGTAGCAGCTCGGTGCGATCACTTGCTGCAGACAAGAGACCTGGCGAGGCGCATATCGGATATGCGCAGCATAGTATTTGAACGATTATTCATGTCGTTTACTCGACGTTGGTCAAAATTTTTCCAACTCTCTCGACTGCGTTGACCGAACCGCTTCTGCATCCCCCTTACTTTCGTGTCTTGGGTCGATAGTGCTCTAGTTCTCAAGCCTGCCTCAATATCTCAAGACTGCCTATCTGCACGGATGCCATTCTATACTAATACACGTTTTGGCGACTCGGAAGAAATGGACAACTTGGAAAATACCACTGAACACAATTTGCGTGGAAAAACGGATAGACGCCAAGATGGAGGCGATTCAGAGTGCGCGCGCCGAGGCATTGGATGCGTTGAAGGGGGTGGTTGCTGAAGCAGAGGTCAGGTCTTCGTCTTGTGGCCGGTGGTGAGTTGACGATGTGCCATCTAGTCTATGAAGTTCCTCGAAACGGAAGAAGAGACACCCGAGGTCGTCGCTGTCGCGCAACCTGTCGCTTGCAGTCCACCGGTCGTCGTGGAGGAAATTCCCTTGCCCGAGGTGTCTGTTCCCCAAGTTCCGATTCCTCGACTCCCTATTCCCGTTCCCGACCTTCCCGTCCCCATCCCCGTCCTCGCCCCCGTCCCCGCTCCCGAGGTTCCCGCCCTCGACTCGGAGCCTGCCAGGCCCAAGAAACGCCCTCGGATGGCCATGCATACGGTCGCGCATACCACAGCGGCAATGGTAGTCGGTGCGGCCGCCACGTGGTCCGCGTTGGCGTTCTCCTAAAGTCCGGTGGTAAAAATCGTCCAACGTTGTGATTGACGAAGACCGTATCCGTCTATTTGTGTGCATTCCATCCCCCCTCTTTTTTTTTCTTCGCACGCGTAATGTACGTGTAGGACTCGCATTTTTCCTCTTTGTCCTCTTCACTCTTTTTCTTGAATCAGTTCAGGATGTGAACGTGTACGTACGTCGAGGTAGGATGTATAATTGTGTAGTTGAGCAATGTATGTGGTATGTATTACTGTTCGTCTCGACTCTTGGATGCAACTGGCAAGGCGCATATGGGTAGCATGACTACTCATGAGTCATTTACTTGATGTCGGTCAAGTTTTCTCCAGCTCTCGACTAGTTTGACCATCGTCTCGAACCGCTTTTGCATCCTCGGGCTCCCTGCTTTCGTGTCTCGGGTCATTAGTACGCTAGCTCCCAAATCTGCTTTATTATCTCCAGACTGCCTAAGATTCTACCTAAGATTCTGCACGGATGCCATTGTTTACTAGTACACATTTTGGGGACTCGTTGGAAACAGACAACTTGATCAACCTTACATGATGGTCATGGCTTGTGACTCATGTAGTAGGAATGTAACAAACTCACTAATCTGGAGCGTTGTGCTCCCTTTGAAGAATGGCTAATGGAGGTGGTTGTGAGCAGGAAAGCTAATAGATACCATCTCTGAGATACATATGCAAGGACATGACATCTTCATAACACCCCTGATGGATGGCACTTTGCAACATTTCCTTGAGATTTGGGTTGCACCGAATCAACTCCTTAAGCCTGATGAAATTTGGAGATGCTTTCATGCATGCTCTAGGCAGGGCATTGAGGAAGACATATACCAGTGCATATGCTAGTATGGTCTCCCAGTCTGATGACATACCAGGGTCATGTTGCATTATTTGGACCATGGTATGTATTTCAGTATTTGCTGCCTCATAATTGAGGTTGATATGTTTGGCTGTAGCCTGCTCCTGCATGGGGGGACTCAGGGGAGGTTATCTGACCACTGGCATGATGGGTGTGTGGTGTCAATGATTGAGCCCCTCCTTTGAAATAATGCTCCAGTTTGTAGTTGATTATATAACAATATTCACACACAGCTCATGTCGGGAAATTCACATGCTGTACTGCAGCACCAGCGTGACAAGCCTGTCAAGAGGTGAGCTGTTGAGTCAATGAGTTGATGGCTTGCCTCTTCCATGACTCCCTTAGTAGTGGGGAGGGTTTTGTCCACTTCAAAAATTAGGTGCTCTGTCAAGGAGTTTGCAAGGGCAAATTTGTACATGTTTTGCATGATGATCATGTGACCATTGAATAAGACTATGATTTTACCAAACTCCAACATATTGATCTCAATCATGAGGATGCTCCCACAAAACTCTTCATTACCTGCCACACTTTCTGTGACATCTCTGTAAAAGTGATTACCCTTCCTTCTCAGCTCATTGTCCTATCCTTGCTGCCCAAATAAAAAGGATGACCCTTGAAAAGCTCTTCAAAACCAATTCAAGCAGGGCAGACTTGCCAAGCACGTTCATGGATGAGATGGTTTCATTCTTTGCTGTTGTTATCAAGCAAACATAGCCTTGTAGAACTTACACCATCACTGATTACTTGTATGGCGGTGTTGTCACTTTTGAGATTGCCAAATGTCTAGTGGCCATGGGAGATACTGTAATGTCAAGTTCCTTAGTCTTATCAACATTTCTTCTCACATCATGGATCAAATACACAAGATTGACTGTACGAGTGGTATGCTTGACCCTCATACTTTCTTCAAGCAAGCAAAACGTCAATGGTCTCAATATTTGGAAGTTGTCTTCTCCTGAATGTCTCCTTGGGCTCTAGCTTCATATTCATCTGATCAATGCTCAATGTAAAGCTGATGGTATGTGCATGTCAATCATACACTTGAGCAGGTTCATTAGTGTGAATCTCTATATGCTCAAGGTCACATACATATATGGTGTTGCAGAATGTCTTCTCAAAATTGTAAATACCATAGACAACAATGTAAGAGTGAACAAGTTAGTCATGGACTGGCTTACAGTTGAGTTTTGGTGTTGTGCATCACAATAGAGTATCCAATTGCTTCCATCAAAGCTTACCTACTGATGTATCATAATACTAGAGAGAGTTGCAGATGAGGCATCAAATGCTCAGAAACTGGACAAAGTGGTTGCAGCTTACTCTACTGTATTGTCACCCAGTTCCCTAATGTTTAACCCCCAATGCTGCACTGATGAAGTGGGCAGGCACAATGTTGATTTGTAGCTCACCAGATGAGGCATTGAGTGCCTTGGCCAAGGTATGCATTCCATAATAACTTGAACATGAATAGTGGCATTCCTTCAGTTCAGTTCAAGATTCTGAGATTTGTCATATACTGTATTATTTGCGACATTGTAGAACAGGATGGTCACCTCATGGAGGTGGTCAAGTATTTCTGACAGTTGCAGAATGCACCACTGGCTATGCACAGTGAGTGAGTGGAATGGAAACGTGGTGGATGGTTAGAACCATGATGTAGTCCCAGGTAATTCAAAGATCTCACCTAGATTTTCAAGGACGCTGCATTGAGAAGCTTGGTAATGCCATAAAGGACTCTGAGAAGCATAACAAGGCTATTTAATACTACTCCAATATACCATCACTTGACCTGACAAATAATGATACTCTCTTTGAGTGGAGTAGAGAGGTATGGAGTGTGTTCACTATCATTACATCAAACAGACCTCATTGATTCACACTATCAGGACATCAAGCTTGGCCCATTATTCCATATGAGACATTAGAGGAAGCATGCTACTTTACATGCCATGGGATATTACAGCAAAAGTTTCAAAGTATTCAGAATGATGCTCATGACTCTGGAGTAATTTCTCCATTCATGCATTTGTGGTAACTTATTTTTATTTTGTTAATAATGCATGCAGTGGCTAATTTTGATTGATTGTGAACAGAGCTTTGTAATCAGTATGTCAATGCAACTGCCACAATTCAAAAGGTGGTTGAGGAGACTATTTGGTACATGCCATGTGTACTCATTGACATCAATACAGGCTGTCTTTACAACAAAATATGGCAAGCAGCATTTTTCAAGGACCTTCCAATCTATGATGAACTATGAGTAACTACTGATCACATTACTGATCACTTGACCTGCATTACATGCTATACTATCCTTTCACTTACCATTGTTCATCAAAGTTTAGTGTTGCCACTTGTTGTCCACATCATGGTGTTCAGAGATTTTTGTTGATGTTGATGTGCACTTTACTGCTACTACTATGGTTATTGCTATTCCTACAGGTATTAAAATCTTCTCTTGGTTAGCTACTTTATATGGAGGTAGTTTGAGATTTACTACATCATTAATCTTTACTTTAGGTTTCTTAGCATTATTCACAATAGGAGGATTAACTGAAGTAATATTATCAAATGCTAGTTTAGATATAGCATTACATGATACTTATTATGTAGTTGCTTACTTCCATTATATATTATCAATGAGTGCTGTATTTGCTTTATTTGCTGGATTCACAAACTCATTCTAGGTGAGTTCTTTAGGTTTCAGACTAGGGTGTCATGAAGCAAGAAAAGGGGTTGCAGAATAAGAGATCTAAGTGCTATGTATTGTAGCCTGTGCATTCTACTAGACAGGGACTGGAACTCAAATCAGGACTGGCCAGCTCTGTGAACACCAATTCTACAGGCATGTTCATTATCCTTTGCTATTACTGTATATTTATATCAGGATACAATTCTATAATAAAATACATCAATTGGGACTGTCACCTTATCTATTTGTTCTCATTGTACATATATCCTTGCCAAACCATGGATTTTTCTGCATACCTCACTCAAGCTCAGTGCAAGGCTGCAGCTGGCAGAATAAGGGGAGACATTCCTTGATGTTGCTATGAGGAAAGTCTTCTATGAGCAGGTTGGAACCAAGTAACATGAGATACAAGGAATCCTTCATCAGTAATTGGACCATGCCCTTAACCAAACTTGGTACTCTTAGCCACCAAGAAAAAGTACCAAAAGTGATCAAATTAGTATAAAAGACTGCTAAGGCATGATTAAGAAGCTTTTACTCGAGCAGATTCAGGATTCCCTCAAGTCACAATTAGAAAAGTGGATTAAGTAGTCCAAGGCTGGCATCAATAAACTAACACATTTAAGTAAGCTATTGTACTACTAGCATAAAGGTGTGCATGCATGCACAGTTATTTGCAAATGTACAAAAAGGGAGTAATGGAGAGTGAGGACCTACTTGGACATGCAAGTACATGTTTGTATGAACATGCAGACTACAGGTGAGGTGATTCAGAGGTGACAAGGGCAAGTGATAACAGATGGAAGGGGTAAGGTGGTGAGGGGCAAATAAGGGGAATCAGGAGTACATGGTCCATGTAGATGTATAGGGGGGTACTGGTGGAACACAGTCACTACACACCAGAGTCCTTGATGTAGTGTTGGAGGTGACAACAGAGTGAGGATGAGTGAGCACACAGGCAGTAAGCACTTCTTCTCTATCTTTCAACATTTTGAAAATGTGAACTTGTTATTGGTGTTGCGAGTTGACTTTTCCAATACATTCTGTTGCAGACATTGGATTTTTAGATTTTCTTCAATGTATGCCACCCTATCTGCACACACCAATGGTCAGTCTGATACCCTCCTTCCAATAAAAAAGTCAAAAGCACATATGTTTATCCATATTGGATACATTGGTCTGTTGAATAAAGCTGTCCTTGTTATCTTTGACTTAAAGGAAGATTAGAATATTGTAGAGACAGCTTACAAAGGAAACATACAATATATTTGTGACCATCCTCAATTCAGCATGAGATCTGGAGGTTACAATAGAGCAACAGCAAGTGAGATGGGTGAGCAATGGCCAGGCAAAGGCAAGGTTGATGACAGCACTGGAATGATGGATTGAAGTGACTTAGCAATTTTGGGAATGCAGCACACTTATGTGATGCACAGAGTGAGAAAGTTTTAAAAATTGTACCATGAACTTCTTGATTCAGTTTCGACTTTAATGTTTCAACTACCAATATCTACCATCATCTTGACCTTTTCATTGATAAGCTATCAGATTGCAGCATGCTCTCTCCCCTCTTCTATCCTTGTTCAAATTCCCACTTCATCTGGATTGGTATTCCATCCATTCATGCAGACCATGATAAACATGCGTGTGCATAAGTAAACATTTATTATAAGAAGCTCCTTATTTATGTCCTCACTCACCATCATTCTGAGGCATTGTATCCACATCTATACACCTGCCTGCTCCTACTGTGTCCACACAGATGTTTGTACATGCCCATACCATATCATGGAAAACTTGATTTGTATGGAGGTAACTGATGATTCTCTAGATTTAATTTAATTGTTCATATTACAGTTGAATGTACCTACCATCCATTCCTGCAAGATTAATTCTTCCTACTGGGCCCTGCTGAGCTCTCATTTTATACAACTTTTCTGATTTTCAACCACTTTACTATAATCAATTTTTGTACTTACCACAATTTTCCAATGGATGGTCTGAGTGACTTTTTTTGGTTTTATCCATTGAGACAACCCATGTCAAGAGTGAAAAGTGTAATAATAAGAGTCATTCAAGTCAGATTCAAGAAATCAAATGGCCTTGGATGGCTTGTGCAGGCCTAGACTTAATCCCCCATAGATCACTTACCAGGCCACTGACCTGCATCAAAATGTTTGGATGCAGAATCATAGATAATGTATATGTAAGGCTAGATATTTGATCCGAGATTTGAGTTTTCACTATATTCCCACGGTCCAAATGCTTAGCTAATTGAGGGACATATAGACCCTAGTGCCTAGTATTTACCTCTATTTTTCCTTATTTGTTCACTTACAGGTTGTGGAGAAACAAAATGATTTCTCTTAACATACCTTTATCACTACCTACAAGTACATAGCAAACTATTTTCTTAATATCTCTTTTACCTTTAAGTACTTAGTCAAGTGTCAGAGAAGCAAATGGAGCATGTGACCTCAGTTGCAAATCACCTGACTCAGATCATGTGACCTTACACAGCATGAGCCATAATGAGTCATAGTGAGTCAAAGTGAGTCAAATGAGGACTAACCAAAGCACTGCCCCTAGACTAGCAGAATGATCATGTGACCTTGCACAGCATGAGTCATGATGAGTCAACATGAGTCATTGCCAAGCCAAAGGCTATTTTTAGCTCATTGCAAGTCATTTTCTGACAGGGTAAATCAAAGTGAGTCAGAATGAGTCAGTATGAGTTATATTTTGGCATAGCCATCTTGGAACTGAAGGTAGCACAGCCACATGTAAATTATGACTACACTTTTGCTACACTTTCTTGCTTATATTCACTACACTTTATTTGCTATACTTTTGGTACACTCTTTGTTACATTTACTATGCTTTTCTGATACACTTTTGGTACACTTTTTGTTACATTTACTACACTTTTTTTGATACACTTTTGGTACACTTTTATGTTCACATGTCTCACCAACCTTCCATGTCAGCCAGCTTTGCACATTTCATGTGAACAACAACACTCTATTTCCCACCTGCATGGTTGCTCGACCTGAACTAGTGTTAATTTCAGATAGATGGCTTGAACATTGTATTGATCACATTCTTAAGAAGTGTAGGGTAGGTCGTGGCAGCAATATCTGGTATACTAGGCTGGATTTGGTGCTGAGGACAATAAATGGATGCCAAGGAAAGAGTTGCTGGACTGTGAGGTGCTGGACATCTGGAAAAAAGCCTTTTTTTCATAGGGTGGGAGGGTGTAAGCCAACTACAATAGCTATGTATTCTACATTTGCTCTCCAATGGATAGGCATCCATTGATGTCACCACTATTTCACAGAGATATACAGTGAGGTGCAAAACCGTTGTAATGCCTAACCCCAAACTGGGGCGCTTTGCGCCCCGCAATCACTTGTGGGAATTTCACTTTGCTTTGGTGGGAACAAATAAAGTACAAACCCTTAGCTACAACCTTTTCCCCAGGGTCATGTGATTTCGCTTACATACTGCAAAGATACATCCATTTCAAAACATCAATACCATTGCAACAGTTTTGCATCCTTTGCTCATTATATTGAAATCAAGTGTTATTTGGTTATGTTTGGTCATACAAACAAACATACACATATTAGAACCATGTCTGAGTTTAAAATAGTTCACACACATCTTTGTTTCCAACCACAACCATCATGAGAACCATTTTTCCTACTCAAAAACAAACCATCCTTTCTATGCTTGATGCTGGCCAATCTGCTCACTCTATTGCATTCACTACTGGTCTTAATGTGTCTACCATATCCAGATTACGCTCCAAAGAGCATTCTAAGCTCCAAAAAGCTACTGGAGGTCATCCATCCAAGCTTTCCTCTGCCAATATCCGGCATATCATTCGTCTCATCTCCTTTGGAAAGGCAGAGAATGCTGTTCAGGTGACCAAGGCACTCACCAATATAGTCAACCAGCCTCTCTCTACCTCCACAGTGTGCAGACAGTTGAGGAAGACAGGTATGAAAGCTGTGGTCAAGTCCAAATGGCCTCTTCTTTCAGCCAAGCATTGTAAGGCTCGTCAAGACTTTGCTTATGCTCATAAAGATTGGACTCTGGAGGACTGGAAGAAGGTAGTATGGTCTGATGAGACCAAAATCAATCACCTAGGGTCAGATGGGTGCAAGTGGGTGTGGAAAAAGGCAGGGAAAAGGCTAAGTGATAGGCTGGTGGAAGGTACAGTGAAGTTTGGAGGAGGTTCTTTGATGATGTGGGGCTGTATGACTTGGCAGGGAGTTGGCTATGCTACCAAGATTGATGGTAGGATGGATGGAACCTTTACCTTCAGATTTTGAAGGATGAACTGCTCAATTCTTTGCAGTTTTATGGTCTTGATCCTCCTGACATCATCTTTCAGCAGGACAATGACCCCAAACATACTTGCAAGAAGGTGAAGGATTGGCTTCAGGAGTAGGATTTTCATACTATGATATGGCCTGCACAGTCTCCTGACCTCAACCCCATTGAGCACCTCTGGGGTTATCTCAAAAGAAGACTAGCAGATCATGATTCCTTTCCTAAGGGAATTCATGAATTGTAGGAGAGAGTTCAGGTTGATTGGGAGGGGATAGCAGTTGAAGAGTGTCAGAAGTTGATAGAGAGCATGCCTAGAAGGATTGAAGCAGTTATCAAGGCAAAGGGAGGCTATACCAAGTACTAATATACCCTAGAAAGCAAAAGGTGCAAAACTGTTGCAATGGTATTGGTGTTTTGAAATGAATGTATCTTTGCAATATGTAAGCGAAATCACATGACCCTGGGGACAAAGTGGTAGCTAAGGGTTTGTACTTTATTTGTTCCCATCAAAGCAAAGTGAAATTCCCACAAGTGATTGCGGGGCGCTTTGGGCCCCAGTTTGAGGTTAGGCATTGCAACAGTTTTGCACCTCACTGTATGTCAACAATCCACTGGTGTTCCTTGAGGCAATGTTCATGCTTGAGGTGACTGGCAATTACAAAAATAAGTGTTCTTATATAGTAATGGAATTATCCAGAGTAAGAACCATCTAACCAGAGAACCTGTTGATGAGCAAATATTTCAACTTCTGCCAAGTCTAACCAGACTGTAACCATAGTGAGTTCATCCTTCTATTCCTTCAAATGAGTGCCAGCAGATCTTCCATAACTATAGGGTCAAGTATCCTGGGGCTTCCTCAAAGCAGGCTGCAAGGATTGTCCTCACCCTTCACTACAAGATTATCTTCCCATTGTTGAAGACTCCTCACCAAGACTCCAAGTACCTGTGATGTCAAACCCTGTCCACCCATCATTCAAGAGCTCCATGGCCCACATTTTCAGGTCTGTGGATAGGGACCAGTTGCCCATCTGTCGTATTGCACATGTTGATCGCCAGTTGCACCAGTTTTGAGTGAACTACTGTATGATTTTCTAAAGAGACAGGATTTTTTAATTTCTTGATTTTTCAAACACTGGTTTGGTTGGGCAGGACACCAGTTTCAGAAACAAGGGTAACCTACAGTAAGACCCTTGTCCCCATCCAGTTCTACAAAAACAATTTGCATTCCCTACAGACTGTTAGATACACATATGGCGCATATTAAAGAAAGAACTTACTAGTAATCAGCAAGATGGCTTGTGACTTATATGGTACCATATTTGATTTCACCAGCAGCTGTTCAAAAGAAAACTCGATTACCATGCTAATAAGCTGCATGTCAGCACCATACTAAGGAGTGCTGAGGAGTGAAGTGGTGACTTGCAGTGAATGCATTCATAGCCAATAATAAGTACATAGGTAGTGAATGAGGGGTTTGGATGACCTGCAGGTCGGCATTGGGTGGGTTGCAGTGGGTACAGGTGCCTAGGGGCTGGTAGTTTCGGGCTAACCCAAGTATACCTGCAGCCAATGGGCGCACACACAGCCATGTCATACGCCATCACATGTGACAATTTCACAGTGTGTACTCAACTCACATTGCGCTATGCCTATTCCCCTTCCAAAGGTTGACTCTCCTGAAGTCCAACATATCGCCAACAAGGGTTCCAATGACCTCAACGCATACAAAATTTGCCTTGATTACGAAGAGAAACTCGCCACATTCAAGGACAAGCTGTGCAATGTCAGGATTCTTGGCTTCTTGCTGCTCCATGCACCCAATCAGGGTGTTCGTTCTGAAGTCACCAAGTGCATACACTCGCATAAGCACAGCAGCGACCTCACTGATGTCAGTGCATTCTTTGAACATAATGTTATCTTACCTTGTGAATTCTCCATTTGTTATCTTCACTCCCTGCATGCTAATCTATCTTCTGTCTTGTCCAGTCAAGAAGTACAGAGGTTGAATGCCGAAACCCAGTGAACACCCCTCAAGACCCTTCTTTGAGGTTATAAAGGATCAGGTGAAGGTCAACATCTCCCAGGCCCCCAAGAATCACGAGGATGCCAAAGATCGCATTAGTGAATGACCCCAACTTTATTCCTCATTCCTCTTTCTCACTGCTCGCCTCACAGGTCCTCATTCGAGATAATTGGAGATGTGTCATAATGGGTATACTTGACTGTAGAGCCCCCAAGTGTATCATTGCCCAACTTGATCTGACGACTGTTGGAGTTTATACACAGTGTGCCCATATTATTCCAGAGGCTACATACTTTGGTGTGAAACCTAAATCTAAAGAGAATATCAAGGTACATGGCCACAGGTGCTCACACTATAGTGAGGAACTCATGTCTAGATGCCTAGCTTGACTATTCCACTTCCATACTGGCCGTTCTCAAGTGGTTCAGTTATGACATCAACAGGTTCAATGGGGAGAATATTCATTCCCTGACCAATGTCATCTCTGTGACATCTGATGTCCATGAGGTGTTTGATCGGCTGATGCTATACTTCAAAGTCATGACAAGTTTTGATACTGCTGCATATCTTCTGTGCCCAACACTCATTGGGTACCATTTCACTACAGTCTCATAAAGATCATTATGAAGTCAAGTGGTTTGGTCTGAAATCCACCCCAACATGCACCAATTTGTTGAATTCTCAACCTCAGATCCTGAAAATCTTCTGGTTCCTGCATATGAGCTGCTTGCCCTGTATGCTACTTACTGCAAGGTTGCTCACCTTTCTGGTGCTGCCAAATACATAGATGAAATTTATCACGATGCAGACAAATTAGATGTCTTGTTGGCTGACGGCACTTCAGGGGACGTACTCGACTATGTACTGTTGTCCCTATTGAAACTGCAGGACTTGAACCTGCGATTCTATGAGCTGGCATCTTTGATGATATGATAGATGAGGTCAGTCACTCTGCTACTGCACGTGGTCATTGAATAAATTTCTCCAGTCAAAAATGGTTCGACAAGGGTACCATTTGTCCTCAACTCCCAGACTGTAGTAGCTCGGTGCAATTACTTGCTACAGACAGGAGACTTGGCGAGACACATCTTGGATATGTGTAGCATAGTATTTGAATGATTATTCATGTCATTTACTTGACGTTGGTCAAATTTTTTCCAACTCTCTCGACTGCCTTGACCGAACCACTTCTGTACCCCCTTTACTTTCAACGCGGCAACCTCATAGACCGGTCTGGTGACCAGACTACTTCATAGCACCCCTGACGGATGGCACTCTGCAACACTTCCTTGAGATTTGGGTTTTACCAAATCAGCTCCTTACTTTCAAGGAAAGTCAGGCATTTCTTCATACATGCTTCGGATGGGGCATAGATGAAGATATATGCCAGTGCATAGGATTCAATTGCATGCATTCTGTACACTCTACAATGACACTTGTGCCGTTTTACCTTGCTTGACAAGGCCAGCATGCTGCTGGTTTGCCACCACCTTCGTCGATGATGTCTTCCATGGACCTTGTGTGGCTCGCTTCCCTTGTCATCCAACCCATCCCTCCAGGGCAACTCCTTCTGTTCTTTGCCATCGCCTCACCTAATGACCTCAGGTAGTTCTCCCTTGACAAGCTCTCTGCTGATGGTGTCAGGGAGCCCAAACATCAGCAATAGGCTGCTTTGATGTACGTTTGGACCTCGTCCCATCTCTCGTCACCTACCCCTCTGAGACTAACCTGCCCGAGCATAGTGGCATGACTCTCCACTCCACAATTGACCTTCCACTCAATTATACATCTGACTCAGTGCATGTATGTTCATCGAGAGAAAAAAAATAGGATGGAATGCCTAGAATTGAACCTGGGCTGCTGTAATCATGGAATTTCCAGTTCCTTCATGTCAGCAATTGTGTATTGGTCTTGATGTGTGATGTGCAATTGAAAGGTTCTTAATTTTTCCTTGTGATCTGTCACTTCAACTTGACAAACCAAATGAAAACTACAAAGGTATGCCTCCATTTCACCCCATGTATCCAACTCCCTGGATTCAAATGTTTACCATCTTGAACCCATCAAACTCCGAGTGTGCAACTACAAGATCCCACAGAGGACTTCCAAAATACTACTGCCATCAAGAATACAGGTCTGTTGTTCCCTAGCGCCATTACTGGTCACCTTCATTCTGACTACAATCGACCTTTCGGTGCAGCCTCAGCCACCGCAGTGGGCTTCAAAACGTATTTCCTTGCTCAATCTTGGATGTAACTATTATTGAAGGAACTGCCTTCTCTGACAAACATCTCAAAGATGAACTCGGTGAGGGTCCCGACAATGACCACGACGACGATATGCCATGCAACCATGGCAGCATCATCTCCTGGAGCACCACCGATTAACTCACCATGTGCTAGGTTTTCTTCACATCGTCCTTGTGCTCATCTCGGTCAATGGACAGGCTATATCTGGATGCACTTTCTGCTGCTGATGTGTGCATATCAATTCATCAAGCATACTATTGATATCCTGGGTTTCAACCTGACGAGAAACTGGCTATTCTGCCAGTATAACTTCCATGTTATAATTCCGTCCATCATGTTTCATGCTCTATTACCTCTTTGTCGTTGTCATGGGTTCAGGAATCGACTTGGACCTGCAAATTATGTCAACAGCACTCAAGGATGGTATTTTGTATGTATTTTGCTCAAGTCAACAGCTGTCGTCTGCTTAGCATGTTTGATGTAGCGCTTCCACTACTATATACTCATGTTCATCGGCACAGTATGGGTGTTGATCCACGAGGACTGTCATGCATCTAGCTGGACAATGACCTCAATAGTTGTCCTATTGGTGCTAAGTACCACCATCAGCTCATTCGTGAATGCTCAAGATCAAGACTGAAGTCCCTTCTTGAGAATTGTTTTCTCTCTTTGGACAGATGATGGCCTGGTAAGGTACCACAATACCATACTTGTGTGATTAAGAATGTAATCTACACCTTATATGTTGTGAGGTGATTGATAAAAACTGTTACTAAATAATACACAGTGCTAAATAGAGACAAAGGTGTCGAGGGGGGAACTCGGATAATGAATCCGAACAGGTCCGAGTTTGCTAGCAAATGCCAATACAAACTCAGGTTGATGCATGTCCCTGTTGTATGCCTCACAGCTGTTTGCACCATGCCAGTGATGAGCAACCTCCTCCACTACATTGCTCCCACCAAGCTTACCACCTCCCTCCATCATCACTGCTGCATCACAGTCTGCCATGTCCTCCTCACACTAGGCCTCTCTGCTGTTCTCTCCACACTCTACTATGGTTATCTCAGATGAGATGGGGTCGCTTTCACCTTGACCGACATGCTTTTCTTTCTGCCAGGGACATCTGAAATTTGGACCGAATGAGCAGCATGTGTTCCCGCATGACGAACTCTTGCCTGTATCCAAGAGCATCGACAAGTGAGTTTTCTTTCCAACCCACGAGGTCAGGGGCATGACCTGTTGTTGACCTCATATGTGCCTAGTTTCAATAGATGGGCAGTTACTGCCATGGATTCCCTCGATGCCATGCTCCTCATGGGGTTGGAGAATGAATATGAACGTGCATTGCCAATAATCAATCAAACCAACTTTTCATTGCCGACTGTGAGTTCCTGCCCTTTTTCTTGCTCGTTTTCATTCAGCACCAGTCCTTAGAATATCTGTGTTCCTTTTTTCAAAACAATCATCCAGCATCTCGGTGGGTTGTTGGCTGCATATGCAATATCTGGCAATGACCTCTTGTGAGACAAGGCAGATGAATTGGGGACCAAATTAGCACCTGGGTTCAATACAACAAGTGGATTCCCTGGTTTTGCAGTCAATACCTATAGGCCAGCTTCGTTGACGCTGTGATCTCGAGATTGATCCTGAATATCCCATTGTGTTCTTGTAGAGAAAAGCACTTGAAGTTTACTTCAGGCGTGCTGGCAGAAATAGCATCCTGTCAGATGGAATACGCATACCTGGGCAAGATTACTGGAAAAAAGGGACATGTCGATCAATTAATCACGTTCGTGTTTTGTTGTTGTTCCTACTTGGGCATGGAACTCATACAGCACTACAGGCGACTTTGATCACCAATCTGTTCTATGCCGCAAACCTTACTCAGTCCAGAGGAATGTACTCTACGCAATGGAATCTTGAAACAGGTGTTCCATCTGATGGTGAATTGCTTGCCCCTTGCCCATGCAAATGATTTAACACACCACCCTAGCCCATCTCTCTGCCGGTAGCCTTGTGGATAGCAGGCACGAATACATCCTCAAATAATATTTATTGACCGTACATACGGATAAGCATAATCTGGAAATGTGTCTGTTTCTTGCCCACACCTATAATCATACAGATACTGACACCCGCACAGACCTCCGATTCACTTCCCACATCATCAACAACATGCTTTTCCTTATCCCCAAACAAAAACTCCTCTATGTTACCGATGTCAACACATGGAGATGCAGAGTTACCCCCACTCACAGATTTGAACACCTCACCTGCTTCTTCCCCAGCATCCTCGTCCTCTGTGTGCACCTTCTTCCTCTCAATTATCTCAACACCCTCAGTATCAACGTCACCGCACTCGCCCACCATGGGGTCTCCCCTGACCTCGCGCAGTTTAATCTAGTGGACCTGCATTTGTGGGTGGCAGAAGGGCTCGTGCAGACATGCTATTTGACATATGCAGATCAGCCATCAGGGTTGGGATCCAAGATCGCACAGATGGACATCAATCCAGAGTCCTGATATGGTGGATGGATGAGATGCACACATGGAAGGCTGGTCAGCATGGACTGGGTGGGCTGTGGACAAGGGCACCAGGATGGAAAGGCTCAGCACCGCCAGGTGTTGGCGATATAAGACCATGGATGAATCTTTTACATGGGAATGTGTTGGTCGATTTGCTCCTACAGCCTGGGCGAAGTAAAGGCAGGCCAAATATGTATGGAAGGGATTATCTGATGACATATGTCGAGGTAGAATGTATAATTGTATAGTTGAGCAATGTATGTGGTATGTATTACTGTTCGTCTCGACTCTTGGATGCAACTGGCAAGGCCCATATGGGTAGCATGACTACTCATGAGTCATTTACTTGATGTCAGTCAAGTTTTCTCCAGCTCTTGACTATTTTGACCATCATCTCAAACTGCTTTTGCATCCTCGGGCTCCCTGCTTTCGTGTCTCAGGTCATTAGTATGCTAGCTCCCAAATCTGCTTTATTATCTCTGGACTGCCTAAGATTCTACCTAAGATTCTGTACGGATGCCATTATTTACTAGTACACATTTTGGGGACTTGTTGGAATGGACAACTTGATCAACCTTATATGATGGTTGTGACTCGTGACTCGTGTAGTAGAAATGTAACAAACTCACTAATCTGGAGTATTGTGCTCTCTATGAAGAATGGCTAACAGAGGTGGTCGTGAGCAGGAAAGCTAATAGATACCATCTCTGAGATACATATGCAAGGACATGACATCTTCATAATGCCCCTGACAGATGACACTTTGCAATATTTCCTTGAGATTTGGGTTGCACCGAATCAACTCCTTAAGCCTGACAAAATTTAGAGATGCTTTCATGCATGCTTCAGGTGGTGTTACGCGAAGTGTACACGAAGAGGAGGCTCGAGGGATTACTTCTCTGGAGGTACTCACGAAGAGACTCAACGTCAGAGCAAGTACTAAGATCTAATGGTTTGCAAAGGACGAAAGCCTGAGTCAATCGGACTGCAGGGATCTACAAGCTGGACAAGGGACGAAGGACTGAGCCGATTGGACTGCAGGAATCAAGAGTATGCTATTATTGCATAGAACGAGAATAGAGAATACAAGTACACGACAAGTGGGTATAAGTACTCGGGGACGCGTCATCGTAGAAAGAAGAAGAAGGCAAGAGAACGATGAAGTAAGCATACACGTCATCCGCAGTAACACGAGGGGAAAGATAGGAACTACAAGGCCGATGTAAGAGAATCGGCCGAGGAGATAAATGTTCGTAAAACAAGAAAGAAGTCAAAGGAGAAGGAACGAGGAATGAAAAGGACTAATCGTAAGTAGCGCTACGTCCCAGATTGTCTGTGTAAGACCAAAGAAACGGTGTACTTGTCGAGGGAAGCAGAAGAGGTAAAGACGAGGGAAAAGGAGAAAAACTGTAACATTACCCCCTTCGTATAATCGAACTCCAGGTTCGATAAAAAGTCCATCAGGTCGTTGCATCGGGAGGGAGAGAGGAAGGGCCGTAGAAAACGGTGGATTGTTCGTATGATAATGCCTCAAATGGACAGTCATCTGCCAGATGTCCGTGTTGATTGCAATGGCCGCATACTCGTTCAGGGCAAAATTGGCGTGCATGTTCCCAATTATGGCAAAAGTCGCATTGCGTGCGAAGGCAAGTGGACTGAGGATGACCCGGGGCTGATTGGTGGCAATATGGGCAGGAGTAATCGGGACAGTTCTCGCGATAGTGGCCGAGACAATGACACTGAAAGCACTCGGTGAGGGCGGAGGCGGGACGACGAGGGTGGATAGGCATGACGTGAGTGGGCGAAGATAGGATTCTACTGCCATCAGGAAGGTGACGATGAATAGCTTCCACAGCGTTGGACCAGGTTACCAGCTCAGGAGCTTCCTCAACAATGGAGGGGGAAGATGGGGAGGAGGAAGAGGAAGAGGCGGGGGAGTGGATTCATGTGATAAGGGCTGGGACACGAGAGGGAATGGGCAATATGGGAGTAGGGGGAGGAGAGTCCGTGACGGCAGGTAACTGTGCTCGTTCAAGGTAACGATCTCGGTCAGCCATGGGCAAGGAGAGATAGATGCGACGAAAAGTAGGATAAATGATGGCGGGAGAAAGATGTTCTACGTATTGGTGAAAACCGTAGAGATGAAGGATAGATAAAACTCGCCGGGGTAGTTCGGCCAGGTGAAGACGAAGAGGAATGCCAAATTCCGCAGGTAGATCACTGGGGGCAGCTTGAAAGTGATATGTTTGGGTGATGGAGACTTCATGGAAAAGACAGACAAGTTCTTGAGTCACGACGTCTTCGTCATAGAGGGGGAGGGCCTCGACGGCGCGGAGGAGGGCGGGAGTGGCGAGGATGGCGGCGTAAAGCGTATGGGCGGCGGAGATGGGTAGCAAGGTAGGCGAGACACGCCTGGAACGTAGCGGGGAAGAAGATAAGGAAGAAGAAGGAGACGACGATGAAGGAGCAGCAAAAGAAGAAACAAAGGACATATTGGTTGTTAAGAAAGAAGAAATCGTCAAAAAACATATGGCGGGGGGGTACTTCACAGAGAGACGCCACTTCCCGGGTAGAAGGAAAAGAATAGGGACTAAGATAAATGATGGGTCTGTTTATAAGAAGAGAGAACAGCAGGGGCATGGCGGAGATTAACTTCAGATTCCCACATATTTTCGGCCGACGAGTATCCTTTCCATGCGGTCAGGTACAAGCGGCGACCTTGTGATCCTTTATGAGATACGATGTGATCAACTTCGTACTCTTCTTCGGTATCAATAAGGTCCGGCAGAGGTTGGGGAAAGGAGGGACCATGTGCTTCAGTTTGGCAATAGGGAGATAAGAGAGTGGCGTGGAAAACATCATGAATTTTCCATGTGGGCGGTAGATGAAGGTGGTAAGTGAGAGGAGATAGGACCTGGGAGATCTCGAATGGTCCATGGCGTTTGGGGGCGAGTTTGCGGGAAGGGTATCCGAGACGGAGATGAGTGGCTTCGAGCCAGACCTTATCGCCTACTGTCCAGGGGGAGAACTTACGAGAAGAGCGGGAAATCATGATCCGACGAGCGGACTCATGTGCCGCGAGAGCTTCTTTTCAGGCATGTTCTAGGGAAGATAAGTGATTTTCCAAAGCTGGGATGAACGTCTTTCTGAGGGCGGGGTAGGTGTGAGGTTCATAACCATATAGCAGGGAGAATGGAGAAACTTTTGTGGAACTATGGGGGACAGAGTTGTGGATAAACTCGGCGGAGGTTAGGAATTTAGCCCAATCATGTGGGTTATGAGCACAAAAGATACGAAGATATGTTTCAATCTCTTGATTGGCTCGTTCGGTTTGTCCATCGGTTTGGGGATGATAAGCGGTGGAGAGGCGAACATCGTATTTGAGGAGGCGAGCTAGTTCTCTTGCGAAGGCAGAGGCGAACTGTGGGCCTTTGTCAGAGATGATAGAGTCGTAGAGGCCGAAACGTTTGAAGACAAAGTCAAAAAAGAGTTGGGCGATTCCTTTCGCGTCAACCATTTTCGAGCAAGGAGCAAGAATTACCCCCTTCATAAGGCCATGGTCGACCACGACCATCAAGGAATCAAAGCCATTGGAGAGGGGGAGATCAGTGACAAGATTGATGGAGAGCTGGCGGAATGGAAGAGAAGACGAGGAGGAGATAGGCAGAAGGGGTGGGGTGGTCGGGTGAGTGAGGACCTTGTTCTGCTGGCAGACGGAACAACCGGCAACAAAATGAGAGATGAAGGAAGAAAGTCCAGGCCACCAAAAGTCTCGTTCAAGAATGGCCTTTGTATGGAAACGACCCAAATGACCAGAGAGTGGAGAGGAATGGATCGAATGAAGTAAAGCGGAGCGTGAAGATGGGGGAACATACATACGACCACGGAAGTATAAGTGGCCATTATCAAAAGACCAGTCAGAAATAGAGGAACGGGGAAATAAGGGTGAACCATCAGCAAGGTTAGCGAGAGCCCGAAGAACAAGGAGATCGGAAGAAGACGAGTTTTTAATGTGTGAGGCAAGGATAAGGTCCAAAGCGTTAATAACTACGGGATCGGGGACGATAGAGGAGTCAATATTGTCCTGGGAAGTGTCGACAGGGTCACGACGAGAGAGAGCATCGGCTGGGGCCATCTGTGTGCCCGGAAGGACCTTCCAAAGAATGTCAAAGTCTTGAAGGAAAAGGGACCAGCGAGCTTGGCGGCGGGATAGTTTGCAGGGGTCTTTGAGATAGGAGAGGTTCTTATGGTCGGTAATAACAGTGATTGGATGGGTGGTTCCAAGGATGTAATGACGCCATTCCGCAAGGGCGAGGATGACGGCAAGGAGTTCGCGGTCATAGATGTCATAATTACATTCAGCAAGAGCGAACGTACGGGAGAAGTAAGCGCATGGGTGAAGGTCGCCATTGGTGTCAGCTTGAAGAAGGACTGCGCCAGCAGCGAGAAGGGAGGCGTCCGTCATGATAGAGAAAGGGTGGGTGACATCAGGGATGGTCAGGACGGGAGTGGTGGAAAAGGTGGCTTTGAGGGATTCGAAGGCGCGTTGTTGGAGAGAGGTCCAAAGCCAAGGTTGGTCTTTTCAGGTGAGCAAGGTGAGGGGGGCGACAGTGTTAGAGAAGTTGGGAATGAACTTCCGATAGAAATTAGCGAAGCCTAAGAAGGAACGAATCCCTTTGACGGAGGTAGGGGGTTGCCAGTCACGGATAGCAGTGGTCTTGATGGGGTCCATCCTGACTTGTCCTTGACCAATGATCATATCAAGGAATTCAATAAGAGGGGTGTCAAAGGTACATTTCGATATCTTCAGGGACAGGTTGTGCTCGCAAAGACGAAGGAGAATGCGTCGAGTGCATTCATGGTGGAGAGTTAGGTCACCATCAGTGTGGATTCCAAGATCGTCCATGTAAACTTCGAGCCAGCCTTCTGCAATCATGTCGGCAAAGACATGATTCATAAAGGCTTGGAAGGTGGGAGGGGCGTTGCAGAAACCAAAGAACATGACGGTGGGTTCAAAAAGTCCAAAGGGAGTGACAAACACGGCTTTCCATTGGTCAGCTTCCTTGATCCAAACATTGTTATATCCCCAACAGATGTCGAATTTGGTGAACCAGGTGGAGTTCTTCATCCGGTCGATGAGAGGAGGGATCAAGGGGAGCGGGTATGCATTGCAAATGGTGTGGGAATTTAGGTACCGGTAGTCCTGACAAGGGCAGAGAGAGCCATCCTTCTTAGGGACGAAGAAGAAAGGTGCAGCTTGAGGGGATTTAGATGGGATAATACGTCCAGTCTTGAGATGTTCATCGATAAAAGCTCGACACGAGTCTTGTTCTTTAGGGTTCAAAGGATAAACTTTGGTGATCTTTGGGACAAAGGAAGGTTTGAGTTCGATGGTATGGTCAAAAGAACGATGTGGGGGAAGTTAATTATACGTCCTTTCAGAAAAGACATCCTCAAAGTCTGCACACCAAGAGGGAAGAGAGGTCTCGAGAGGTTTACTTTCTTGGGCAAGTTGGGTGGACAGAGTGATCTTATTGATCATTTCGCTTTGGGGGAGGTACTCACTTGGAGACGCATCAACCCCATTGGGATATTGTTCTGCAAACAAGGAAGAGATCTCTTGATCGACATCAAGGTCAAGGAGGCGAAGGAGATATCGTCGGGGGGGTTCTTTGATAGGAGAGGGACCGAAGGGAATATGAGGGAAGGAGAGGGTGTGGGAAGCCCAATCAATGTGAGGATTTCGAGATTTCAGCCATGGCATGCCGAGAATGATTTGTTTTCGTTTGAGAGAAACAACCATGAGTTCGAGATGTTCAGGTCGTTTAGCAATGTGGACAAGGGGTCTGGCTTTCCACAAGATGGTACCTCTTTTGTTGAGAGTACCGTCAACGTTATATGCTTCAATAGGGTTAGGGAGACGTATCATGGGGAAGTTCATGTGCGAAAGAAGTCCAAGGTCGATGAAGTTTCCGGTGGCACCGGAGTCGATGAGGGTGGTGGTGACAACGGTTTGGTTACCAACTTGTAACTTTACGGGAAAATGAAGAGTACGTTCATTTCGTGGTGCTACAAGTACATGGTGAATGTCAAAGGAAGAAGACGTCAGTGTGACTCCCTGATTTAAAAATCCTGGTTAATGTTCAAAACCGAAACTTCCTCCTTAGTGGGTGTAGTGTCTTCATAGCACATCTGAAGAACTTGAAGGATCTCTCCTTCGTTCTTTCCCTGAGTCTTGAGGGAGTCGACGAAGGAGGAGAGCTCGGAGGGGGTGGTAATCGTAGTGGCAGAGGAGGACGAAGTCGAGGTAGCGGGGGCGGCTGGAGCAGTGTCAGTGGTGTGAATATTCTGGGGGCGAGAGGTCAGAGGACGAGGTGAGCGAGTGAAGGGATTTTTGCATTGGTTGGCATTATGTCCCGTGTTACGACAACGGAAACAGCGACCTTCTCGAATGCATTTGGCACGCTCTTGGGGGTTTAACTTGGCGATCGTGACAGCATCAACATCCATCGCGTTGGGGTCACGAGGGGAAGAAGTTGGACGAGAGAATGTGGAGGGTCTGCCTCCTCGTAAGGCGAGAATGTGCATCTTCTGCGCGTGAAACGTCTTGGCCTTCTCAATCCACTCCTTGACGGTAGTGGGGATGGTAGCCATGGAAAGGATCATAGTGGCGAGTTGTTGGTCAAGTCCCAAGGAAAATTGATCGATGAGGGTGACGTCGTCGGTGATACCTGCGCGAGCGGCGAGGTTTTGAAAATCGGTGATATACTTTTGGAATCCGTCATCGTGGACTCCATCAGGGTGGCGGAAGGATTTCTGTGTGAGTTTAGAAAGTTCGTGGCAGGCGGTGGCTTTGGTGTTGAAGGGGAAGAACGTGGATTCAAAATTTTCAGTGAATTTGTCAAAGGTAAGGTCCGTGGGGTCGGCGTGGATGTCAGCCATTTTATCATACCACATTTCTGAGAAAGAGACTCCTCGTCCCTGACTCATCTTGTTGAGAGTGGTCATGATTCGTTGTGAATCGAGGGTGTAAATGTCTTTGTTAATCGCGAAGTATGCGCGCATGGCTTTAATCCATCGCGTGGCATCAGAGGGTTCGCCAGAAAAGTCAGCGGGGAGGGCCGCCTTGAGTTCGGTGGGAGCGCGGGACATGGGACTGGGATTACGAGGGGGTGCTGGGGTGCAGGGAGGTGCAGGAGTTCGAGGTTGTCTAGGGGTTCCTGGTGATCGAAGGGTAGCAGGGACTAAGGCCTGGTACGGGTTCACAGTGGCGCGAGGTGGTTCAATGGATTCGGGGTCTTGGAAATCAATATCAATGTCCAAGGTTTCAATGTCGGCGTTGTCAGGTGGTAGCCCGTAGGCTCGTCGAAGGGCGCGATTGGAAATCTTTCCAACGGTGGGGATGTCCTACTCCTGAATAGGAGGGATGAAAGAAAATTCTCGTTCTTTTGTTACGCGAAGCGTACACGAAGAGGAGGCTCGAGGGATTACTTCTCTGGAGGTACTCACGAAGAGACTCAACGTCAGAGCAAGTACTAAGATCTAATGGTTCGCAAAGGACGAAAGCCTGAGTCAATCGGACTGCAGGGATTTACAAGCTGGACAAGGGATGAAGGACTGAGCCGATTGGACTGCAGGAATCAAGAGTACGCTATTATTGTGTAGAATGAGAATAGAGAATACAAGTACACGACAAGTGGGTATAAGTACTCGGGGACGCATCATCGTAGAAAGAAGAAGAAGGCAAGAGAACGATGAAGTAAGCATACACGTCATCCGCAGTAACACGAGGGGAAAGATAGGAACTACAAGGCCGATGTAAGAGAATCGGCCGAGGAGATAAATGTTCGTAAAACAAGAAAGAAGTCAAAGGAGAAGGAACGAGGAATGAAAAGGACTAATCGTAAGTAGCGCTACGTCCCAGATTGTCTGTGTAAGACCAAAGAAACGGTGTACTCGTCGAGGGAAGCAGAAGAGGTAAAGACGAGGGAAAAGGAGAAAAACTGTAACAGGTAGGGCACTGAAGAAGACATATGCCAGTGCATATGCTAGTAAGATCTCCAAGTCTAATGACAGACCGCAGTTGTTACGGTTTTTCTCCTTTATCCTCGTCTTTACCTTTTCTGCTTTCCTCGTCGAGTATATCGCTTCCTTGGACTCTCGCAGACAACATGGGACGTAGCGTTACTCATCATTAGTCCTTTTCATTCTTCGTTCTTTCTCCTTTGATTTCCCTCTTGGTTTTACGAACACTGATCTCCTCGGCCAATTCTCTTACATCGGCCTCGTAGTTCCTATCTTTCCCCTCGTGTTACTGCAGATGACATGTGTGCTTACTTCATCGTTCTCTTACCTTCTTCTTCTTTCTACGATGACGCGTCCCCGAGTACTTATACCCACTTGTCGTGTACTTGTATTCTCTATTCTCGTTCTACGCAATCATAGCGTACTCTTGATTCCTGAAGTCCGATCGACTCAGTCCTTCGTCCCTCGTCCTCTTTGTAAACTCCCTGCAGTCCGATTGACTCAGGCCTTCGTCCCTTGACCTTCGAGTAACCTAGTACTTGCTCTGATGTTGAGTCTCTTCGTGAGTACCTCCAGAGAAGTAATTCCTCGAGTCTCCTCTTTGTGTACGCTTCGCGTAACAAAAGAACAAGAATTTTCTTTCGTCCCTCCTATTCAGGAGTAGGACATCTCCACCATTGGAAAAATTTCTAACCGCGCCCTTCGACAAGCCTACGGGCTACCACCTGACAATGCCGACATTGAAACTTCGGACATTGACATTGATTTCCAAGACCCCGAACCCACTGAACCACCTCGCGCCACTGTGAACCCGTACCAGGCCCTAGTCCCTGCTACCCCTCGATCTCCTGGAACCCCTAGACAACCTCGAACTCCTGCACCTCCCCACACCCCTGTACCCATGTCCCGTGCTCCCACCGAACTCAAGGCGGCCCTCCCCGCCGACTTCTCAGGAGAACCTTCCGATGCCACGCGATGGATTAAGGCCATGCGCGCATACTTCGCAATCAACAAGGATATTTACACCCTCGATTCACAACGAATCATGACCACTCTCAACAAGATGAGTCAGGGACGAGGAGTCTCTTTCTCAGAAATGTGGTATGATAAAATGGCCGATATCCACGCCAACCCCCTGGACCTTACTTTCGACAAATTCACCGAAAACTTTGAATCCACGTTCTTCCCCTTCGACACCAAAGCCACCGCCCGCCACGAACTCTCCAAACTCACTCAGAAGTCCTTCCGCCGCCCCGACGGAGTCCATGATGATGGATTCCAGAAATACATCACCGATTTTCAAAACCTCGCCGCTCGTGCAGGTATCACCGACAACACCACCCTCATCGATCAGTTCTCCCTAGGACTCGATCAACAACTCGCCACCATGATCCTCTCCATGGCTACCATCCCCACTACCGTTAAGGAGTGGATTGAAAAGGCTAAAACCTTTCACGCACAGAAGATGCGCATTCTCGCCTTATGAGGAGGCAGACCCTCCACATTCTCTCGCCCCACCCCTCGTGACCCCAACGCGATGGATGTTGATGCCGTCACGATCGCCAAGCTTAACCCCCAAGAACGTGCCAAATACATTCGGGAAGGACGATGTTTCCGCTGTCGTAACACGGGACACAATGCCAACCAGTGCAAAAACCCCTTCACTCGCTCACCTCGTCCTCCAACCACTTGCCCCCAGAATATTCGTACCACTAACACAGTTCCAACCGCCCCCGCTACCGCGACTTCGTCCTCCTCTGCCACTACGGTTACCACCCCCTCTGAACTTTCCTCCTTCGTCAACTCCCTCAAGACCCAGGGAAAGAACAAAGGAGAGATCCTTCAAGTTCTTCAGATGTGCTATGAAGACACCACACCCACTAAGGAGGAAGTTTCAGTTCTGAATATTAACCAGGATTTTTAAATCGGGGAGTCGCACCGACGTCTTCTTCCCTTGACATTCACCATGTACTTGTAGCACCCAAAAATGAACGTACTCTTCGTTTTCCCGTAAAGCTACAAGTCGGTAACCAAACCGTCATCACCACCGCCCTCATCGACTCCGGTGCCACCGGAAACTTCATCGACTTAGGACTCCTTTCACATATGAATTTCCCCATGATACAACTCCCGAACCCGATTGAAGCATACAATGTTGACGGTACCCTCAACAAACGAGGTACTATCCTGTGGAAGGCCAAACCCATTGTCCACATCGCCAAACGACCCGAACACCTCGAACTAATGGTTGTTTCTCTCAAACGGAAACAAATCATTCTCAGCATGCCCTGGCTGAAATCCCGAAATCCTCGCATTGATTGGGCCTCCCACACCCTCTCCTTCCCTCGTATCCCTTTTAGCTCCTCTCCTATTGAAGAACCTCCCCGACGATATCTCCTTCGCCTCCTTGACCTTGATGTCGATCAAGAAATCTCTTCCCTATTTGCAGAGCGATATCCCAATGGGGTGGATGCGTCTCCAAGTGAGTACCTCCCCCAAAGCGAAACGATCAACAAGATCACTCTGTTCACCCGACTTGCGCAAGAGAGTAAACCCCTCGAGACCCCTCTTCCCTCATGGTGTACAGACTTTGAGGATGTCTTCTCTGAACAAACGTATAATCAACTTCCCCCACATTGTTCATTTGACCATACCATCGAGCTCAAACCTTCCTTTACCCCGAAAATCGCCAAAGTTTATCCTTTGAACCCAAAAGAACAAGACTCGTGTCGCACCTTTATCGATGAACATCTCAAGACTGGGCGTATCATCCCGTCTAAGTCCCCTCAAGCTGCGCCCTTCTTCTTTGTCCCTAAGAAGGATGGCTCTCTCCGCCCTTGTCAGGACTACCGATACTTGAATTCCCACACCGTTCGCAACGCATACCCACTCCCCTTGATTCCCACACCGTTCACAATGCATACCCACTCCCCTTGATTCCCCCTCTCATCGATCGGATGAAGAACACCACCTGGTTCACCAAATTCAACATCCGTTGGGGATATAACAATGTTCGGATCAAGGAAGCTGACCAATGGAAAGCTGCGTTCATCACTCCCTTTGGACTTTTTGAACCCACTGTCATGTTCTTTGGCTTTTGCAACGCCCCTCCCACCTTCCAAGCCTTTATGAATCATGTATTTGCCGACATGATTGCAGAAGGCTGGCTCGAAGTCTACATGGACGACCTCGGAATCCACACGGATGGTGACCTAACTCTTCACCATGAACGTACCTGACGCATTCTCCTTCGTCTTCACGAGCACAACCTGTCCCTAAAAATATCGAAATGTACCTTTGACACCCCTCTCATTGAATTCCTCAGTATGATCATTGGCCAAGGACAAGTCAGGATGGACCCCATCAAGACTGCAGCTATCCGTGACTGGCAACCCCCTACCTCCGTCAAAGGGATTCGTTCTTTTTTAGGCTTCGCTAATTTCTATCGGAAGTTCATTCCCAACTTCTCTAACACTGTCGCCCCCCTCACCTTGCTCACCCGAAAAGACCAACCTTGGCTTTGGACCTCCTTCCAACAACGCGCCTTTGAATCCCTCAAAGCTACCTTTTCCACCGCTCCAGTCCTGGCAATCCCTGATGTCACCCGCCCTTTCTCTGTTATGACGGACGCCTCCCTTCTCGCTGCTGGTGCGGTTCTTCTTCAAGCTAACACCAATGGCGACCTTCACCCATGCGCCTACTTCTCCCGTACATTCGCTCTTGCTGAGCGTAATTATGACATCTATGACCGCGAACTCCTCGCCGTCATCCTCGCCCTTGCAGAATGGCGTCACTACATCCTAGGAACCACCCATCCGATCACTGTTATTACCGACCATAAAAACCTTTCCTACCTCAAAGACCCCCGCAAACTATCCCGCCGCCAAGCTCGCTGGTCCCTTTTCCTTCAAG
The DNA here is from genome assembly GCA_025782845.1 of Boletus coccyginus. NCBI lineage: Eukaryota > Fungi > Basidiomycota > Agaricomycetes > Boletales > Boletaceae > Boletus > Boletus coccyginus. The sequence goes on from JAHZSR010000034.1 coordinate 498,109, forward strand.
ACTTTGACATTCTCTGGAAAGTCCTTCCAGGCACACAGATGGCTCCAGCCGACGCTCTCTCTCGTCGTGATCCTGTCAACACCTCCCAGGACAATATTGACTCTTCTATCGTCCCCGATCCCATCGTTATTAATGCCTTGGACCTCACCCTTGCCTCGCACATTAAAAACTCATCTTCTTCCGATCCCCTAGTTCTTCGCGCTCTCGCTAACCTTGATGATGGTTCACCTTTGTTTCCTCGATCCGCTCTTTCTGACTGGTCTTTCGATAATGGCCACCTGTATTTTCGTGGTCATATGTATGTTCCTCCATCATCTCGTTCCGCTTTGCTTCATTCGCTTCATTCCTCTCCACTCTCTGGCCATTTGGGTCGTTTCCGTACTAAGGCTCTTCTTGAACGTGACTTTTGGTGGCCTGGACTTTCTTCCTTCGTCTCTCATTTTGTTGCCGGTTGTTCTGTATGTCAGCAGAACAAGGTCCTCACTCACCCGACCACCCCGCCCCTTTTACCTATCTCCTCCTTGTCTTCTCTTCCGTTCCGCCAGCTCTCCGTCGACCTCGTCACTGACCTCCCCCTCTCCGACGGTTTTGATTCCTTGATGGTCGTGGTTGACCATGGCCTTACAAAGGGGGTAATTCTTGCTCCTTGCTCGAAAACGGTTGACGCGAAGGGAATCGCCCAACTCTTTTTTGACTTTGTTTTCAAACGTTTCGGCCTCTACGACTCTATCATCTCCGACAGAGGCCCACAGTTTGCCTCTGCCTTCGCACGAGAACTCGCTCGCCTCCTCAAATACGATGTTCGCCTCTCCACCGCTTATCATCCCCAAACCGATGGACAAACCAAACGAGCCAATCAAGAGATCGAAACGTATCTCCATATCTTTTGTGCTCATAACCCACATGATTGGGCTAAATTCCTAACCTCCGCCGAATTTATTCACAACTCCATCCCCCATAGCTCCACTAAGGTTTCTCCATTCTCCCTACTATACGGTTATGAACCGCGCACCTATCCCGCCCTCGGAAAGACGTTTATTCTAGCATTGGAAAATCGCTTATTGTCCCTGGAACATGCCCGAAAGGAAGCCCTCGCGGCACATGAGTCCGCTCGCCGGATCATGATTGCCCGTTCTTCGCGTAAGTTCTCCCCTTGGATAGTGGGCGATAAGGTCTGGCTCGAAGCCACTCATCTCTGTCTTGGATACCCCTCCCGCAAACTCGCCCCCAAATGCCATGGACCATTCGAAATCTCTCAGGTCCTATCTCCTCTCACTTACCACCTTCGTCTACCTCCCACATGGAAAATTCATGATGTTTTCCACGCCACTCTCTTATCTCCCTATCGTCAAACTGAAGCACATGGTCCCTCCTTTCCCCGACCTCCGCCTGACCTTATTGATACTGAAGAAGAGTACGAAGTTGATCACATCGTGTCTCATAAAGGATCACAAGGTCGCCGCTTGTACCTGACCGCATGGAAAGGATACTCGTCGGCCGAAAATACGTGGGAACCTGAAGTTAATCTCCGTCATGCCCCTGCCGTGCTCTCTTCTTATAAACAGACCCATCATTTACCTTAGTCCATATTCTTTTCCTTCTACCCAGTGTCTTCCTTCTAGACAAGACAACGAAGAACCAACCAAAAATCAGTGGTCCCCAGACAATGTGTCTTATCTCCACAGGCTAGAACACTTTGCTCAAGGGAGGTATGAGTAGTCTACCCTTGGCGGGGTTAGGAGTAATGGATATAGTCCAAATAGAAAAGGGGGAAATTTAGTGTACCAGGAGCCGTGGTTTGTTCGCCAATCCTCCACGTAAGTTTACAGATTGGTTGTTAAAGATCGTTTCAGCCTAAAGTCTGGTTAGTAAAGGGGATTCTAGGTGAATTACACACCTAATGGGCTCAAGTTAATGGCAATAGGTTGCCTAGTAACCTGTGGAAAGTTGTACTTTGATAGTACGAGAGGTGGGCGATTTAGCAACTTGGCCTAGGTCTCGCCTAATGCTAATGGATCCAGTGTAGGAAACTCCTGGGAATATTGCGTCCAGAAGTGGTGCTTAGGTAAGCAGATGGTCGTGTCAGGTCGCTTAGTCACTCAGCCGGTTATAGCAAACTCGGTCTTCTTGTGTACTAAGGAGCTAAACTAAAGGTTGGAGGTGTAGACTTAGGCTGATCCCTTAGGATAGTAAGTCTAGACAAGATAGTGGTAGGAGTCCTATAGGTAGGTTGTCCTAGTGATGGCAAGATGCTCAGTCGCTGGTTGGTAGCTAACTTGACGATACACTTAGTGGACTTAGAAGGGTTACTATAACTCAATCTTATTGTCTCAACTAAGGGGTAGCAAGTTTGGCTTAGAGAGGTGAAGTGTAGCCCTTATTTGGTACTACAGGACGCTTAGGTTGTTTACTAATAGGGACCAGATGCCTTTTGTTGCCCAAAAAGGGGTTTCTCCCAAAAGGATAGTCTTAGATACTTGTCCTTTATTTAGGTACAAGTTCTAATAGCCTAGTAGTAGTTCTAAAGCCCTATTTACTTCACTCTGGGGTACCTTGCCTTATTAGGTCTTATTAGGCTTCCCAGGGGATCTCTTATCAGATGATATTATCTGAGGTAGAAGATGAGATGCTCTCTGCAGGCCAGAATGCTCCCCTTTATATACATAAATACAGGAGGCTATGCTAGCCAATCAGAGGGCTTGGTTGCTTATAAATTAAGGCACATTGACTTACTAATGCCAGGCACAAGCTGTCAAACCCAGGCACACTAAGGGGAAGCACTTTGAGCAAAGGAGTCCAAATTTGGAATGCTCTGCCAAAGAGGCTGGCTATGCTGTGCAGGGCTGTACAGACTAATGGGGACAAGGTCACATGGTAGCTAATGGTCACATGATCACTTCGTCTCACTGGCACTTAGCTAAGTAATCAGATAAATAAAGAGAAATCAAGGAAATAGTTCGCTATGTACAAATGTGTAAGTGTAAGGATTTGACTAGAGAGATTAATGAATATCTCAATAACCAGTAGGTGGAAAAATCTGGAAAAATAGGAGTATGTAGCTCATGATAGGGGCTATCGTTCCCTATGGTATCAAGGGGTATTGTCCACAGGAAGCTGTGTGGATTCCACTTCTCGGGTCACTGCTTTGCTATGTGCATGCATGAAACTGGTTTCGTGCAGGTCACCGGGAAGCGGCGTCTCTCTGTGAAGTACCCCCCCGCCATATGTTTTTTGACGATTTCTTCTTTCTTAACAACCAATATGTCCTTTGTTTCTTCTTTTGCTGCTCCTTCGTCGTCTCCTTCTTCTTCCTTGTCTTCTTCCCCGCTACATTCCAGGCGTGTCTCGCCTACCTTGCTACCCATCTCCGCCACCCATACTCTTTACGCCGCCATCCTCGCCACTCCCGCCCTCCTCCGCGCCGTCGAAGCCCTCCCTCTCTATGACGAAGACGTTGTTACTCAAGAACTTATCCGTCTTTTCCATGAAATTTCTATCACCCAAACTTATCACTTTCAAGCTGCCCCCAGTGATCTACCCGCGGAATTTGGCATTGCTCTTTGTCTTCACCTGGCCGAGCTACCCCAGCGAGTTTTATCCATCCTTCATCTCTACAGTTTTCACCAATACGTAGAATGCCTTTCTCCTGCCGTCATTTACCCCATGTTTCGTCGCATCTATCTCTCTTTACCCATGGCTGACCGAGACCGTTACCTCGAACGAGCACAGTTACCCGCCGTCACGGACTCTCCTCCTCCCACTCCTATCCTGCCTGTCCCCTCTCATGCCCCAGCCCTGATCACGCGCATCCACTCTCCCCCCTCTTCCTCCTCCTCCTCTCCGTCGTCCCCCACCATTGTTGAGGAAGCACCCGAGTTGGTAACCTGGTCTAATGCTGTGGAAGCAATTCACCATCACCTCCCGGACGGCAGTCGAGTCCTGTCCTCACCCACTCATGTCATGCCCATCCATCCTCGTCGCCCCGCCTCCGCCCTCACCGAATGCTTTCGGTGTCATCGTCTCGGCCACTATCGAGAGGATTGTCCCGATTACTCCTGCCCGTACTGCCACCAGTCAGCCCCTGGCCATCCTCAGTCCGCTTGCCTTCGTACGCAATGCAACTTTTGCCATCATTGGGGACATGCATGCCGATTTTGCCCTGAACGAGTATGCGGCCATTGCAATCAACACGGACATCTGGCGGATGACTGTCCATTTGAGGCGTTATCTTATGAACAATCCACCATTTTCTACGGCCCTTCCTCTCTCCCTCCCAATGCGACTACCTGATGGACTCTTTATCCAACCTGGAGTTCGATTATACGAAGGGGGTAATGTTACGGTTTTTCTCCTTTATCCTCGTCTTTACCTTTTCTGCTTTCCTCGTTGAGTATATCGCTTCCTTGGACTCTCGCAGACAACATGGGACGTAGCGTTACTCATTATTAGTCCTTTTCATTCTTCGTTCTTTCTCCTTTGATTTCCCTCTTGGTTTTACGAATACTGATCTCCTCGGCCAATTCTCTTACATCGGCCTCGTAGTTCCTATCTTTCCCCTCGTGTTACTGCGGATGACATGTGTGCTTACTTCATCGTTCTCTTACCTTCTTCTTCTTTCTACGATGACGCGTCCCCGAGTACTTATACCCACTTGTCGTGTACTTGTATTCTCTATTCTCGTTCTACGCAATCATAGCGTACTCTTGATTCCTGAAGTCCGATCGACTCAGTCCTTCGTCCCTCGTCCTCTTTGTAAACTCCCTGCAGTCCGATTGACTCAGGCCTTCGTCCCTTGACCTTCGAGTAACCTAGTACTTGCTCTGACGTTGAGTCTCTTCATGAGTACCTCCAGAGAAGTAATCCCTCGAGTCTCCTCTTTGTGTACGCTTCGCGTAACAGCAGTAATGTTGTTGTGTCCTCTGGACCAGGTCATGTATTGTGGCATTTGCTGCTTCATAATTAGGGCTGAGAAGTTTGGCTGTAGTCTGTTCCTGCAAGGGGGAAGGTCGTTTGGCCACTGGCATGATGGATCAGTCAATGATTGAGCCCCTTTACTAATCACCATTAAGTAAAGTAGTGCATGTGAAAATAAAATCCGATACATCCAAAGCAGGTTTGCGTCCACCTGTACTGTCCTAATCCTAATCCCATGTATTTGATTCTACCTGTGTGTGATCAATGTTAATATCTACATGTTGACCTGTCAATATATGTCCAAGTGGCATGCTGGTCCATGGTCCATGGAACAGGGCCCATGATGGCAACAACTTGAGACAGTGCCAAATATGGCAGTCAGAGTTGTTGTACTACTCATAGCCCCCTATATACAATGATTACATATGTCTAAATGGCCTCCAACTTCCCTGCTGCAGGAACAATCCCCAGCAAAATGTGTCAATCAAGAGCACTGTAGGGGATTTGAGGGAGCCAATGCTGAAATATGTACACACCATGGTCCAAACAATCCAAGGTTACCACAATCAGTTGTTAGACTCAGAGACTGCACTGGCTCATGCACTGTCATATGTCTTGCTTCATGCTCCATTAGGAGCATGCATGAAGGCAGTGACTTTCCTTGAGAGTGAGGAGCTGATCTGGTGCAACCCAACTCTCAAGGAAGCTTTGCAAAGTGCCATTCATCAAGGACGTTATGAAAACATCACAACCTTGCATATGTATCTCAGATATTTCTGTTAGCTTTTCCATTCACATTACCCCCAGTGTTAGCTATTCTTCAGAGTGAGGTCCACAACACCATGACTTTGAATAGTCCCTTAGCTCCGAGGGGTCAATCAGATACTAGTAAGATCCACAGCCCTAAATCAATCACCTCAATCAAATCCCTTTATTCGGTTGGTTCTTATTCCTCCAGTGATCAAGACTGTGAGTGCTTTTCTTTTCATCCTGATATGTCCAATGATTGCCAATAATATTTAATGTCAGTGAACAGTAGGCTGTTTCAACTTTCTACTGTTAGAGTGTCACTTCAGCAGAGCCTCATCTGGTGGTCTTTTAGCCACCACTGAGGTATTCATGGCTTTCTATATTGGCAAATTTCCAACAGCTTTGCTTAGAATTCTGGACGAGAACCATAGAAAAGATCTGGTCCACAGCAACACAATCTCTATCATTAGTTATTTGAAATAGGAAAGTCATGCAGTATGGCAGAAGCTGCACAGCTTCATTTCTCCTTCTTCCTCAACTTCACACAGAATGGCAGACATGACAGTATGCATTCCATCCAAGTCCAATCTTGAAATGGACTGAAAACTAATATATATAGCATACCCTCCACCAGATCTTACAATCAGCAAATACCTTCTTGCACCAGTGAATAGTAAAGAGACAATTCAACAGAGATGTATCACATTTTTGTGTGCCCTTTTCACCTGTGCAAAGGAACTGCTCTTAGGGGTTGATCACCAAGGGGTCCCTCTTCCAAAGTGGTGGTACAGACACCTTAACAGCAGTGCATCGCAGTCCAAAACTTAGCCAGCTCCCAAGCAAGTCAGCTTCTATGAGAAAGTGGTGGAAACAGCCCAGGTATGAAATCCTACTGCCTTTAAAACAGAACTGTTGTCAGAGTCGGACTTGTCTCACACAATAACAGAACTTCAACCTGACAGTATGTCAAGATGCTAATAGAATGGATCCAAGGGTCCAGCCCCTCAAGAATTCCTGCAAGGAGTTTATTGTATTCCTACAGCAAGAATATAGGCATGATAACCCACAACTTTGATCAGATCCACATGTCTCCTGCATCCTTGTGTTTGATGAGGCAGGGGAATTTACAGACAGACCACAGAACATGGAGCAACACACTTATTTCCACTATCTTGGATTTATCGGGATGATAGATATCCCAATTATGCAGGGGCAAGAAGGGATTATGACATTAGTGGGAGTTACTCACTAATTGGTTATGGATGATACTGTAACAAGAAGTCTTCAGATAAGAGCAATAGGTGGGAAGGCTAATGCTCAAGTGGTTCTGAGTGAGAGGAGGGAGTGAAGAACTTGATTAACAAGATAGGAAAGATGGGCTTAAGGCCTGGTCTTATATAGTGTTCTACACTACCCTTGAAACATGTTTCAGATATGAAATGTGATGGGGAAAGAACATGTGTCAAGTATGAAACATGTAGTAAGAGAATGTAAAATGTATAGTAAAACGTGTATCACATCTTATGACATCATAAAGCACCAGATAAGGATGATGTCATAGTCTAGACCATGAGATAAGAAAGAACTTATCTATATGTGATGAGTAATATGGAATAGCATAAGAATAGGGTCAGAGACCGATCTAGAATCTGGTATCAGGAAATGAAAGATAAGATTAGAAATGCCAGAATTCTCAATAGGATTAGCCCTCAAGAAAATCACTTCATACTGAATCTTTTTAGTTTTCCTTTCAATGAATTCCAACCTCCAGGCCCTTGCTCCCCCCATTCAATTACAGCCTTTCTCTGAGTCCTTTCTGCCATCACTCAACTGGTCACCCCATTATCCACCCATCACCAAGTTACCATTCAACATGTTTGCAAGGGATCTAAATGACTGGCTTTGGGAAGATGGGAAGTCCACACTGAGTTCAACAAGTCCTGTGGATGTTATGGCAAGTTTTGGCCGTGCCATGTAAGGATAATGCAGTATACATTTCGCTTGCTAATATACTGTGTTCCTAGGTGTAGTGTTGTGCATGGCCTGGCTTGAAGCCCCGGGCCGGGCCAATGAGGAGGGCTCATGGGGGCTCACGGCCTAGCTTCAATCTTTGGACGCCGGCTTGGGCCAGGGCTCCACGGCTCAGGCCAATGAAACCCGAATGTTCACACAGTTAAAAAAAAAACATCATTCCTCACTCTGAATGACTGACACAAATGTTGCTGCGACTGCACGAGCGCCACAGTGAGCACGCACACTAACACAGACACTCGCTTGCCAACCCCCACCCACCACACTTGCTGCCATCTTCAAGTTGGCGCTCACCAATTCTGGCTGCCTGGCACCCACAGCTCGACCCACCCTGTCATATCTCGGAGCTAGCGAACATGTGCACACACGCAGGCGTCATGTCTGCGTGTATACATGTGCTCGCTCACTTGCTCACCCAGCTCACTGCCCAATCATACGAGCAACTGAACATGCGCACGCACGCAGACGTTGTGTCTTCGTGCATGCATGTGTTCACTTGTTCATCCCCCCGGTTGTCCTGCCTCCGACTCGCGCTGCCTCCGAGTCACCCACTGTTGCTCACTCCGCCATCTCACACTGTATCACACATCCCACTGCCACACAAGCACCACACCACTGCACCACCCATGTACCCTCCCACCCAAATACTGCACGAGTGCGTGAGCACACGCGTGCACGCAGACACCTTTGTTTGCGTGCACACGTGTGCTCGTTCGCTCGTGCCCACCTTGAATCACCCTCACCCACCCCGCTGGTGCACAAGCGTGCATGGTACTGGCAAGGTGGGTGGGCAAGGATGAGAGCGAGGGCGGGAGAAGCCGAGGGAGAAGATGAGACGAACAACATGACGCGCGCGATCACGCGCGTCATACAGTCGCCGACTCAGAGAAGGAAGAGTGGGCGACAACGGGGGTGAGCGCGACGACAAAACGAACAACATCACAACGTACGTGATCACGCGCGCATTGTGGTGTCGTTCGTGCTGCCGCCGACTCAGTGCAGGGAGGGTGAAGACAACGACGAGACGAACGACACCACAATGTGCATGCAATGGCGTGATGGCGTGCGTCGTGATGTCGTTCGTGCTGCCGCCGACTTGGTGCAGGGAGGGTGAGACGACTTGGATGGGGGCGGGGCAAGCCCCAGCTCAGGCCAAGCCGGGCCGAAGCCGAGCCGAAGCCTGAATGCAGGGCCCGGCTTGGATTTTCTGAGGCCAAAGCCCCTCGAAGCCAGGCCAAAGCCCTCGGCTTTGGGCCAAGCCGGGCCGTGCACAACACTACCTAGGTGGCACACTTTGCGAGTGAAAGGGCACACTACTCTCATTTCCCTTGCAATGAGAAAACTAACCCCGAAGCACAATGTGTTCTGTTTGACAAACTTGAACATACTCAGCTTGCTTGCTTGGCCATTCGTATTGGCCTGGACTTTGACGCCTCTTACAAAATTGGTCGCACAAGGGAGATCGAACTAGTTGAGTCATACATGCGAATTGTTTTTGCAGTTCCTGAACATCGCGAGTTCATGCAGACTGGAACTCCATCAGAACCAATTCTAGCAGAGGCTGCCGCAAAGCTCCTCAACGAAACATGCCATCTGGACCACATTGCACCCCATGTGCTCAGCAAGGCATTCGAACATGGATTTCTTGCACAAGGAGAGAGAGGCGAAATGGTAGCGCGCCTGTTGTGGACCCTCACACACGATAAACCGCTGCAAAACTCCGATGACAACGAGGAAGTTGTGTTCCACAAACCTATCCATCTCCTTGAGTTTCTCCGTAACCTCTTTCATGAAAATCACTTGCAAACGGTCCTGGATGCAAAGCCCGTTGGCGACAAGGATGGTCCCACCCTTTCTCAGGCATTCAAAGAGGCCTATATCCACTTTTCGCACTTCATGGATGCCGTAGACCATGACATCGAGCTCCAGCAAGTCTACCAGCTTCTACTTAGAGGCGCTGCACTTGACTGCCGGAGAAACCAGCGCTCAATCGATTTTTTAACACTGATCCTCTTCGGATCACTCCACGAAAATCGGCAAATCAAACACGTCCGTCCTGCAAGCTCAGGTCAAGAACTGTAATCAATCTAAGAAGTTCCTCGTCGATCCCAGCTTGGTCACATCCCAATCCAACTTGGGCTGCCCTGTTCTTTCCATCGTCCACGAGTTAGGGTCCTCCAAGAGCAAAGTTGAATATGCACACCTCCCGGGTCCAAGGAACGAGCTCCACGCACATCACTATCAGATTATATGTCATGGCTGTTCGTCGAAGACATACAACGTTATCCCGAGCTCCAAGGATCCCTTGTATCCGATGCTACTTGGTTCTAACCTGCTCACAGAAGACTTTCCTCGTAGCGATATCAAGGAATGTCTCCCTTTGTTCCGCCAGCTGCAGCCTTGCACTGGGCTCGAGCGAGGTATACAGAAGAATCCATGGTCTGGCAAGGACGTAGTACACTGAGCCAGACAAATAGATAAGGTGTTGTTACGGTCTTACAACAGAATTGTATCCCAGTGTGAATAATAGTAAGGGTAATCACTGAATATGCCCGCAGAGCTGGTGTTTGTTGAGGGACTCAGCCTAAGAGCGGGCCAGTCCCGATTCCGGTTCCTGCTTCCGCCGTGGAAACGGACCGCACGGACTACAGCACCTTGCACTTAGGTTGTCTCTCATCCTATATCTCCCTCTTCTCCCTCTTCTCCCTTTCCTCCTTCTCTCTCGCTTCTTGACATCCTGGCCTGGAACCTACGTACCCCATCCATGGATACAACCTGTCATCGGGCCCAACTTGCTCGGAATGGATTTTGATATGTACTGCACGCACGAAGCTCTTAAAATATCTCGCAAGTTTCTTCGCCTGCCCTCACTTGTTCAGCTCCTCATTGAGGTCTGTTTTGTATGAGAGGTTCGTGGTCAGCTAGTTGCTTAATGGAATGCGGAAGATTCAAATCGGATGTCATGATTGACGAAGAACTTTGAACAGTACATCTGTGTGCGGACGGTTCACCATCTAGCTGATACAGCGAGCATGCCCACTGGAATGCTCAGCCTTCAAGAACATCTTTGACCAAGCACACGAATGCGAGCGCACTGCGAATGCAGAAGGAGGAGTGGGAGCGGGAGATGTCAATGGCGACGAGGACGAGGACGCCCAGACCTGTACGTTCTCGCCCATTCTGAATCCATGATGTCTCTGAACCTCGATCGAAGCACCTCCCTTGCACCTGCCCCCCACCCCCCGGCAAGTAACGACACATTCACCGTGGCCTCCATATACTCATCAGTCTCTTTGTGGGATACTGCGACACACGAGCAAATTGGGGCTGTCATTGAGTACACTCACTACATCCGGTGCATGGCTATTTCATCAAACTACGACCTTGTCTCTGGCGGAGAGGGAAGCACTCTTCGGGCACTCTGTGGCACCCTTCCCTCTCACCACTTGGACAATGTAAGTATACCTGCACAAAAAAACTTGCAATCGCAAACCACCCTATTCCCCGTTGCAGACCCCCTGCGTACAGGAAATCCAGCAGACAGAATATGAAAAGTTGACGACAGTCCAAGTACGTTCATTTACACCCTGACACCGGCTGCTGATGACCCATCAGCCGAGAAAGCAGCGGACCTCGAGAAAACCATCCAGGAACCACGCAACAAACTCGCTGAATGTCAATAGAAAGCCTGTCAGGAGAGGGATGCCCTACGCGCTCAAGAGGAAAGCTCGAGTATGTCCCCCGCCACCTCGACGCACATTTCCTTGATTCACGTCTACTAGATAGCAAAATCGCGCGTCTCAAAAACAAACCACGAGCTCCGCGACAAGCTCGCCGAATATCAACGCACAGCCAATCAGACCCTCAACTCTCGTCGTGCTGATTATCGCACGCACGACAACAGCTCAAGTGTACTCCGCATGCAACTGGCCAACACTCAACGCAAAGCCGACGGTATCAACCATGCACTCGCGCAGATGCATCAATGAAAATGTCTATATGCCCAAGGTCGCATACAGGGCGCTGTAGAGTGTCTCCTCGAGTTCGCGAATGCCGTAAACGAGGATGTGAATGCCAACAAGTCAATCGCCGATTGGCTTGCCGGTGAGTTTCAGCGTCCCGCAGTACGATAGAGTATCTAATCGCTTCCATCAGAGTTTACGCACCAATGCGTCACGACCTTGGAGAGGGTTGGAGACGCAGGCATCAAATGCTAGGAAACCGGACGAAGTAGTTACAGCTTACTCAACCGCACTGTCGCTCAGTCCCTTATCCCCGAATGCTGTACCGATGAAGTGGGCGGGCGCGATGTTGATTCGTGGCTCACTGGACGACGCATTGAGTGTTTCTGCCAAGGTATGCATTCCGTGATAACCTTCAAACATGGATAGTGACATTCCTTCGGTTCAGCTCAAGGTCCCGGGATTTGTCGTCTACCGCGTTATTTGCGACATTCTGGAAGGGGACGGTCGCCTCATGGAGACAGTCGAGTGTTTCCGACAGCTGCAGAACGCGCTACCAAAGGACACAGCTGTGGACGATGAGCGAGTGCAATGGAATGCAGCGAGTGCTTACAACCACGACGAAGTCCCGGCTAATTCAACCACCTCACTTAGATTTTTGAGACGTTACATCGAGAAGCTAGAGAAGCTGGGCGACGCCGCGAAGGACTCTAAGAATCACGACGAAGCTATCAGATACTACTCGACCGCACTGTCACTTGATCCGACGAAGCCCAACGATATTCTCCTTAAACGCAGCAATGAGGTATGGACTGTATTCTACGTCACATCAAATGGAACATCGGTGATCCATACTATCCAGGTCATCGAGGTCGATCCATCGTCCCACAGGAGGTATGAGGGCAAGCATGCTGCATTACACGGCATAGGGTGTCATGGCGAAGCATTCGAGGCATTCAGGACGATGCTCTTGAAGCTCGCGCAATCTTCCGATTCCCAAATTCGGGGTAAGACATTTTGTCAATATTGCCCACGACAGAGAGTTTTGATTGATTGGCTGTGGTTAGAGCTTTGCGATCAATATTTTGATGTCACTCCCACGATTCAGAAGGTGGTCGAGCAGACCATCTGGCACATGCCGTGTGTACTTATCGACGTCACTACGGGCCGTCTCTACGACAAAACTCGGCAGGCAGCAGCTTTCGAGGAACTCCCAATTTACGACGAGCTACGGTCTCCAATGATTACTCACGTCGACCATGCGTATTCGGACGGAAGTGAATACAGTATTTTCATTGATAGCGATCGTTCTGACGTGGTATCTTTCGCACTCGATTACCTAGCGATTCGACCGCGATTTTATTTTCTCTTGCATCTCAAATTCAAATTCAATAACCCCGCATTTTTCGATTAGACTAGCCCGGACGCTTTGTAGTCATCCCGCCATCAACTTCGTTTCGCTTTACATAAATGATGTCAAAGCCGTCGGCATCACGCTTCGGGAATCTTGCTTTCAGGACCCTGTTGTCGATCGGACGAGTCTGCGGTGATGCTCTCAACTTGCTCCAATACGTAAGTTCGTCGGTGGTGTCTTCCATGGACCTTGCGCGGCTCGCCTCCCTCGTCTCGGTAACCCATCCTCCAGGGCAACTCCTTCTGATCTTTGCCATCGCCTCACCTAACGACCTCAGGTGGTTCTTCCTCCACGAGCTCTCTGCCGGCGTTGTCAGGGAGCCCAAACATCAGCGACAGGCTGCCTTGATGTACGTTCGGACCTCTCATCGCCTATCTCTAGACTAACCTGCACGAGCATGATGGCACGACTCTCCACTCCACAATAGACCTTCCACTCAATTATACATCTGACTCGGTGCATGTGTGTTCATCGAGAGAAAAGAAATAGGATGGAATACCTGGAATTGAACCTGGGCTGCTGTGATCAAGGAATTTCCAATTTCTTCACGTCAGCAATTGCGTATTGGTCTTGATGCAGGTTCTTAATCCTTCCTCGTGATCCGAATACACGTTCACTCCAACTTGACAAACCGAATGAGAACTACAAAGGTTTGCCTACATTTCGCCCCACGCATCCAACGCCCTGAATTCAAACGTTTACCACCATGAACCCGTCGAACTCTAAGCGCGCAACTACAGGATCCCGCAGAGGACCTCCAAAACACCACTGCCATGAAGAAAACAGGTCTGTTGTCCCCTAGCCTCATCACTGGTCACCCTCGTTCTGACTACGATCGACCTCTCGGTGCAGCTTCAGCCATCGCGGCGGGCTTCAAAACGTATTTCCTCCGCTCAATCTTGGATGCGACCATTATCGAAGAAGCTGCCTTATCCGACGAACGTCTCAAAGATGAACTCGGTGAGGGCCCCGACGATGGCGACGACAATATGCCACGCAACCATGGCAGCATCGTCTCCGGGAGCACCGCCGGTCAACTCGCCACGTGCTGGGTTTTTCTTCACATCGTCCTTGCGTTCATCTCGGTCAACGGACAGGCCATTTCTGGATGCACTCTGCTGCTGACGCCTGCATATCAATTCATCGAGCATACTACTGATATCCTGGGTTTCAACCCGACGGGAAACTGGCTATTCTGCCAGTATAACTTCCATGTTATAATCCCGTCCATCGTGTTTCACGCTCTGTTACCTCTTTGTCGTTGCCGCGGGTTGAGGAATTGACTTGGACCTGCAAATTATGTCAACAGCACTCGAGGAAGGTATTTTGTATGTATTTTGCTCAAGTCGACAGCCGTCGTCTGCTAAGCATGTTTGATGTAGCGTTTCCGCTACTATGTACTCATGTTCATCGGCACAGTATGGGTGTTGATCCGCGAGGGCCGTCATGCATCTAACTGGATGATGACCTCGATAGTTGGTGCTGAGTACCAACACCGAATTTCCTTCCTAAGAATTGTTTTCTCTCTTTGGAGCAGACGACGGCCTGGTAAGGTACCGCGATACCATACTTGCGTGATGAAAAATGCGATCTACACCTTACAGGCACTTCTTCGGAATGGTGTGGTACTAGTGGGTCACGGTTCAAATACGAACTGCACGTGCTGATGCTAGATATTTTGCTGTTATGTGATTGATCTAGGTTAGGTTAGGTTAGGTTAGGTTAGGTTAGGTTAGGTTAGGTTAGGGTTAGGTTAGGTTAGGTTAGGTTAGGTTAGGTTAGGTTAGGTTAGGTTAGGTTAGGTTAGGTTAGGTTAGGTTAGGTTAGGTTAGGTTAGGTTAGGTTAGGT